>VCCN01003514.1:157396-188898 GCA_006491835.1 Architeuthis dux | reverse complement strand
GGATCAGAGAAAAGACTAGAGTAAAGGATATTATACAACCTAGCGAGAAGAGATTACAATAGATGGGGGGAAAAGATTAACAGATTGGTGCCCATGGGATAGTAAAAGAAGTAGGAAACGGCCAGACACAAGATGGAGGGACCAGATAGAAAGGTTTGCCGGTAAGACTTGGCAGAGATTAGCACAGGATAGGTTGTCATGGAAGGAGATGGGAAAGGCCTTCGTCCAGCAGTGGACTTATAACGGCTGATGACGACGACGACGACGATGATGATGTTAAAAATAATACCAAAATTTAGTTTCTAAAAAAGCCTAATTCACTGTATGGTATCAATAAAAATACTGCTTAACCATCATAACTAACCAGTACAAAAAAACTTGATAATAATAATAATATTTTATTTTGTCTCAGGATAAGCTGTCTTTCCTGCATAGTGTCTACCAGCGCCTGTTGGCTGGTCGAGTCCTTGCCCACCCTAAAGAAACAACCCTGGGTAGTTTCTCATGGTTTGATCTAACCCTCCTTATCAATGAACAGATCACATCAGTGGTCACTGCCATTCACAAAGCTGATGAAAAAGTAAGTTTTCCCCTCTGCCTTTCCTTATGTAAAAAAACAACTCTTTCCTTATTATTGTTTGCAGATTATAGAATAAAATAATTCTTTTCATAATGAATTAATTTCACAAACCATTCATAGTAAATTATTTTTTCACTTGATCATCTGTAAAATGTGGCCTTGTGCCAGACTGGACTTAGTGCAGGTAAATAAAGAACAGTTTTCATATGAGGGAGAAGAATATATCTTAGCAGCAACCCTGTTACCAGCAAAGAATAATACCATCTTTTTATATGGGTCCATTAATAAAACAATTCACCCATGGCCACACATGCTAACAATACTAGCAATTGCAGTATATGCCCTGAGAAATCTTTTGAACAAACACACTCTAAGGTTTTTTAAATTTCACTTTACATTGTTTAGTATTTATAAAATAGCTTCTTATGCTTGTCATGGAAATTTTGTACAGGATAAAACATAGTATTGTGTATCTGTATGCTTGATTCTTTTTTATATATGTATATCTATATACACCAGTCTGAAGAATGCGTCGAGGCATAAAACACTAGTGTAACTGGTCGATTGACCCTCTTTTTTCCTCAACATATCTATGTATCAGTAAGTTCTCTTTCAAACATGTTTCCTTGACCAACACTTCCAAAAAAGGTGATTTTCTTTTTCTTCTTGAACAGATCTCCAAAGATGATAACATATGTAGTAAAATTCTTCTTCCAAATATCAAGTATTCAATCTTTTGGAAAATTACAGCACAAAAACATGAATAAGATCATCATCATTCAGAAGTTTCCCTCAGTAGTATTAAATAGCACCTGCCCCACTCATACATGTATGGTTATGTGTTGTAATTGTGTTGCAGTATAAACAAACATTGTTGTCATTGACAATGAATAATATGTAATTGTTTTTTCTGGTTGTCATACATTTATTTGCTTAAATAAAAACCTTGTCTATCAAACAATTTTAAAACATAAAGGATGAAGGTACTGTATATTTCGGCAGATCAGGCGACCTTCAGATAAGGCGAGACCCCAATTTCAATCTGAATTTCATGGTTTTAGCTGACTGTTTTTGTATCTGGCCTATAGGATGACCCTATTTTTTGTGATGTTTTTTGATGCTTCGAATGTCGACTTATCTGCTGAAATATATGGTAATTGTGAAAAGCATACTTGCAGGTAAATCTTTGAATAGCTGTAGTGTGCCAGTATGGGATAAGCTCAACAAAACCAATCGCAATTCTTATTTGTTAATCAAAAGTCAAATAACTACAAGCTAAATCTTTGGGGCTACCTTTATCCTTTACATGTATATATTTTCAGTAAGTAAACTTCTTTTTTTTTCTTGCCAGATTCATAGCCTGGAAGAGACTCTGTACACTAAGGAAAGTTCATCGAGCAATATGCAACAATCGTATGAAGGACAGATGAGTAGAATGATGAATTTGTCTAAAGATAGAGAGGCTTCCTGGCGCAAGCAAAAAAAAGAGATTGAAACTCATTATGAACAGAGATTGGCAGAATTACAAGAACAATTCAAAGTATTCACCAAATAAAAGTTTTACATATACTTAATATCTATAAATTTTCATAACTCTATAACCTGTGTTCACTATTAACACATTAATCATTATTCTTACTTCAAAAATGATGTAATTTGCAAACTACTTTCTGTTCCATCTATGCTTGATTTTGGAAAGCTATTTGCAAAATGAGTGTTTATATACAATTGTTTAAGGTAGAACGCAGGTTATACAGCATTTACCTTCACTACTCACTTAAAAGGATAAATGAAAGTTAAAAATGAATTATATTCCAAATGTTCATATTGTACTTGTGAACAATGTAAAAATTGAAAATTTATTCTTACATAAAAGTTATTATTTTCAGACAGAAAATTTAGAATTGAAAATTCCATTTCTTTACATGTTTATAATTAGAAACTGTCAACCAAAACTGTCAACATAGGTTTCTTCAGTTTTCAAGCTGGTCCAGATAGCTGGCTATGTATGTATGTATCATGCATACAGCCCACACCAACGGAGCTAGAGAGCTGAAAATTTAAACATTTACTCCTTATTATGTCTAGAAAAAACGTTTTTTTGTTTTTTTTAAATTCCACCCAAATAGGTTTTTAGTGTGTGGAGGGGTTTAATTTACAATGTAAGTTCATGCTAAATTGATCCCTTAGTTTGTGTCAACATGTTTTTTGAAAATTCAGACTTTTTTAGTGATCACTGCTCAACAGAATGGGGGAGAAGTAACTTTTCACTGATCAGCCCTTTTTTCCAATTTTTTGGTCACGTGATGGTTTCTATTGAGTGTCTAACCAGACCTGTTTGTTTTTATTTCTGAAAGTTCTTGAGAATTTAATGTATGTATATTCACCAACATATGGGCCCAATATTCGTTCAATTTTTATTATCTATTGGCTAACATGTACCCAGAAAACAGCTCTTAATCGATCAGGCAAGGACTCTACAAGACCTCTAAATGTTTCTTCTGGGATCAGGTGCCAGGACGTTACTTTTAACTGTTTGTCCTTTAACTGCTTCAAGTTACATGGTAGAGAAAACTTGTTGGTCGAACACATCCATAAGTGCTCAATGGGATTGAGATATTGGGGAGTTTGATGGCCAAGGAAATGCAATGAAGTCTTCTTCATGTTCCTAAAACCATTCCCATACAACTTGTGCATTGTGGCAGAGCACATTGTCCTGCTGAATGATGCTGCTGCCATCATAAAAGACTATTGCCATGAAAGTATATATATATACATGGTCTTCAATGATGTTAAGAAGACTGGTGGTAATGCAACAAAGTACCCTCCACATGAATAATAGGACCCAAAGTTTCCCTGCAGAATGTTGCCCAAAGTATCACACTGCCTCCACCGGCTTGTTTTCACACAACACATCCTGGTGCCATCCCCAGGATAACGACTCACCCGTACTCTGCTGTACACCTTATTCATGGGAAATCAAGGCTCATTGGACCAAACAAGCCTTTTCTATTTATACATGGTTTATTTCCAACACTCACATGCCCATTGAAAACACTCTGACTGGTCTAGTTGCCAAATGCCTTGTCAGTGGTTAGTGATTTTTCCTTCCTCTGACCACTGCTGATAGGTACTCACCACAACTGCACATGAGCACCCCACAAGTTGTGCCATTTTGGAAAATGTGCTGATCTAGTAGAAGACTAGATCAGCACATTTCCAAAATGGCAGTCATATCTATTTGCCATTTCTCAAAGTCACACAAATCTTTCTTCTAACTGCGACATTCAACACATCAAAATGAAGTACAAGAGACTGGCTTACTGACATGCATAGTTGTTACAAGACTGTAGCTGTCATTATTGCCACATGCAGCAGGTCATAATATTTTGGCTCATCAGTGTGTGTATATGTATATATATAACATGGCAAAAAGGCTGCAAGTCATTTCCAGAAACAAACTAATTTGTAATCAATATTTGATTAACAAATATATTTCAATATTGATTAAAATCATCTTTAGAACATATAGGTAACCAGAGTGAATCACCTAGTTTATATGGTATTTTTTTGTAATGAAAAATTAATAACAAAATGGAAACAACACAAAAACAAGACAGAACAGAAACTTAAAAACAACATTAGTGTTTGATTCAAGACATAAATTTGAGAGAAATATTCAGCAAATAAAAGAAAACTACCAAATCACTAAATCTGTTGAAAAATCCCCAAAAGAAGATTCAATAAATTAGGTTGATTTCTGCAAGAATCATTAAAGCCTGTTGTGGGTGGAATAATTCATTATGCTATTAGACTTTTCAACAATTTCCTTATATAAATTCAGTAGGAATCACTTTAAGCTACCTTAAAATCACTTATCTATGAATGATATTTATGAACAGTTCTCATTGACATTCTCAAAATTTATTAATTCTTTTATATATTTGTCTTCTACATCATCAAAAAAGAAAACTTTTATTGATCTTAAGATTCTAAAATAAGCAAGTATATTACATAATGTACAATTTTTTTAAAATCAGTTCAAATTTTTTTTTTACAGAAAAAACTTACTGCTTCTGAAGATGTTGCAAATAAAGTCAGAGCTTCCAACCAGACAAACTTTGTCCTGGAGACAAATCATGAAGAACTTCAACAAAAACTGAACATATCAACCTCACAACATTCACGCTTGCAGATTGTCTGCTCACTGCTTTGTGGTGCTCTCTACCCGCTTTACCTTCGTTCAATTCAGCTGATCTATGAGCGCCACCTACTGGAGGACATGGTTGACCAGGGAGAGACAACTATGCAGCAGCTACATCTTCTGATTGAAACTCTAAATGATGAGATGCAAAGCTGTAGCAGCAAGAGTTTCAATGATTGTAACTCTAGCCTCATTTTGTCTGGAGGCAAGATGCAAGCTCTGAAAATGTCCCCAATTATGCGCTTCCGAAAGTACACTATCATCATCTTGGCTGCTAATAGACTGTGTTTCTTGAGTAGGACAAGCAAAAAGCTGTTCTCTACTTACGATGTTGCCCTTGGCCCAATATCTCTGATTGTTCAGACAATGACAATTACATCTGAACCAAAAACATTTGCAGGTGCTTATTTTCTTCCTCCTGTTCCTCATTAACTCTTAAATTCATATTTAAAAAATGTAATCGTAATATCAAGGGAAATAACTACTGATTTGACCTATAGGTAATTTTTAAAACATTTTTTAAATTCTATTCACAGAAGAATTCCATTATTTGTATGATATTCACAAAAGAGTTCCACTGTCAATTGGAGTGGTATCAAGCAATTCATGACCTATAGGTAATTTTTTTTAAATTTTTAAAATTCTATTCACAGAAGAATTCCATTATTTGTATGATATTCACAAAAGAGTTCCTCTGTCAATTAGGAGTGGTATCAAGCAATTCATGTATTTAAGAATTGAACTTACAGTCTGATATGGTGTACAATTGTCACACAGATGCTGTCAGAGAACAAAAGAAGTGAAGGAATAAATACAAAAAAGAAAGAGAAAAATAGGTAGTGGCATCATAATTGTCATAAAATGGGACAGTATAGACAAAATATCAACTTATTTAAAACGTTATCAATTTGTTGGTCTCTGCATACATTACACAAAATTATTCACAAGATGAAGTAAAATACGGAAGAAGAGAAAAAAGGTGAAATAAGACAACTGTATCATAACTACTACAAAATAACATTTATGAAAACAAATAGAAATGCTAAATATACAGTCACTGCATTTAGCAAGTTCTTTCTCTTTTTTCTAATTCAAACGAATACAAATTCAATCTTTAACAAACTCAGCTTGAATAGTCATACTTTGTAGTTATTTTCTAAGCTTTGTCTAGCTATAGTTACAAATATGGGGTACCCAGTGATCAAGTACACTGTCCAATTGGTGGTCTTTCTTTCTATAAAGCAAATCATTTTTTTACATTTTCATCCAAATTTTTATGAAAATGAATTCACTGAAATTTTCACAAGAGGCTTATCCCGATCAAATTCACTATTATGAGAAGACCTGCTTATTTTATAAATTTGCCTATTAATGCTAAAATTGTTCCGACATTCATTCTGAAATCAGGCAGTGATGCAATAATAATGCAATCATATTATTCTGTAGTAGATAACATTAAGTATGTTTTTTTAATTCATGGACCGCTTGTATTGACAGTGGAACTCTTCAATGAATAGCACAAAAAATAGTGGAACTCTTGTGAATTGAATAGAAAAAAAATTTAAATAAATTCAACTAATGTTCAATGAGGGATAATTTCAATCAGGAGTTATTTCCCTTTATAAACTTTATGAATTTAAGAGTTAATTGAGATATGAGCACAAAAATCAGTGTGATTTCTCTTTAAAAAATTAGTTCACAATTCTTATAACATTAATTAAAACAAGCAATGTTGAATTCCCTTACCCTCAAACCAACAGCAATCATCAATATTTGTAAAACATGCCCAAATGAAATAAAGCAAATGGAAGAGACCGTTCAATTCTCACATTCCAAGCATATAATTTAGAAGTTAACAAATTAATTCCTTTAATTTGCTTCAATAGCCAATTGTTTCAGTGATGTATATTTGTGTAGGCATAGCATATAGACAAACAATACAGCAGTAAAGTAATTAATTTCAGGATTTAAAACCTTGCTCAGACCAACCAGTTGAACCGTAAAGATGATCTTTTCTTTTAACTACATTAATAGTACAATAGACCCCAATCCATTAGATTCTAGCTAACAAATCAGTTCTACACATAAAGATATAATTCATTAAAACAACTGAAACAAATTGTCTGTTTTAATAGTTATGATATTAATTGAATGAAAAGTTATATTTTTATGGATTGGGTTTGAATGAATAAGCAAAAGGCACACTGATTGGCATCAAACAAGTTCTCGGAAAAGATTTATTTATGTAATATTTTTTTAATATACTGTTTTTTTTATCAATTTAAATTTAAATCAATTTTAAAATTTTATTTAATTTCTAAAATATCCAAGGTTTTAAATTGTACTGAGACATTGACATGTCAAATAGAGACATTGATGATACAAGCCAGAATCTTTCATTTTCTGGGGGTACATCCCATTCCCCAATACTCAATCATTCTCTTGTAAAACCAGTCAACCAAACGTACATGTCTACTGATATGCATCAACTAATTGCATCCATCAAAAGGAATAAATACATTTTAAAAAGTGTTAAAATAAAATTTCACTTGAAAATATTTTTCAGAGAAGAAATCCTCTGAAATTTCTTTAATTTTTCACAAATTTGGTACAGCATATATTATATCGTAATAATTTCATGATCGTCTTATTTAATTGCCTTCATTCACATTTGTTCAAAAGAAAAGATAATAATAGGCCTCCAACCAACACAAATAACAATACAATTGCAGAAATTTCCAAGATATGGAAAAACTCAACATGTAGTGTTTTGCATTGGGACTAATATATCTATTGTTTTTATGCATTTCTTAAGTTCTAATAATTCTGCTTGGAATTCTTTCTCCCCTTTTTTGCATATACAGATAACCATATTTTATTTTACAGATAAGCTGCTTTCTTTCTTTTTTATAATATAATAATAATACATTTTTACTACTATAGAAATTGTGAGTATTTACTAAGTATTAAGGCCTTTTTCTTCTGTAGTATACTATTTATGGGACAAAAAAATTATAAGAGTCTATTTTCTTGAAGTACAGTATTCCTATTATTCGCCTTCTTTCTGTTCTTCCTTTTATAGTGGTTACAGTTATGTAAAAGCAATGGTAATATTCACCCTCAAAAAACTTTCATGGATCTGTAACTAAAACTGTAGGTAGATAGACATGACCAAGTGCAGTTATATATTAATAATAATAATAACAATAATAATAATAAACCACCATAACACCGGTGGTCATCGGAGCTCTAGGACTTGTGAAGAAGGGAACAGAAAAATTCACCAACCGTATCCTGGGTAACAATTTTTAAAAAATGTATTTATAGAAAGCGCCTTTTCTCGGGAACCTCAATACTTAAGTCCTCACTGGACAAAAGCGCTTGAAAACATGTGTAATAAATTGCAGTAAAAATATAAGGCTTATTAAAGAAGAGTAAGAAGAAAGTGCACAAAAGTTACAAAACACAGGGCAGGAGCTACAGTTACGAACTGTATTTATTTACTGAGTTCATATAATTATGAAAATATTGAAACAAGAAAGTTTTTATTTTTGATTTAAAGCCTGCTAATGTATAGAAATGTACATAATATAGAGAGAGATTTGGGCAAATATATGGTTATCTGTATATGCAAAAAAGGGGAGACAAAATTCAAAGTAGAATTCATAAAACTTGTATAAAATAGATTAAAAGCAAAAACCTGTCACTTTTTAAAATGCAGCACAAGTTTAATTAATGATAGTCAGTTGGTGGGAATAATTATCATTTGGTCATTTTGTTAAATATTTGAATTTTTGTTGCAGTTTCAACAGCAGGTTATTATTTTATTCTAGTCACGAACTGTTGTAAAATTACAACTTTTTATTTACAGTGCAAAACCCTCCATTGTAGTAAGAGCTACAAAAAATGAACTGCCTTTAAAGTGAAACCTGGGAATATATATGAAATTTTCATCAACATTCTTACATTGGAATTCATTTAAACTTTTCTTCTTCTTTCCTGGAATTCAAAATCCTGAAATGATGACTTCTCCCTGTCCTTTTTTTGTACTTTTAATATTTTGAAAATTGAGAACTCTGATTGCCTGTCTTGTGTTTTGCAACATTTACCTTTTGTTAAACTCCAGTCCAAGTCTGGATTTGACTTTGTTTTCTAACCGTAACAAGAACAATCCTCACCAAATTTAGGGGAGTGAACTATTCACTGTTTGTCTACTGTCATGTTAAACCAAACTGATATATAAAATTAACATTTTCCTACCATGATTTGAAATCACGACAAGTGATCAGTAGGCGGCTCTCTTACTCCTAGGAGTAGGAGTGGAGTTTGACCCTACAGCAGCCAGGCTTGTCTTTTAAACTTTCCATTTGGTTAATAAAAGTATCCCTACAGCAATGGAAATATTCCTCTAACTTCCCAAATCTATGGGACATATGTAATGTGAATTAAATGGTATTCACTTCATCCAATTTCTCAAAATGAAACTTTTCTAAAAATCATTTTCATTTTTTAAATTTCTTTCCTTGTTTGCATTGTCTTGCAGAATGTTTGTCAGGCAAATCAGCTGAGAAGGATCATGAGGCCAGTCAGGATTTGCTGCAACTGATTGCAAATGAAGAACTGGTACAGAGCCTCACGAACTCGGTGGCTGAACTGGAGAGGCTCATATCTACTTCCAGTCAGAATAATGGTAGGCAATCATTATTTTTTCTGATAAACACATTGCTTAATATTCATATAATTTTCTTCCATAAGCACCAAATTTGTATAAGCTCAGATTTATAAACCGCTAGCAGGGATTCCAGGCATTACCTGGGGAAGAAAATAACTTTGACAATACAGTGAAAAATATGTTCTTTGATCTATTTCTTCTAATACAGCACAACGGGGGACATGAGCAAAAAAATGGTTTAATTGAGTGTACATATGAGTATTTTAGATGATATGTCAGTACTTTTGCATATAGATTGTTTTCATATCTGGAATAATACAAATACTATTTTGTTCTCTAAATTAGGTTCCAAACATGTAAACATTTAGAGGTAATGCTTTTAGGACTTTGTAGTACATTCTACATAGAACAATGATTTAAGATTTTTAACGTGACTTTATTCTATTCAACGAAGGGTGGGGCAGGGGGCCAAGGTGGGAAGGGGGCCTTACTAAAGTTCAGCCCGATTGGGTGGTAGATAATCTATCACTGTTGCTAATACTCAAAAGTATAGTATCTGTTCCTATCAGCTTGATATCTGATACATCCCCAATGTGCGAACTTTGATATTAAACTGATTGGCACTACTATAGTAGAATGGTCCCTAACCCTAAACCCTAACCCTTAGCATGCTGTCGGGTTAGAAATGTATTAATAAATTAGTATCGACTTGAGTGCAGGTTAGGGTTCTTAATCTCTTTGATTTAAAATAAATTGTTTTTTCTTTACACAACAACTGTGGTTTAAGTCATTAAATATTGGGGACGTATCAGATATTACACTTTGCTCTGAGAAACCTAATTTTTTTAACAAGGCCACATAATTTCAACTGTGTGTTAAGGTCGATTTTGGAACCATGGTCTTGGACAAGTCCAGGTAGTTGGGACTTGATATCATAAAAATTGGCACAAAGTATTTTATTCCTAGGTTTTACCATCCTTTAAAGAAACTACTTCAAAGAGTAACTAGTGCACAAATGTTAGAATAATCCTATCCCATTTTTTATATATTTCTCTCTCTTAACAATCTGGATGTTATCCTGTGTATTTTTAGTTAACTTATCATTCCTTTGTACCCATTCATCTATTTCTATTCTTCTATCCAAATTCCTCTATTCCCATTTAGTCGGATAGAAGTTGGTGGAATTAGAGCATAAGTGTAAAGTAGGGTACAGATGTGATTCTTTGCTGGAAATGATAGATTAGAGGGTGCTGTTCCAGATTCTGAAGGGTGCCACTTTCTCTCCCTTGAGCAATCTTTTTAGTGATGTCATTAGCCACGCTCTTTTTTTTTTCACTACATGAAACCTACTGAAATTGTACTTGTAGAGAGAAACATATCATGTTGGGTATAACATTAAAGCTCCTTTTATTTAGGAATCAAATATGACTATAAAATGGTGTTTAAGTTAGATGGAGTATCCTCATTGGTCATTAAAAGGTCAAATATGAAGTTGCGTAAGGCTGAAACAGTAAGCCCCCTCCCTTGTTAATGATATGGTAAGTATGGAAAATATCGATTCTTCATGAGAATATCATCAGTGGTCTCAAAATAATCCTTTTTCCCCACAGAATACAAGAATACGATCAGAAAATTAATTCACATGTGGGTCGCTTTTTAGGTCAAATGACACCTAATAACCTTGTAATGTAAACCACATGCTTTTTTATAATAATGAAATGCTCTCTTCAAATATAAGTATTTTCCTTAACATATAGTCACATACAGCACATTAATGGAACGTTCTTTACATATGCATAAATGCAAATATAACATTCGAAAGGCTCTTTGTTAACAAATTCAGCAGTGGAATGGTTTCTGGAATTGTCTTAAGTTATTTCATTGCAGTTTGATTGAATGATTTTAAAGGAGCTTTGAGTAACAAGTTGTAGCCAGCATCACCTTCTTTTGTGAGTGAGGATTACATTATTTTCTTGATTCTCTTTTTGAACTGTTCCATCCTTGATAATACTAAATTTACTCTTCATATTTCGAAGCCTTTCTAGTAATTCATTTGGCACTAGCTGCTTTATAGCATCATGAAAAATAGTCACCCTCGTTAGTGAATTCAACTCACAATTTCGGTAAATATTGTTTTTCTTGGGTAACGTCATTTAAAACTCATGAGACCATCTAATTGACGACTTTGCTTTTTATTTTAGTACCAAAGGCCAAGTGCCAGTTGTTTCTTATGCAAATTCAACTACGCCACTAGTTGTTTCATATGCATTTCCTACTTGCACTGCTAATCTGTCCCTGTTTAGGTGGAAAATAGAAGGGAACATTCCTGTTCCTGTTTATAGTAATAAAGAAATTGCACCGAAATCACTACTACATCTTGTTGTTTGTGGATGCAAGTCTATGTCAACATGTTCTTGGACTATTTGCATGCACTAACTACTGCTGGTGTAAAGGCGGTAAACAATGTGCGATTGAAAATACCAAGAGAGGTAGATCTATAGTGAAAACCGATGAGGATACTAATGAGGACAAGGCAGCAATATCGGATGATTCATATAAGATATCCAATTGTAAGACTTATGTTCATTTTCAAACTTATTTGGATGTCTTTCATGATTTTTATTCTCATATTTGGTTTCTATACAAATAGAGCTTCAACATACTCAACATGATATGTTTATCTCTAAAGGTACATTTTTAGTAGATTCTTTTGGCGAAAAAGTGAATGTTGCTAATGACGTCATCAAAAAATGCTCATGGTTAATAAAGTGGCACCCTTCAGAATCTGAAACAGCACCCTCTAAACTATCTTTTCCAGCAAAAAATATCATTTGTACCCTACTTCACAGTTATCCTAATTCCTCTATTCAGTAGATATGACCTTCCTTTGCTTCTAATGGATTGAACATTTTGATGATATTATGGTTTAAATATCTTAATTTGAATCTATCCATTATTTATTATACTCTTTTTAAAATAAAATAGCAACCTTGTCTGGATTTATTGTTGAAATAGCACCATTTTTCGACCAAATCTTGCAAAAATGTGGGTTTTTATTCATGCATTTTAGTAGACGATTTTTTAATATGTTTCTTCAAATGATGGTAAAAGCAGGGATCTAAGTTTTGGTGTCAGTTCTTATCATATTAAATTCCTATCTGGACTTGTCCAAAGTTGATTTTTTTTTTTAAGTGAAAAATCAACCTACCCTACTGTGCGTCTGTTTTACTACTTATTACTATAACTGAAGCGATATGTTGCAAAAAAACACCTAAAACTTGAATTTTAAAAAAATAGTAAAAACTTGAATTAAAAAAAAATAGTACGAAGAATGAGTGGAGAAAATTCTGAAATAAAAATTATGTTCCCAATGTGTAGATCTGGAGATGGTGGATAAAATTACTTTGAATCTTGACTGCTATTAGGTGTATCATTTTATATATCTTTGCTGTAGGTGTGTACACAGACAGTACTTGAACTTTGTCAATCAATTTATGAATTTTTATACACATAACATACATAATTTGAATATACACAAAAGTCAAGGATTGGAGTTAGTAGGCAACAGTTGTCTTTTGACATGAGCAAATGTCTTCCACATCAACTACATGACTATGTTGCTATGTACACTTATGGAAAGAAATACTGTGAGGAAAAGTAAATAACGGTTTACAAATTCTGAAAGCCAAAAAGCTCAAAATCAGTAGCAATAAATAAAACCTGACATAACCCATGTTTGACTCATACCATGTAGGTGAGTATACTATACTGGTATTCTTACTGGCTCAAGCTTATGGTTAACCTATGAAAGACCAAATCAAAAAATTCTGAAGCACCAATTTGTTGAATAGTCTTTACCTGGAGACTCAAACTCTGACTACTGGTGCTGGAATCTCAAATATGAAGGAATGGATGGCTGGATTTGTGTATTTCAGATTCAGTATTTACAAACATACAAAAGGAATAACAAAATGTATACTTAGAATTCATTTTGTTTTTTGGAGGCGTGGGGGGTTTACAATATCACTATTATGCTAAACTGGACCTTTACTTTGTGGTAAATGTAATTTTTAGTTAATGATTATAGATGCTGCAATATCTTGCTTCATCAAACCGATTAAAATAATATATAAACAGTTTTTTTTTCTCAGAATTATATAGATATTACAATTACCCCCCCCCCTCTCTGCATCACAGCTATATGTTCAGACAGCACAATAGCTCCAAAAGTTCTCAATGAATTTAATGACATTTTGTAGAATTGTGGGCTAAGGAAGAAGTGATTAAACATTTAGGCTGATCCACGTACAGTTACCTCCCCTGCATCGTAGCTATATGTCCATGCCACGTAGTATCTCCAGAGGTTCTCAATGGATTTCAATGAAATTTTCTAGAAGGGTGGGCCATAGGCTAAGGAAGAAGTGAATCAAATTTGGGACGGATCCGTATACAGTTACCTCCCCTGCATCGTAGCCAGATGTATTGAATTGCAAGGTGGATTCTATCGATTGGGCATCCCAGAATCTCCATATGCTTCGTCTAGGCTTGCGCCCTGGAGGGGCCATTTCAGTGTCGCTCCATTGTCTATCACAGTGGTTCCCAAACTTTTCAAGGTCATTCCACACTTTCGTCAATTAGATTTCCCCCCTCCTTTCCATTTAAGTGAGTTGCAACAAAGAATAATTTCAAATAATTATTGTATTTTGCCTATATTTAGACAGATTTATAATAAGAATTAGTTTAATTTTATAATTGTACAGCTGCTGCTTAAAGAAAGCTAGCAAAAATAATTAGGAACACATCATTTGAAATTCAAATTTATTACAAAAAATCTATGTGGTCTCTGTTCTTGTTTTTTTGCTACTAGTTCTTAGTGAGAAATACATCTCCACTACCCTTAAGCTAAAAACATTCACCGCGAATTTTATATCTAATAGCCTTATTTCCCCCTTGGACTACCTGGGTCGAGACAGTAGCAGGACAATTATTGATAATAATACCAAGGGGGGTAATTCTAAAAGCAATTTGTTTTTCAAGGTACGCAACTCTTTTTTGTCGAGTTATTTCCCATCCTGACTTTTTTTTAAGATAAATTCATCAATGATTTTATCGTACATTATTTTGTTATAACCAAAACTCTGCGAAAAAAAATCAAAGATAAGGCTAGTCCAAACAGTTCATTGAATATTACTTCCCTTTATCTTATGCATTTTTTTAAAAGGAATTTTGACCAGAATACTGTTTGTGCATGTAAAATAATAATGCTGTCAAACTTTAAACATGAATAGACTCACAGTATGCATTGCAAAGATCAAAGTGTTTTTTCCATGCTCATTTTAGAAAGCCTGATCAGTTTCCATTCATTGATGGCTTCCGCTCGCAGTGCCATGAGCTGCATCACTAACCACCTAGCTGAAAAGTTTCAGGGAAGAAGTTACTGGATTTCCCAGAAGAATTTCAGCCATGGTTCCTCGCTCTGTCACAGACTCAGATGTGGTTTAACATCTCACATTTCTGGAAAGAAACTGGCAAATTATTCCAATCTTCTTACACAACAAGTGAGTTACCACCTTTGCTTGTATTCTATTTTTTAAATCTGATAAATATTATTCTAAAATATGAAGCCAAGCCATTGTCACATTATTATTAAGATTTAATAAGAAATCTTTAGACCTGCAGAAATTTTTAAATCTTCAGCACACTATTTTAAAACTTAGTTGCATTAACACCAAAAAGGCTTTTTTTTTAGTCATTTAACTAGTTGGTACAATTGCACATACTTTGTTTTCCCTTCTTGTTTTAATCCCTGAATATTTTAAGGTCAGCTTGCCTACTTCAAGGTTTTGTCTTTGACAGCTTGATATTTTGACCTTGTTCTGCACTTTGTAACATCTTACAACTTCACTCATCTCCTACTAATTAATAGGCTATGGACTATGTACGTAACGCCCTGTCCTAAAATTCATAACTCAGAAACTACTTGGTCGATCTTGACCAAAATTGGCAGGGATACCGAGTATCATGCAAGGATCTCAAATATAAATGTGGGGACTGATCCATACAGTTATCTCCCCTGTATCGTAGCTATTTGTCCTAGAATTCATAACTCAGAAACTACTAGGTCTATTTTTGGGCGGATCCATGCAGTTACCTCCCTGCATCATAGCTATTGAAATTCATAATTCAGAAAGCTACTCGAACGACCTGACCTAAACTTGGCAGGGATACACAGTATCATGCAAGAATATCCAATTTAAATTCTGGGGCCGATCCATGCATCGTAGCTATTTGTCCACATCACCAAATACCTCCAAAGATTTTCTATGAATTTCAATGGAATTTTGTGGAAGAGAGGGGCATGGGTTAAGAAGGAAGCGATTCAATTTTTTGCCCGATCTATGCACAGTTGCTTGGATTGTAGCCAGAGGTATTGAATTAAACTTCCCTGAAAAAATGTTTGATCTCCTTTTGGGGCCAGATGCCCCGCCCCATTAAGGCCTTCCATGGAAACTAGCTAAAAAATCCTGTCCTTGAGGCGAGTTTTCAGCTAGTACTTATTAATCTGCACTCTGTTAACTTATTATATTTGGTAAATTATGATCATAATTTAACCTTCTGTCAATCTTATTGACCTGCAAACAAGGCAATGGTGTTGATTGTCATTTGCATTACCACTAAAAGTGATATTTTTAAAACTTTTTTGATGTTTAACTTTTTCAGCATTTTTTTATTTTGAATTTTGAGGAATATTTTACTTTGTTTTGTATTTTACTAGCTTTTTTTCATCCTGATTCATCTTTATTATATTTTGGTATCTTCCTTATTTTTGTTTTGATTTTTTCACCTTTCCTCTAAGAAAATGATCGACACCCTCCAGAGTCATATTGTCCAATTCACTAAGCATTTTCAAGTAGTGGAAGCTGAACGTCGCAGCTTAAAAAACCAACTGGACAAGTGTCTCCAGGAAAAGAACCAGCTGCTGCCAAACCAGCAAATGGTGCTGCAACTCCAAGAGCAGCTGAGTCAGCTGCATGAAAAGGTAGGTACTAACCAAGTACAGCTGTGCACAACAAGCACAAGTATTAAAATATATTTTTCAAAGATGGTAATATAATTATTTAATGGCTTTTTATGTTGATTGATTTGTCTAGGAATAGTGATCCTACTTCACAAGAAAGGAGATAATACAGCACCATTACATTACTATCTAACATATATAAACTATTCTCAAAAATACTTACAAACTAGCAAACACTCTAGATGAAAATAAACCATGCGAACAGGCAGGCTTCAAGAGTGGCAATTCAACAATAAACCACCTACATACAATGAATCAGCTGATTGAAAAGACATCAGAATACAACAAACCACTTTTGATTATGAAAAAGCATTTGACGGCAGTCTTCAACACAATGTGAGAACAAGGTATTAATGATAATTATATAAAAGTCATTGAGAATATATACAGAAATGGCATTTCAATAATTAGACTCCATAAAGATACAAACAGGATAAAGATTGGAAAAGTGAGACAAGGGGGTGCAATTTCGTCTAAACTATTTACAGCAAGTTTTGAAAATTTAAGATTTGCTGATGACATTGCAATAACATCAGAAACATCAAATGAGTTACAAAACAAGCGATCTAAGTAAGGAAAGATAAAGAATAGGGTTAAACAAAGACAAAAGTAATGTTCACCAATAAAGTCCCGAAAAGGACTATAAGAATAGAGGGCAAAGACTTAGAATAGGTTAAGGAATACATTTACCTAGGTGTATAATGATTGGTTGGAGAATATTTAGTATGAATAGAGACATATTGAAAAGCACATTGCCTTGCCAATATGCTTAAAACATTAAGTAATCAATAAATGCATAATGCCAACTATGACAGATAGAAAAACATCAACATGGATCTGAGAGGAGACCAAAGTAAAAGATATCATACAAGTAATTAAACAACAAAAATGGAGATGGGCTGGACACTTAGCAAGAAGAAAAGACAACAGATGGAGCAAATGGTTAACTGATTGGTGCCCATAGGACAGCAAATACAGTAGGAAAAAACTAGACACAAGATGAGGGATGAGATAAAAAGGTATGCTGGTTATCAGAAATGTCATGTAAATAAACAGCTGGTTCCCAGCATTGATCTTATCAGCAATAAGATTAATCTGTATCTAGTAAGTTTTTCCTTTGATGCCCTCAGTCATATCCTGGTTTCCATGGCAAGAACATTTTATAGCATCCATTGTATAGAATTTCTACGGGTCAAACAAGTACACCTTGTGTTCCATGTAGTTTAGCTGCCCTTTTTTTTTACTTCTGCCTTGGTTTTAACAAGTTTATAAATTTGTTTATTAACTTTTTTTTATTTAACTATAAGAAAGTTTCCAAAAAGTTTCACTGACTGTATTCCATACAAAGATAAGTGTTATAATCTTGTTATCAGCGATATTTTTGACAAGATCTTTTATAATAGTTGAAGTAAATAACATTCAGATTCATTTTAAAAGTATGCTCAAGTTCTTACTAGCTATTCTTCTCTATACAAAACTGTATATTTGGTAATACTATCTAACAATCATACTCTGCTCTCTCTAATGCAATCAATTTACAGAATTTCAAGTTAAATATCAACATCAATTAAATTTTATAATGTAAACACTGTGTTGTCTTTTATAGAAAAGTCTCTCTTCTCTCATCATCAATGATAGAGAAAATGGTATTTAAACTTTTAGAATTCATAACAAATCATTATCAAGGGAAACAACTCCTGATTAAAATTATCTCCCTTTAACCATTGGGTCAATTTTTTTCTATTCAATTCACAGAAGAGTTCCGTTATTTTTAATTCTATTCATTGAAGAGTTCCACTGTCAATTACAAGCGGACCATGAATTTAAGATCTATAGTAATAGAAATGTTGGATGTGTTAAATGCATAAGATATAGAGAAAGTCTCCTTGCTTTTGTTTTTTGGTAAAGCATACCACCAACACCTGCTTCTAGTATTGAATCTCTGACCATACAATGACATTAAAGGTGGAAACAACTGGCTTGGTTAATCATGATCTCAGGTATCATAACAACCTGCTATTTCAATACACAATGTACATTCTGACAGTGTAATTCAAATTTGGGCATTTTTTCATCTAGTTTCTTTTTTTTTAGAATCTAAATCAAAACTGTCCACATATATTTTTGTGAATAAGTAAAGATAGAAAAAGATCATAGGGATGATAGTGTGCACACATAGATAGACAGACAGACAACCAAATTTATATATATAAAGATGTTACACTAATCTCAATTATAGTATCTATTAGACAAGTCTGTGACCCATTGGATCACCCTTTGAGAGACAATTAGTGCAGTCTTAGTATTTTATAGATATATAGAAATCACATCATTATTATGTGTGAGCATGAATACAGACCCCACACTAATATTATTCAGTTGCAAATCACCCAAACTTTTTTGCATTCTCTAAGTTAGTGCATTTTAGGGGTATCTTAATTCAATACCTCTGGCTACATTGTTACATTTCAGCTACTTAGAGGTCACACACAGGTGAACAGAATCAGACTTTTAGTATTATAGAGATATCATTGAATACATTATTCTGAAGTGATAATTTATTTAAGACTTGTCTGTTAATCAGAAAAGGTTTTGTTTACAGTAACTATGCTCTACAGACAAGCTCAGTCTCACACTTGGGTGATCCATGTACATGATGATATACAAAGAAATCATATCAATATGACACATGTAGATGCTTGTATGTTAAAAAACTATAGCTGTTGATATTACTAGAAATTCATATTCATATATACCATACAGATAGTCATATTCTGGAAAATGCATATTTTTATTCATGTGGATGTCAGTATGCCAAAAAGATGTTGACATGTTAGGAAATCATACTCATGCTCTCTGTCTCCTTTGTTCTTTAGCAACAGAAGCAAGTGCCTATAGAGAAGTTTGAGAAGATGGTACAAGAATTAAAGATGGCATTGGTGCGTGAGAAACAGGCTGACAAGCTTTTAAATGAGCAGGCTGGACAATTAAACAAACTAACTTCACAACTAGAGATTCATGTGGCAGGTGGTACACAGAAGGAACACACACTTGCAGAAAATATAAAGGTGAACTAATATTATGGACTCATATGTGGGTTTTTGCTGTTTCATGAGAACTTCATGTTAATTCTTGGCATCATACATTATTTTAAAGATTAGGATGTGTAAATTCTAAATCAATATGGAGTCAATTTTTTCTAAGCATTTTAAGCACAAAATTCAAGATGGTGTCCAAGATGGCAGCGACATCTAGAGGTTTGTACATTATTGTTTATTTTAAAGTTAAAATGAGCATTCAAACATCTATTCATATGTTTTTGACATCAAGAATTTCACTTTAAGTCATAAAAAGATAAATTAAATCAAATCTGTCTCAAATATTTAAATGTAAGTCAAATAAATATCATGTAATTATTTATGCAGTCGCTTTCAGCATAACTGCATATCAAAGCAACATACATTTTATTTGCTTGAAATAAAAGTTATTACAACAGGGCAATTCCACAAAAAATGGTACCTGAATGGCCAATCTTTTTTTCACAGAAACTGCAATACTTTTTACATATAATCATATCATATCGACTATTCCACCATTTTTTTGCTCTGGAACTGGGGTCATGTTACCTGGCGGCCATTTTAAATTAGTGCCATATGCTTGTAAAAGTAGTTCGAAATATTAGCTCAAGCTATATCAAGTTCCTGCTCATAAGTAGCAAACATTAATTTCTGTCTTTAAGAATGCCAGGAAGACCAATACTGCCATTGTTGGACCAAGAAAGGAAAGAACGGTCATTACTTTAGATATGTCATTTTATGAAAAGGCTTGCAGACTAGAACTTCTTCATCCTGAATTTAAGGACAGGTACATATTTCATATTGGCAAGTTCCATACAGTGCTCTGTGCACTTAGAGCAATTGTGGAACATCAGGGGAAAACAGTGGTATTGATGATGCCTGAATGTATGGGTTTCAAACTACACAACAAATCCTGGAGGGAAAGCACCTAAAGAGAGCTATAACTGCACACACTCTTCTGGTTCTATCAAATATATACCCACGGCAGTTTTTCAGAATGCATCCTGTGTTGCAGGACAAGATTTCTCCAATAGTTGGCAGCATTTCTCAAGAATCTATTGGCATTATATCATCAGGAAAGGAGATGACGAAATTTGCACAGAAGTATGATGAGCTTGAGAAGGATTTCATGAAGAAGTTGGAAGAATTTGATCTTCAAACTCCATTGTAGTGTCTTCCAGCCGCCTCCCAGCTCGTGGGATTCTCACTGAAAGGGAAAAGGATGAAGCAAAAAGGAACAAAGGACAAAAGCAAATGCGGTGTTGACTGACCGCCGTCAGCAAAAGAACTGACTGTTCTTTCATCCGCACGGTCTCTTTATTTTTCCCCCGGTCTGCCTCGCGCATGACCGGGGACTCACGTTTTAGGGGTTTGTGGCAAGGGAGGTAACTCATGGTATTTGCTCCCTTGCGCAGCATGGCAGGACACCACATCCATTACCAATCATCAAAGCAATGCAAAGTTACATGGATTCAGTACTTACTCTTCTGCTCTTTATCTGAGCTACCAGAGAAGATCTATGGAATTTACCTTGTTACCTTGCCCAAATGCACAGCTTGAGAGAAAGTGATCCTGAAATCTGGCATGAGTTCAATCAAGGAAACTTCTGTGTTAACAAATCTGGTGTTCCTTTCTGTAGCATTGGTATTGATCATGCCATTGAACATATAAACAGAGCAATGAAAGTGAAGGGTGGTCTTAGCAGCATTACTCAAAAGCCAGCTACATTGACAAGATTTTTTCTGGTTGCCCCAGAATTGACATATCTTGTTGAGGAGATTGATGACCTCGTTGGTAAGTACCACAAAGAACAAAGCATCATGAGCTTACAATCGACAAAATGTTGATGTAGAGAAACTCCATAATGTTATGAGTGACTGTGTTCCTTTCTGACAAAATGATGAGGTTCTGAAGAATATTGTAACACAGGCTATAATGCCAGATGATGTAGCAAACGATATCCTAATGAAGTTGGACAAACAGTGTCCTGATGAAGTTGGACAAACAGTGCTATGAAAGATTTGTCTATGGGATTTGAATTCACATCTGTCCCCAGGTCCCTCTTCTTATCTGATGGTTCATGTTTGGTTTGTCAAGACAAAACAAAGCTTATGAATATCCTGGAGAACTTGGTTGAAGATGAAGTCACCTCAAGTGACAAAACCAAACAAAATTCAGAACTGGGTACACACAAGACCTTGATTGATGATGGCATGACCTTGGTTCATGAGCTGTCCAACTTATCAGTAAGTAAATGTGCAGAGTTTGCTGGAAAATGTGTCCAAGTGTTGTCTGCTCGAGCACAAGATGATGCTCTGCACCTGATTTTTAACATTCTCTCAAGCAGAAAACAAGGACTCAGCACTATGGCAAAGACAAAACTGCTTACAGATATGAAGTTAGGGACTTCATTTCTGATGCATTAATTATACTATATATATTCCTATATTACATTTTGTGATATAAAAAGTGTTATTTATCTGAAGAAACCAATTTTGTCTTTTTAACTCACTGCAAATTTTCCAAATGTATTGAATCGGCGGCCATGATGGACACTATCTAGAATTTTACCTTGCAAATGCCCTAGAAAAATTGACACCATATTTTTTTCTTAATCTACTGCACATAAGCTTTCAAACAATATATGGAGCCAAAGATTAACATGAAATTCCCACAGGATTACACAAGCCACTGCACTATAATTTGGTTATTAGCTCAGGTTGAATGTTTATTGTGGTTTAGTGCTAAAGAAAGCTAGCCTTGTCCAACAAATATATCTATGAATGAATGTCATGTAGTTGTAATTCCCCTTCATCTTTTGGACCAGGCTCTATCATCTATCAAAGTGGCTGATGATTTCTGCTGGGGAGACATGCTTTTTGGCAAGAGCTGCCTTGTTGGTTTTACGAAGAGACCCATCACTGTTGGCTAGGGCCCAATGCAAAGGTTCAAATAGGTGGGCTAAAACTTCACCCATGTGCAGCTGCCTGCTCTCTGCAACAAGAATCATCTGCCCAAACAGCTTCCTATCAGCCTTGAGAATAACTTATTTTCTGTTGCAAATGTTATGTGATTTCTTGCCTGAGAATGTTTTCAGCTTCTTCTTTGTAATCCTGTCATGAGATTTTGTGTCTGAACTGTCTGTCTCCATCCTCTTCATAAGCATATGGGCTTAAATGAGGTCTTTAGTAACATCTGGAGGTTCCGCAATGCCGGTAGACAAACTGACTTCATCCGTCCTGATTCTTGGTAATTGTATATCTGGATGACTGAAGTTGGAGACATTCTCACCTAAGCTGCCACAGGTATCTGCTCCTGTACTCAGATGTGAGCTTGTATCTTGTCACAGCTTCTGCCTTCAGACTAAAGCCCTTTGTTCCACCAGGAGTTTGTGTATCCTTGTTGACAGTCTCTTCTATTGTTTAATCAATAGGTATATGTCCAAAGGGGCTGTGGCTGCCGATTTGAACTGCAAATCCCCCTTGGGTGAACTTGGTGAACTAGGGGTATGATACAATTAAAATAGCTTTTGTTGCAATTTGGGTGAGGTCAAGTTACAGTATTACTGGACTATTTCCTGTGTGAATGCCAAGCAAAGCTGCTCTTAAATCATCTTAGATCTCCTTTCAAGTTACCATTGGATTCGCTTTGATCTTTCTTAGCATGTTTTAGTTGCTCATGAAGAAATTTCCTGTGGAGTGTCAATTCAAGGATGTTTCAAAACTTCAAAATAATTGATCCAATGATACTGACAGGTACATTTAACAATGGCTCTGTAGCTCAAACCTTCATTATGTTACTTAATTACTTCATTCTTTTGTTCAGTTGAGAGCTCCTTTCCTTTAACCCTGACAGCCTTGTTGCAAGAAGGTGAACTAGTGAATGATGACTGTGATGGCATCATACCATAATGAAGTATTGCTGGAACATTCCAAAATTTGATATGCAGGTGCAGAAAGATCTAGACCTTGATTCCTTCTTAAATAACATTTCTATGGTAATGTTTTGATAGTGTCTGAATACTTTTTTCCAACATTACTTTTGTTTATATTTTATTCTGCCTCGTATGTTTGGAAATATGTATTTTTTACTCAGCAATTGTTAATTGCATATCAGAATACATCACCTGTGTGTGTGCGTATGTATATATGTTTAGCTGCATATTTAGTCATCAAATTGTTCTTTAAGCATGCTTATTTTATTGAGTACACTTGTTTAAATGAGTTCAAATATATCACCTCAAAAATCTCTGAACACTATTGCATTCTATGTACCTTTACAGAGTCTAAATGAATACCAAGCCAACCTGAAAATAAAAGAGCAAAATGTCTCTGAACTCAAAACTCAATTGTCTCAATACCAGGCAGAGAAAATATCCCTCCAGCAAAATTTGAAAGATGCAGAGAACACACTAAGGACAGCATCTAGGTGAGAATTCTAGAAACACCAAGTATTCTTTTCTTTCTTATTCCAAGAATTTTTTGGACATTTGAACTCATGTGTCATATTGTTCCAACAGTGTTTTGGCTATTCCATTTTATGGCCTTCTTCAGGGTCTCTTTTTCTAGTGGTTCAAAGCAGAAAACAGTAGCAAACGGAAAATTTACAGCAACACTTATGATATTCCATTTCAGCAACATGTGCAATACAGGTCATTCCATAATCTCTATGCAAGCATGTTTTCAAATCTTTTCTTGCTATGTAAAGAATCCCATACCACATTCCCTGTTGAGCAATGAAAACCACACTGCATTGAAATCCATATTGGTCTGACTTATGCATCTAGCCGACAAGTTGATGTATGCCAGTTCTTTCAATTTTCCAACAGCATTCTGTATTTTCTATTTGGAATTCATCCCAGAGAGGATAATGCAGGCCCTTCTCCTTCCAGATTTGATCTGTTATACCAGATTTTTCCACTTCCCCTTTGAATATGGCCTTTCTGCGTTCCTCAAATCTGACTTTAAGAGGACAGCCGGTCACTCCATTATATTCTTTTCCACATTTACAAGAGATAAATGCAATCTTTTGTCAAACTCTTCTCTTGTGAAGGACCAATTTGCATAAGGAGGTTACAAAGGGTGGTTGTGCTATTTAAAAACATCCTGATCTTATAATGTCCAAAAAACCTTTGGAATCATTTAGCCACACCTCTTGCATATGGTATGTTTGCTTTAGCTTTATAGTTGTTGTCTGTGGGGTTCATCCTCCTATTTCTCAGCTTTGAAACAAAATAGAATGGATAGTTGTTACACAGAAAAGATGCTCTTTATGTCCTTCAGTCTTGCAGAAACACTGCTGATGACGATTTCCCAACAAAATTCTGATACAACCCCCTGTATACAGAAGTGCTATATCCACATTCTGTATGGGTTACTGGGACATCCCCCCCCCCAAAAAAAAGAAGTTTGTTATTTCTATCATGAACTGTATAGATGGTTTAATTGAGTTCACATGGTCCAACAGGCCCTGTACATCAACTTGGTGTGGTCAGAGTGTTAATTTCCATAAGAACTACTTCAATTCATTAGCACGGTCTTAGTCTCTCTTGCTGACTATATACCAATATGTACTTCCGGTGCAAGGGGCACAACTCCCATTCAACAAGGTTAACAATCTTGCTTTACTGTCTTTTTTTTTGCAAAAAACATTTAATCAAAGTTCAGCATCAAAATAAGTATCAGCTCATCAAAGATTAGAAGATTAGCAAGAAATTAAAATAAAAAAGTAGATTCACGAAAGCAGCATTTTTAAAAAAGATTTTTTAAAGTGGAAACACTTGTTAGAGACTTCCGTTGAAATAAACGGATGAAAACACTTGCAACACAAATCTATTACACAGGCAGTATTGTTTGATATTAGTTGTAGGTCAATTATCATCATTATTGTGGTCTTAGTCTCTCTCTCCTTTTGAAAGACCTTTTCTTTCTTTCTTCTTTCTTTTTGAAAGACCTTTTTCTTTTCTTTTCTTTTTAAGCCATAACTGTTTTTCTCTCTCCTTTTGAAAGACCTTTTTTTTCTTTCTTCTTGCTTTTTGAAAGAGCTTTTTCTTTTTTTTTCAAGCCATAGCTGTTTTTCTCTCTCCTTTTTCTTTCTTCTTGCTTTTTGAAAGATCTTTTTCTTTTCTTTTTAAGCCATAGCTGTTTTGTCTCTCTCCTTTTGTAATACCTTTTTTTCTTTCTTCTTTTTTTTTGAAAGACCTTTTTCTTTTCTTTTTAAGCCTTAGCTGTTTTGTCACTTCCAAAACATAGAAATGATCACAGTTTGAAGAAATCATTCACATTGTCATTGCACAATATACACCCAGTTATCCTGCACATTATACACCCAGCTATATCTAAATACTACCACTTTGAGAAACAGACAAATCTCTGCCATCCATTTCAAAACTGTATCTCGTTTATCACCAATATCCTTCAGCTATTTCTTCATTTTCAGAACAACATTGTCCTGCTATAACTGATTGTTATATTCCAATTCTCCAAAACCTCTGGAATATTCACATACAGGTTTCTAATGTATTTATCTGACTCTGCTCGTCTGGATGTTTAGAAATGCACAACGTTTTTCTATTTATGCAGTCCATAAAAACCTTCTCAATCTCACTAATGTATCTAAATGACGTACCTTTATCTGATATGAGAGTTTCTATTTGACTGCAAAACGTCTTTTGTTTCCCCTCCAGACATTGTATGGCTTTCGTAAGCCTTTCCGCAAGCTTGGTATTTTTCACTAAGAACATAATATTTGTTATTCAATGAAGAATTTTCTTTCTGAAGTCTATTTTTATGAAAACAACAACACTTTTAGAAAGAAAACTTTTCTCAAACATGCCCTATTTTTTACTTTTTTTTTCAGAGATAAAATTGCTCTCCAGAAATATCTGAAATCTGTCCAGGAAACATTCAATCAAGTATGTCTCTTTTTGCATTTTTCATCACAGTAATTTATTTTGACAAAAATTCTCATCATTTATTAAGAGAAAGATTTGATTTTACTTAAAAGAAAGTCAGATGGTAGGAAGTTATTAGACATTTAATAAGATAACTGATTGAATTATACACCCATAATAAAGACTGATCCTCAAAATAGGGGTTATAAAGCATTTGATTTAGTAATTGTTTGGACTGTATTCTTTTTCATTATGGTTATGAAGGGGGCCGGGGGCAATAATCAGATGAGCATCTAGACTGTACACTCATTTAAAAATTTGGTAGTTTTTGATTTCTTCAAGTAGTGTTATGTACTTTTGAGGTTGTTTTCGAATATATTGGAAGATGTGCTAATTTCAACGCTGCCATCCTGCAAATAGACAGTTTATTTATTAAAACCCCCAACAAGGTTTTTGTGAGGCATCTAATAGCTACCAGGCGACAGACACCATGAGAATCCTTGGACGAGTTTTTCAGGGAGTTGGAGAAGTTGAAGAGAAACTGCAACTTCCGGACCATAGTGCAGAAGAGTGTGTCAATGAATGCATGACACGTTCATTGCTGACATAGTCTCGCCTGCGATACAACAGCACCTCCTAGAGAACAAAACCCTGGACCTACAAATGGATTACAACCAGGCCTCTGTGTTAGACATATGTGCAATAACGATATATATATGCAGTAGTGAACCCTGGACCACCACAGGTATGTGAAAAGGATTAAGATAAACCTCCAGTTGCTCTTAATGAACTAGTTGTTGCTGACAACACGATACGTAAATGTTTCTTCTGTGGTTTCTCCTACCATTCACAAGATAGTTGTCTAGCCCGCAAGGCTACTTGCAATAAATGTTCCAAGAAGGGACATTATACCTGTGTGTGCACGTCTAAGTCCTCATCAAGTTCAATGGCGTCAGCTCTCACGTACTGACCACACTTACCAATGTACCACAGAGACTCGTTCAAGCTGCAACCCACGTGACCGTGAATGGAAAAAGGTTAGGTGCACTTCTGGATTCTTGCAGCACTGATAGTTACCTTAGCGAAAGAGTTGTGCGGGAACTAAAACTAAAGGTTCGCCCTTCCAGTAAATATATTACGATGGCCCAGAAAACCTTAAATACTAGTTCCAAAGGCTATGTTGTTGTAAACCTAACTCTTGACTTTAATAACCAGGCATACATTGCCACACAACTTGGCATTTTGAGGGATCTATGTTCTGACCTGATACTCGGCCAGGATTTCCTGTGCCAGCATCGGAGAGTAAAGTTTGAATATGGAGGACCTCTGCCTGAATTAACTGTGCTGGTCAATTCATTGGCCGCAGCAAAAATAGAAGAGCCGTCCATTTTTCCAAATTTATCTCCAAGCTGTAAACCAATTGCTACCAAATCAAGGCTCATCCGGGGATAACTTTTGCATTTTGTTAGAGCAAGAAAACTCCCCTTTTCCACGGAAGATGTAAAGAAGACTTGTGCTTGCAGAGTCTGCGCTGAACTAAAGCCCTGATTCTATCACCCACCAGAAGAGACTCTTATTAAAGCAACAAAACCTATGGAATGGCTTAGTATTGACTTCAAGGGACATCTGCCTACTGTTTCACATAATACATATTTACTAACTATAGTTGATGAATACTTGTGTTTCCATATCCTAATATGCATACGACAACAGTGATCAGTTGTCTAGATCTGTTATTTAGCCTAGGTGGAATACCAAATTATATACACTCTGATCGAGGCAAGTCTTTCATGTCTAAGGATCTGAAAGATAATCTCTCCCAGAAGGGGGTTGCCACTAGTAATAAATACCAGTCCATATCACCCAACCGGGAATGCACAGGTTCAATGGCATCATATGGAAGGCGGCTCGTTTGGCCCTTAGTTCACGTAACCTGTCTGAGAAGCAACTTGTGTTTCTTGATTTACTACACTCTCAAAGATAGTTGTTGTGTACAGCAACAAATACTACACCCCATGAATGTTTCTTTGCATTCCAGCGCCGTTCATCCCATGGAAATTCACTGCCCTCCTGGCTAATGACTCCTGGGCCCATACTACTAAGGAAGTTTGTGAAGAATAACAAAAAAAACCGAACCATTTGTAGATCAAATTGAACTCCTTGACAGTAATCCAACTTATGCAAACATCAGGTACCCAGATGGGTGGGCATCTACTGTGTCTGTTCATGACTTGGCACCTTGTCCTGAAGTCCAGACAATCCCCACATCTCCTACTGTGTAGCAAGATAGAGGAAAACTGGTAGTGCCAGTACAGGAGGATAAAGATATGCCATTTAAAAATACGGACAATGATGAAATGGTAGCCCCACAAGAACTAAGGAGATCCAGTCAGGTGACAAAACCTCCCAATCGGTATGGGTTGGAGTAGTCTCATAAATTGTTGATGCTGCTAGTGTTTTCCTTTCTAGTAGGGAAGAATGTACTGTTAATATGAAGTACGCACATATGGGTTTCCATACCTACAACCAGAACCATATTATACAGCCAGGAGTGACAATACTATAAAGGCTTGGCTTACAGCCTCCAAGTTCCTGCAGTGTTCGTTTCATTACACCTTTTTTAATAAATCTTTCTAGTTCTTTTAATTGTAGGTACATCTTATACACTACATGTACATGTATATACCCATACATAAATCATGTATTTAGCACTGATTACAAAACTTACTTAACAAGCAGTTTGAAATGGGGTCTACCCAGCCCTGACAATCAGAATAATCATCTCATAAAATGTTTATTATTTCATTACTCCATAACTTTGTTATAACTTCAGATTAGTGTAGAGTGTGAACTCCATTACTTTACTTAAGGAGAAGTGTACAGTTTAAACAATCCTTTTACAAATGTCTAATAACTCCTCACCCCATACACACATTAAGAGTAGTTTACAATCCGAATAATCAGCTGACTAAATGACTAATTCCTCCTGACTGCATATCTGTTTGAAAAAATCAATATAGATTTTTGTGCTGCTGTCTTAACATTTTACTCAATAGATGTACATTTTTAACTAATCCATAAAAATAAATGTTAATACAGTTTGTTATCTTTGTTTTGCTATTTTTCAAATAGTTCTTTATCATTTAATCAATTCTGGCCATAATGCTGTTTCAAACAGCCTTCAGTGCTGTTATCAGTATCCTCACTATCATTTTAACTAAATCATCCCATTATTATTCCACACCTAGCCTTTTTTTTAGGTCAAATGATGATAAGGATTCTTAGGACATAATCACCTTTCACTATAATCTATACTGATGTCAAGCAACACTATGATTTCTTTTGCCTTGTATTCCAAACAATAAATCTCTATTTCTTATATTCCAGTCTAATATTTAATACTTAAACCAATTAGGGACATTTTTAGCATCGATTTTAATATTTGTTTGAGCCAAAAAATAACCAGATGTATTTGACAGTTATAAGATTTTTTTACCCATAATCAGACAAAATGAAAAAAAAAGATAATAATGAATTTATATTAGTCATCAAATCATTTATTATTGCTTCTATTATTTTAACTATCAATATAGTCTTGTTGTTGGTGCTCCTCCAAGAGTTCTTCAGATTATTGAACTCATTCATTTTGTTGCTACCACAGAATTTCAGACAATCCATTCTACAGCCTTCTTCAGGTGTACAATCCATAAGGAAAAAGAGGAGTTTCATTTTCCAGAAAAGAATGGCGGCAAATATACTGATCAACTCAGTTCATTTCTATTCGTTTTCTATTTGCTACCATTTCTGGAAAAATAGACCTCTCTTTTCCCTTGTGGATTTTACATGTAAAGACGACTGTAGAATAGACTGGCTGAAATGCTGTGATAGCAACAAAGTGAATGAGTTCAATAGTCTAAACAAATCTTGGAATGATAAAAAGCTCTTCTAAAAATTATGGAAAGTATTATTATTATTATTTTCTATGTTAGTATTAATAACATAGTTATTATACCGTATTTGACGACATATTAAAAAATGGCTCAAAAGTTGAAAGTAACTTTTGGTCGTCCAGCCTCAAATTGGTCAGAACTTGAGGAGGAGTTTGTTTTTTTTTAAATAAATGGAATTCAGGGAGATGCGTTTTTTCCTTCTTAATATTCCCTGCTGCAATAGGGGGGCATCAAATACAGTAATTATTCTTTGTATGCTTATTATTATTATTAATGGTTCAGTTAAAGTGGTGCCCTTATGCTGGCTATGTCATCAGTTGTCCCTGCCTGGGCTTCACATCACAAGTTTCTCTGTTTCAGCTAGTTCTTCGAGATTTGCGGTATGTGACAAACCCTCAAAGTGGCTTCACTCACTACACATATGTCAGTTATTATTATCTTTATGAATATTCCTCAGACTGACATCAGATTTCTATTATTGGTGTTTTAATGTTATGACTTGCATGTTCTTACTGTTTATTGTTATTTCATTTTTTTTCTTTTTCAGATCCAAGAAGAAAATAATTGCAACAAGCCCACTGATCCTTGTTCTTCATTGCCTCTGTTGCTGAAAGCAGATCATATTCCAACACATATTGGCAAATCAGGTCCTGAGCTCATAGCCTGCCAGGTATGTTAAGCTACATTCTTACTCATAGCCTGCCAGGTATGGGAGGGCGGTGATACGTCGGACAGTGGGATAGGACTGACATTTCATCTCCTGAAAAAAGTATAGGACCTAGGGCTGCAAGATCTTTTAATTAAAGTTTAATTACATCGTCCATGAGGAATTTCAAAACAACAAGACTAGAACTTCTTTCTCCAGGTCAGAGTTTATGTTTTTTGAGGTTTCTATGTGTTTTTTGGAGTGTATATCGTAAGCTCTATCTACATGAATATGGCAAACAGTGATTTATGCATTATTATGGTGAATCTGTGTAGAAGATATTGCTGTTGAAAGTGACTAGTGTGGGGGGATAGGTCGGACAGTCAAGCAGAGTGATAGTTTG
>VCCN01003514.1:106686-143826 GCA_006491835.1 Architeuthis dux | reverse complement strand
AGTTGGGGCTAGGGGTGTGTGTGTGTGTGTGTGTCTATGTGTTTTATTTTTGCATTTTGACTAGTTTCGACTTCTGTCTTCTTCAGGCGTGAACATCTATTTGTTGTTTATATATATATGAAATTCAGAGAATGGATAATTTTATATCTGACAGAATAATGATAATTATAAATTGGGAACCTATATTTGCTCGGTACCAGTTTGACACAATTGCGAAATAAATAAATAAATAAAAAAACGAGCGTCATGCAGGGATCGAACCCGCATCCACCTTGGAAGCAGCCTTATATGCAGGCTCTGCTCTACCACTGAGCTAACAGAACTCTCAAGGAATTCAGAGAATGGATAATTTTATATCCGACAGAATATGATTGTAAGGTTGGTATAATGACAGATATTAACAGATTAAAAATGTAAACGGAAGACGTACTCACAGATCCTTTTTCATACATATTTACAATGACCACGGCCAACGATACACACATGTGTCTTCTCTGATCTTCTCCTAAAACCAATCTGGCTGCTTGTTCACCAGAACGTAAAACAGCACCCCCTTACCGAAAGTTGATAAGCACTCTCCTGTCTAAGGGGAATAACTCAAAATACTTACTTAACAATGATTATTATAAAGACATTTTTAATTGGGAACCTATATTTGCACGGCACAAATGCGAAACGAATACACAGGTTCGATCCCCATACAATTTCTTTATTTATTTACACAATTTAGGCCGCTCATTTCGCAATCGAATCAAGCCAGTGCCGAGCAAATATAGGCTCGCAACTAACAATGTCTTTATGTATATATATAGAGAGAGAGAGATTCTAAAATCTAACTCAAAGCCAATTGTAAATATAATTCTAGATAAAAAAATTTATCACTCAAAATAAAGGTGCGTTCATTATAAAAATCAATATAAAGACTGTGATACATAGGTTTGTTTTTCTTTGCATAACTGTTGAACTTTTGATCTAATTGTTGATAAACACACTCGCAGCTCTTCCTTAACATACAGTTCATAATTTCTTGCTTTATTCTTAATGTTTGTATGACACGGAAAAGCCGAGAGACCTTGCGTTAGGTGAACATTTCACTGAAAACTTGATGTTTTGCTGATGGATGTTACAGCAAAACTTTTTGTCGGAAGGTTATTTCTATTTGGATTTTATAAAGTTTTTTTAAATAACACATTTCCACCTGCTGACCTTTGCTGACCTTTGGACAGTTTTCAGAATAGGGGTCACTTAATATGTACATAAGAATACACTGATTTCTGGCGTTAAAACATAAATTTCATTCGTATGGCAATCTTCATATTTCAATACCTAGAAATATGTTATAATGATGCAAAAAGACATGTTCTGAATACCTGCAAGCCGAATATGAAATCAAGTAAAGTTTATTAGCATTGATTACGGGGTAGAAGTAATAAACATCCGCCTAATTAAAAAGTAAGCATATATACTGACACCATCTCATACTCTATGCTTTTATGACCAATGCTATTCATGAGGTACTAACAGAGAATAAACCTTTCTTTAGGCAGTTTGTGTAATTTCAGTCCAACTTAATATATCTGTATTTGTATTGAAAGTTGAGGTTCACCGACAGATTTGTTCATCAACTTCTTCCTCTTCGTCAGAATGTTTGACTGGTTTGTTTTTGGCTGATACATATCCATGGGCCCTGATTTTGAATGGGGTTTCTGCAGTGCAGGAACAACAGACTTCACTCATAATGCAACGTGTTGCTGAGAGTGTGACAGGCTGGAGAAACTTGGTTTCTTCATTCCTCTTCATACTCAGTGGGATCTGCATTTGAGGGTTCATGAAGAGCCATTGTCCAGATAACACACTGACGATGGGTTCTCTTTACATTCTCCCTGATGTTAGTGGCAGACAACAGTGCTTTGGCATTCTAGTTACAGTCTTTCTTCTGGTTCTTGCCATCCATGCCTTCACTCTAGCACAGTCATATAGGCCACATCATCAATTCTATAGCAAGCATACATGAACTTTGTGCCTTGGCTTACACCAGCCTCTATGTCTGCAGATAGATCACCAAACAAACTAAGGCTACACTTGCTATCTTTAACAGCTTTCCACACTTTCCCTTTACCTATTACATTGTGCATTGGAACTTGATCACATCCACTCAAAGCATGAACTGGTAAGAGTTCAAGGCATAGTTCTCCAAGTTTGTCTACTGTAGTTCCTATGTCAATTCTTTCCTGCATGTAAGAATGAATGTGCATGTGGACATGGGGGATTGGCTGTAGTAGTGATATAGCAGCATGTAGATATCAGTGCCATCTGCAATACCTCCTACATTCTTCCCCTCCTCAGTTGCTGCATAGATAGCATGTGCCGCTACAATTTCACCTGCCTCCTCATGCAATAGTGATGTGATGCAACCTGCTGATATCTCAGTGGGGGTAGTGTCCTGGCCAGTCACAACTAGTTTGCTCTGTTATATTCCAGGAACTGTGGCTTCAGTCACTGGAGTTTCTACTATGATCTGTATAAGTTGTTTTTATTCTCTTAGACATTGAACTTGGTTCTGATGGGGAAGACAGTTGCAGCCAGAACACTTTGTGCTAAACTCAATGTACCTATCATAGTCACTGAGCTTGGTTGGTTTGTCATGATGCTAGCCACGGGACAACCAATAGGACTGCACAGACATCCTGAATAGTACAATCCATCTAGTCAGAATTCCTCATGAACACCTCAACCCTTGTTTTCTTCTTGAAATCTGCTTTGGACTTTCAGATCCTCATTTCCCCTGAATTATCGAACAGATCTTTTGGAATGAGTGCCAGTTCTTTGAAATCCACATTTCTAGAGGTGGCCTGTGATCCCATAATGCATGAGATCAGTTCTATGTCATACACGACTTCAAGGCCAACTGTAACTCCCTTTCTCATCACAGCCATGGTCGTTAACTCTCTTTTCAATAGTATTCCGATATCTCTGAGGTGATGACATCTCAAATTCAGTGGAGCAAGAGAACCATTGGCGATGTTAACAAACTGTACATCGGGTTCGGGAGGTTGGATGCACCTAGCAATCTTCTTTCTGATTCCTTCTCTTTTTCTTATCACTCTCCATACGTGCAACTGACTCCTCCTTGTGAGTCTTCTGGAATCTGGAATCTGGAATCTCAGCCAACTCCACCATTAGATGACTGCACACATGACAACTGAGAGATCATGTTTTCAGGGTTCCTAGCTTGAGTGTGACTCCAACAATTCCAGCCTGGCCATGCCCATATTTCATGCAGGTAGATTCTATACACATATAATTTGCGATGTCATTCTATATGCCGCATGACATGTTTTCCATTCATGAAATCAACAAGGATTTCTGGTGGTAGCCTTTCAATCAGGTAGACCAAAAATGCTCTCACATAGTTTGAGAGCCTGCAGCAAACTACACCAGCATTGCTCCCACAATGTATATATAGTCTTTAGAACTTTTTTTGGTTTTATTTGTGTTTTTTTAATAAAAGCTAATGTTGAACAAGGAGTCTACAGTCCAAAAGTATCCATGAGGCCATGTCAGTCATTTTCCAACCCTCATCAATGTATTGTGTTAAAAAAATTTTAATTTTGATTTTACTACAATTTAATTAAAATTATTTTGGATCCTACTGTTGTAAATTACATTTTATATAGGGGATCATCAGCTGTTTTCCCATGGACCTGTTTCGCGGAGATTACAAAACAGTACAGTTTGTTATCATGTATTCCGCCCAGCTTTGTTGATCATTACACTACTGTCCCACATATATGTTACTGTTTAGATTTATAGTATTATCCAAATTTATTTAGTATATATATATCTAATACTATAAAGATGAAAAACATTTGTTTCTTACTATGTTTTTTATAAAATCCTAAACGGTTGCACCCTACGAGCTACACATTTGTGCATACGGGTAAATTGACCAAAGTGTGATCTTAAGATAGCTGGTGATGACCTTTGATGACCCATAAAGGTTAATTTAAGGTCAAGTCAATTTTGGCATTTTCTAAAAAAGGTTGATTTTGGCATTTCTAAATCTAACAAAGCCGACTGTACTCTACTGGCTGCAAATTTGTGTACCAGGGTGACTTGACCTCAGAATGAACATAACAATAAACTTAGTTCACTAATGGGTTAGAATACTTATATGTTTGATAAAATATCTGGATTTTGGGTCAGTATTAGGGTTAATTAAAAGATTTGCTTTTCACATTTTTGTAATCGAGAGATATGCTCACATATATCCCTATGCTGACAGCTGGTCAGCAGGTGGTTTTATGAATCTAGGTATATAGAAAATATTTTGGGCCAATAGAAAAAACTTTATACCCTTGTGCAAGGTTCAGCCAAAAATGGCCCTTTGTCTGCTGGACTATTATTGTCTTTCATCCATTGACCATTTAAAACAATGAAATTTTTCAAAAATAATTTTATTTTACATCTTAGAGAACATTGTAAGAACAGTATGATAATATAAAACATATATCATAAAATAAAATTTTATGAATTATTAGAAATTAGAAATATCCAGCAGTAGTTTGTGTACTTTTATTATCGGCAAGACTTATACCATAAGTTTAACCAGACCAAAGTATTTTGTTGATGAATATAAAATTTAAAACCTGCTTTATGATTCAGTTTCATAAAGCTATGCTTATATAACTTATAGGCTATAAGTTATTATTTTGTTTACTATAAATTAGATAAATAAAAATATTACTTATTTTATTAAAAATATTATTTTATTACTATAAATTATATCATTTAAAATATAACTTATTTTACTTAGAAAGAAAGGGGAGAAAAAAGAAAGCTAGGTTGTTTACTGAATGGGTAGGAAGAGAAGGTGAGAAAGGGAAGTTAGGTATTTTAATAAGAGGGTAGGACGGGTGATGACAAAAAAGAATGTTAGTTTACTGAGGAGGAGTAGGAAAGTTTTTGCATATGAAACTAATCCATGTTTGTATAACATTTAGATAAAATCATGGACGGGCAACAAACATTGTCTGTCCATCTCTTAACACAATCTTTAACTATATTGGTCTGTTAGTTGATTTGTTCAATAACTTCTGGGTTATATTTAAGATATTCAAGTTCATCTATTTAGGTAAAAGTCGAACTTAGATGAAACAAAGCCCTCTTCCTCTTGTATTCTGCTTTTTCTTTTTGTAATGTGTGACACTTGATCATTTGATCCTTTTTCATATAAACTAATAGGATAGGAGTCCTCATTAAACTGGATCTTTTGATGTGTGGTGGGGCCACTAACAGTGGAGTAACTCCCAGTGTATCTAAGCTCTATTCCTGATTTCCTTGTCACAGGAACAAGCAATATGACCAAGCCAGTTGCATATGTAGCAGTGTTTCATTACAGCATAACAGTAACGTGCTGTGTGGCCAACTTCATTGCACTTGTAGCAACAGACTTGTCTGGAGACGCAATCGCAAGCCAAATGACCTACATGGTGGAATTTGTAACACCGACTTGAATGGTTTGCTCATCTATTAATTTTTGGTTTTCCAACTTTCCAATTTTTGCATTCATGATCTAAGTCGACATCAACCGCAGTGACATTTAGAATCATCAAATCCTGCAGGTTTCGAAAACTTCATCATATGGACTGGTGTTAATGCTTTATGTCACAACTCTCTTAGCAGACATTGCTAGAATTAAATGTAATCAAGACAAGCTAAAAATCTTGCAACATTGAGAGGCTGCCACATAAACTAGTCTTGCAGTCACAGAAATTCCAACTGCCTTCTTGTAATTTTATCTGGATTAAAATCAGATGCTGGATCATCAGTTATTAAAATATCAATGTTGTACCTCAGGTACAGACCATCTGGGTAGGCAAGTTAGGCACTGCCTAACCTAAAATGAGTAAAATGATAAAGATTAATTATTAAATATAAAAAGTAAAAGATTTCCAATTCATAGTAAATTTGTAACTTAATGCACTAAATTGAATTCAGTAAATTGTTACTATTCTCATCTTAGAAAGCATAATACCCCACATGCCTTTCAATTTCAGTATATCTAAAACGTGTTACGGAGTAAAACATATGGTCCGTGAATGCTGGTCCTAGCTACATTTTATAGTGGGCCTTACAGTCAAAATTCACTACAGCCAGCTGTCTTGTGTTCGAAGTAAGTGGGGATGAAAGATAGACATCTCTCTCTACTTTATTTCAAAATTTTATCCTAAATTATCTGATTTAAAAATTATTTTCTATAGAAATATATATAGAAATGAAGTTATTTGATTTTGAAATTCGAGTTTGCATTTGTAAAAATAAAATAAAATAAAATAAAATAAAAAGCATGCTGAAAATGGAGAATCTTCAGTGCCAAATATACAATTGCATTTCATTTTTAAAATATACTAGAATTCAACTAATTTATGAAATTTAATAAAAACTTGCAGTATTTATTTATTGATTAGTGAAACTATTTATGAAAATGTTACTTTGTAAAAAAAATTAGTGGAAATATATTAGTGGAAATATATTTTTTACATAAGCGTCTTATGTAAAACATATATTTCCACTAATTTTTATTTAATTTATGACATCACAATAAATATCGAACAGAACCAAAAGTTGTTTACATTCTAAAAAGATAAATCCCTGAAGAATTTAAATCAATTTAAATTTTTTTACTAAAATTCGTCCGATGAGGGTTAATATATCTGACACATTTAAAACTGCAATATAAACTAAATAATGCTTTGTTTAGCGACTTTTTAGTTTTATTTGTTAAAACATATTGTAGATTTACGGTGTGTAAAGGTTTTTGTTGACAATTTATTTATTAAAGTTCGACTGACTGCCTATCCTGAGATGTAACTAACGTGCCTGTTGTACTTTTATATTGTTTTAAAATTTTCTTTGCTATTATTTTGTATGCACATACCTGATGACTTTTGGGCTGCAAATCTGAATCTGATTGGGTTATGAAGATTATAAAAACAGGTCTGGTTAGTCACTCAATAGAAACCATCACATGACCAATGGCTTTTGGCAGCATGCCATGTTGGGGGTGATTAAAAAATTGAAAAAGGGTGATCAATGAATAAGTTACTTCTCTCGCCTTTTGTTGGGCAGTGATCACTAAAAAAGTCTGAATTTAAAAAAAACACAAGCAAACACAAATATTTAGCATAAAATTACTTTGTAAATTGAACCCCCCACTAAAAGCCTATTTAGGGGAGGAATTTTTAAAAAACAAAAAAACTAGACATAATAAGGAGTACATGTGGAAAATCTTCAGCCCTCTAGCTCCATTGTTGCGGCCTGTAAGCATGATACATACATACATATATACATAGCCAGCCAGACCAACTCAAAAACTGAAGAAACCTATTTTGACAGTTTTGGTTGATGGTTTCTAATACAGATAAACAAAGAAGGCTACTGACTGGTGAAAGAAAATAGTGACTTTGGCAAATGTTAGCATTCTGAATTTTCCTCATAAAAAAAAATAAAAACTAGCATTCCAAGGGAAATTATGAATCACCGCCACCTATATATGCTTCTTTTTACCTTGTAAATTAAACTGTGGTGGTGGGCAGTCCAAATTTTCAAAAAAACAAGTAAGAATGCTGCTGGACACAAACTAAGGGATCAATTTGGCATAAACTTACATTCTAAATTGAATTTCCAAGTTTCTACAATGAATGGTCAGGGCTGGGAAATGTCCAGATACATACATGGATATATATAATGTCAGAACACGTGAATAACTTAAATCCAGCAATAAGCCAGTGTTGTGGGTAGCAGTTATTAATAATACAAAACAAAATTTGAATTTAGTGAAAAACTGCAGGTGTGTCAAGATTTTCTTATGAGGCAAATAACCAAAATGATTGGGACTTGATTCCTGTTTCACATAGTTTCACATTCTTAGTTATTCATCACATGAATATGTGGAAATAATAAGTAAGTGACTGAATGGGCATGGGCAACATTTTAATACTTTTATAGTAATTACCATATTTCAGCAGGTAAGACTGAAGGATCCAAACAAATATCCTCAAAAATGGGGTTGTCTTGTTGGCCAGATTCAAAAACAGTGACTAAACAGTGAGCTGAAACCATGGAATTCAAACTGAAATTGGGGTCTCATTATTTCTGTAGGTTCACCTTATCCACCGAAATAAATCACTACAATCAAATGAAATAAGAATAACAAGTTGTTCTGGCCCGAAGAGGACTTTTTTCTTTTCTTTGTTCTATCATTTCCATTCTGATAGACATTTAAATGAACAAAAATGCCTTCACAGAAGAAGAAAATACACAGAGTGAATAATAAATAGTTTGATAGGTTTCACAACTATATGTATTTCATGGATTAAAATTTAATTTTCGTACATGTGAGAAAATGCACACTGCAATTTGTTACTTACAGCAATCTATTATATTATTTTACAATGGTCGATTTTCGGTTGGATCAGTTATTTTTAACTTTGATTTTTTTGATTTTACCAGTAGGCTCCGAATAGGCTGTATATATTTTTCGCAAAAAAAAAAAAGAAGAAATTGTGGGATCTGTGTTCACTCTCAACATGCTAATAATGATCTGATTTCCATATATTTCTGTATAAAACTAAAAGTCTGATTTGCCCATAATAAAACTGCAGGATGGAAGATGCCTGAAAGGATTATAGTGCTATTAGAAACTATGTGTATATGCAGAAAATCTGCAGGGGAGGGCAGTGATACTTTGGACAGTGGGATAGGTCGGACATTGCATTTGCTTAAAAGTATCGGACCTAGGGCCGCAACCTCTTGCATGAAAATCCGAGAGTTTGTTTAGATCGTCCATAAGGAATTTCAAAACAACAAGCCCAGAATTTCTTTCTCCAGGTCAGAATTTATGTTTTTTGAGGTTCCTATGTATTTTTTGGAGTATATATCGTAAGCTCTACCAACATGAATATGGCAAGCAGTGATTTATGCATTATTATGGTGAATCTGTGTTACATGTAGAAGATATTGCTGTTGAAAGTGAATGTTAAACTCTGTTGTATGAACTTTGAGGGTAGCCATTATTTTATCATATTGTGGGGGGATAGATCGGACAGTCAAGCAGAGGGATAGTTTGTCAGTGCCCTAACAGTTCTCCCCACTATTACAAAGTTATGACCTTTATAAAATGATAACACTACTTCCTTTAAGTAATTATATTATGAACTCAAAGTGAAATACAACTCCTAATAGCCATCAGGGAATATATATTTTTATGTATTTATCTGTACTCTAATAATAAATATGGTGATGATGATAATGATGATCCACCAGTCATCATGGGAAGGAAATACAAGAAAAGGACCAATAGGGAGAGGGATGAATCTGCTCTGAGAGATGCTTTTAGGGAAGTTAAGTTGAATGGAAGTTCAATAAGGAATGCTGCTGATAAATATGGCATCCCAAGAAGCCACACTTCTGGACTACTTGTCAAGGGGAAAAGAGGGTCAAGGATTTAACCTAGCCACTTTTTCAGTTTGGCAAGTCCTCACACAAGACATTGAGAGTGAGCTGGCTGATTATCTAAAACATTTTTTCAACATGTTTCATGGTTTAACAACAAAGATAACAAAATGACTGGCAAATGAATATGTATTGCTAACAACGTTAAAGTACCTGATTTTTGTACTTTGTACTTTAGGATAATAAAATTTTGAAATGATTAAATTTATGATTTTAGCCAACTCACTTAATTTCAAGAATATGCCAATTAATACATGTGACTGAACTATCCCTGTGACTATTACCACTAGGTGGGATAGTTCGGACGATTTACAAACTTGTGTTTTGTTAACTGTAGCTTGAAAGGAGCTAAGGATTTGATACTATCTGTCTGAAGAGCCAAATGATATGGCTACATGTTAACATCAACACAATTAAACTACTGCTTAAACCTGATTTTTTAGAAATTTTTTATTTTAAACTGCCAAAGTATCACCGCCCTCCCCTATATTTATGTGCTTTTATAGCTCACACAGATATTTATCTGCAGACTTAAATTATCTAAATCAATTTTACTTTGTTTCATCAGCAAAGTAACAGGTTCTAAACTAGTTGTTTTTATTGATTAGTAACATTAGTGGTAGTAATCTTATCATTGTTGTTATTAGTACTTTAGCAACAAGTGGGTCTGTCGGCTAAAGTATGGTCAGCAACACGTGGGTTGGTCGCATAGTGTATGAGTATGTATATTATGATGCTGGATGGATGTACTCATTGTGTTGTGGAAAGAGGAAAATGATGATGATAAGACTGGAGACTTTCTTTGTGTACAGAAATGATGGAGAAGGCTTTCTTTAGCCCTAAAAAGGACTGGTGTGCATATTATAGTTTGGTAGAGACTTTGGTAGATGTCCCTGAGAAGAGCCGTGTTTGCTTATCAATATAGTTTGGTGTGACTTTGTTGCTGGCCCTTAAAAGGGCCTGTGTTTGTATGTTTGTATAGTTTGGCCGGTGTCACATGAAAAGACTGGAGTCCTTAAAAGGACTATTGTTTTGCTGGAACTTGGAGGGTGGTGTGAGGATCGCCTTTGTCCAGGAGTAGGAGTCACGTCATGCAAACAGAGGGAGATGATTGGCCGGTCAATCGAAAGCTTGCTGAGGAAGAAAGGGTTAACGCCGTCATGTTGGCTTTTGGCGCAGAAATATGAACGTAGACATGAGTGGCCGTAAAAAACAAACAATGCAGATAGAGGTTATAAATGAAAGGTCGTTTAATCACGAAGAAAAGGTCACAATGAAAATGTGTATGCAAAGCATACAGAGTAAAAATACGATCGTAGAGAAAGACAGAGAGTTAGAGTTGTTTTGTTCCGTAGTAGGTGTAGTGACGAAGCAATTCAAATTAACAAGGACAGATTTCGTCGTTTGAGACGAGGGACACATCATCTGCATCGCAGTTGAGGGAATCAGGTTTGCATTCGGCATGTGACTAACTCACTACAGTGATAGGCTAAGGGTTTTTGTGCCTAGAAGGCAGCGAAGGAATCGGCTGGGGCAAGGCAGAGATGCATGGGGTAGCCAGGGTGATTTTGGCTGAGACAACTAGAGACAAAAATGAAGTCGTGCGGAACGGGCAATTGAGAGTAGGATTCTCATGTGGAGTGGCCATTTGGAACGTTCGGTCGTAACAGTACTAATAGTAATAACCTAAACCCAGCAATATACCAGTGTTGTGGGTAGCAGTGATTAATAACAAAAGTACAAGAATTAGCATTATTATCAGTATTAGATGTAGTACCAGTGTCATTGTTGCTATCATTAGTGATAATCAGACTAATTGTAATAACCATAGTGTAACACAGTTCATTCACTAAGCCAGCATGACAATATGTTTAGAGATATTTGTTTCAAATTAAAGTCACAAGCCATTATTTGGGCTTTTGTTTCAGGATTCATGTCCTTGTCAGCTGAATTACCATATTTAATCGAGTACAATGCGATCTCGAATATAATGCAACCCCCACTTTTTGTAGCTAAAAATCAGTAATATATTTTATCTTCTTATATAATGCAATTTATATTTTTAAGAAGAAACTGACGTAATATCGCTGAAAATGTTAAAACACTACCTAGCATTCCAAGGGAAATAATGAGTCACTGCCACCACCTTTGCTTCTTTTTGGTGGTGGGCGGTGATCACTAAAAGTCCAAATTTTCGAAAACAAGTGAGAATGCGGCAGGACACAAACTTAGGGATCAATTTGGCATAAACTTGAACCCCCCACTAAAAAACCTATTTGGGGGGGAGGTTTCACAAAACAAAAAAACATTTCCCCATCAAATTAAAGGGAGTGTGCATGCAAAATTTCTACTATGAATGATTAGAGCTAGGCGAAGTCCAGATACATAGTAAATGTCAGAACACATGAATAACCTAAACACAGCAACAGTGTTTAAACTGGTCTGTTGTGGGCAGCAGTGATTAATGAAAACTAAATTTGAAAATAGATAGTGTTAAAAATCTGTGACAATGTAAACAAAAAATAATCATAATAATTTACATTAGAAAGTTTTCCAAAATCAACTAATTATTAGACTTTAATAACAAATTTTGTACTTGGTATAACGGGCGAAATTTGTATGATTATTACTCACTACTGAATTAGAGTGGCTTGCAAAAGTATTCATCCCCCCACCCCCACCCCACCTTGACATTTTTCCGATTTTGTTGCATTACAACCTGTAATCAAAATGGATTTGGGGGAATTTTATGTAATGGACCTACACAAAATAGTGGCACCATGAAGACCAAGGAGCTCTCCAAACAGGTCAGGGACAAAGTTGTGGAGAAGCACAGATCAGGGTTGATATAAAAAAATATCCCAAATCTTGAACATCCCATGGTGCACCATATTTCCATTATTACAAAATGGAAAGAATATGTCACCACAACAAACCTTCCAAGAAAGGACCACCCACCAAAACTCACAGACCGGGCAAGAATGGCAATAATCAGAGAGGCAATAAAGAGACCAAAGATAACCCTGAAGGAGCTGTAAAGCTCCACAGTGGAGATTGGAGTATCTGTCCATAGGACCACTTCAACCTGTACACTCTATAGAACTGAGCTTTATGGAAGAGTAACCAGAAAAAAGCCATTGCTTAAAGAAAAAAACACATTTGGAGTTTGCCCAAATGCATGTGGGAGGCTCCCCAAACATATGCTGGTCAGATGAGAGTAAAATTGCTATGTCTGGTGCAAACCTAACACCTCTCATCAAACTGAGAACACCATCCCCACAGTGAAACATGGTGGTGGCAGCAGCATCATGCTGTGGGGTTGTTTTTCAATTGCAGGGACTGAGAAACTGGTTAGAATGGAAGGAATAATAGATGTCACTAAACACAGGAAAATTCTTAAGGAAAACTTGTTTCCATCTTCCAGAAATTTGAGATTGGGACGGAAGTTCACTTCCCAGCAGGACAATGACCCTAAGCATACTGCTAAAGCAACACTCGAATGATTTAAAATGAAACATTTAAATGTCTTGGAATGGCCTAGTCAAAGCCCAGACCTCAATCCAATTGAGAATCTGTGGTACGACTTGAAGATTGCTGTACACCAGTGGAACCCATCAAACTTGAAGTAGCTGGAGCAGTTTTGCCTTGAAAAATGGGCTAAAATCCCAGTGGCTAGATGTGCCAAGCTCATAGAGACATACTCCAAAAGACTTGTGGTCATTTCTGCAAAAGGTGAGTCTACAAAGTATTGACTATGGTAAGGGTGAATAGTTATGCACACTGAAGTTTTGATTTTTTTGTCTTATTTCTTGTTTGTTTCACAATAAAAAAATATTTTGCATCTTCAAAGTGGTAGGCATATTGGGTAAATCAAATGATACCCCCCCCCCATCCATTTTAATTCTAGGTTATAAGGCAATAAAATAGGAAAAATGCCAATGGGGTGAATACTTTTGCATGGCATTGTAAGTGCATTAAGAAGGAAGGAGATTATATTGAAAAATAAATATTTCTTGTATAAAATAAATGCTTTTTTCATCATTAGGTTACAGACTTATTGATGTAATTACATATTTGTCATTTATTATGAAATAATTGGTTACATATACAAGCCTTTTTTTCTTCTTTAGGATGCATGGAGAGAAACCAACTTTAAAATCTGGTGCAAAACTAAAAAGCAGCCTTAAGCAATCAAACAATCAATGTAAGTTGATAACCCCTCTAATATAGTTCCATTTGAACCTTATTTTATTTGTAATATAGGTAATATTTTAGTCTGAAAAATATCAGATGTTGTTTACAAAAAATCCAGTTTCAATAAAAAAAGTATGCAAGTACACAGAGCACATGTATATCTCGTCACTGCATTCTCTATTTCACCTGAATCACCTTTAGGACAGGTGGAATACAAGGTTTTACATAATATGATTACATGGGTAAGTGTTATGTATATGTATAGATAGATATAATGTGTGTATGTATCAGTAATGTACAGTGCTTTTGATGTCTACCACGTTTTTTTGCAAGGTAATGGAATATCCATTGTATTTGCTGTTATTGCAACCCATAATGATTGAGTCAATTTCTGAGAAAACACATCCGGTGTGTATGTGGATGGGTTGTGTGTAGGCCTTGGTAATTCAGTTGTTATTAATTGATTTGTAGAGATGAGTTTGTTTGTGTCTGTGAGTTATTAAATGTTGTAGGGGTGGTTTAATTTGCTGTTTAGTCCCTTTGATGCTAGGGTCTGTAAACACGTCATCCATCAACCTTTGTGTATTTCTAAAATTGTTGTGTTTTTGTTGGGTAAGTATTTTTCCATTTTTTCAATGATGATGAATTTAGCGTCCCTATTAAAGTTGTGGCCTGCTAGTCTGAAGTGTTGTTCTACGGGGAGTAGTTGATTGTGGTTTAATGTTTTTATTCTGTTAATTTGTTAAGTTTAATGTTTACTTGTGATTCAGCCTTACCTATGTATTAAATATTGCAGAGGGTGCAGTTTAGGAGGTAGACAACGTTTTTGCTTGTGCATTTAGAATTATGGTAGATCTTATATATCTTCTTAGTCGTGGCACTAGTAAATGTGTCAGTGGAAAGGAGGTAGTTACAACATAGACTGACGGATTTAATAGTAGGTGTCTTATGAATGTCTGTGTTATTGTTTATGATATTGCTGCCTATCATGTCTTTGATGTTTAGGGGACGTCAGTATGAGACTTCCAAAACATGCGTTGACAATGACACCCATCAAAACTACAAGTTTACGTCAAACTGTATTTTCATTTTAAAATTGATTTGAAGAACCTAAGATATAGTGAAACACGTTATCGATGATAAATTACCATTTCAAAGATTTTCCAAATTGTCATTATAGTCTTAAAAGTTTCTCAAACTTAACAACGAAAACAAATGTTTTAAAATTCCACTTACTTGATACATGGTCCATTCACCTGTGGTCCTCTCATGCAAGTGAAATGTGCCGCCAAAATTTCCTTTGTACCCTGACCATGTGTTCTTACACATGTCAGCAGGGTCGTCCTAACATTTCAACAAAACATTTTTCTAAGAGAAATATTTTTACAGAGAGGAACAAATAAATTTAAAACGCTGTACACAGAGAATTAAAAAAACTTTTTCACAGCTTTTTGCGAAAGGGATTATATGGCTCATGTATCCTACACTTCAAGTATATTTTAATTTTAATTCCACTTACTTGTTACATAGTCCGTTCACCCCTGGTCCTCCCATGCAAGTGAAATATGCTGACAATATATATATAATGAGGCAAATAAGTATTTAACCCCTTCATGAATATAGTTTATTTAGAAATTAGCTCTATTTCTAATTGTCATATCTATTTGAAATGTTGTATATAACAAGCTTCAAACACTACTAATAATGATATAGCCAAAAATTGAAAGATTTCAACAGATGAAAATGTAAATTCAATAATATCATTTACTGAATTGCAAAAAAGGATTCAACCCTTAGTCATCTAGCCTTTGTTTCAAATCTTTAATTCTCACCACAAATTTTCAATGGGATTCAGATTTGGAAATTGACTGGTCCAATCAAGAACATAAATGTTTCCCATCTAGCCAATTTTTAGTCTCCTAAGCAGTGTGTATGTGGTCATTATGATGTTGGAAAACCCAACCACATTTAATTTTTAGCTCCCTGGATGAGGGAACATATTCTTTGAAAATCTCTCAGCATTTAGCCCCATCCTGTGCCCTTTTGCTAAAAGCAACCCCATATCATGATATTACCATGTTCAACTGTTGGGACTGTGTTCTTCAGCTTGTAGACTAGATTTGACTTTCTCCAAACATTACAGGTAAAATTGAGACCAAATAACTTTAGTTTCATCCGACCAAAGTATATTGCTGAAATATTCATCATTTTTAGCTAAATGTTCCTAAGCAAAGTTCATCTGAGCCATGACATGGTTTTTTCATCAACAGTGGAACCTTGCCAAATCTATGGCACGATCAATTCGTGTTGTCGGAGTACGTTGCTAACAGTCTGGTGAGTGACAACGATTCCTCTCGCCTGTAAATCTTAAACCAATTCCTATTTTCCCACCTTTCTGACAATCCTCGACAAGCCTTATCAGCGGTTTGTGATTTTTTCCTCCTTGGACCACAGCCACAACTGACCGGGGAGCACCCTACAAGCCGTGCTATTTTGGAAATGCTCTGACCTAGTTGTCTGGCCATAACAATTTGGCCTTTATCAAAGTCATCTAATCTTTTTTCTTGCCTATAACTGCAGCATTCAACACATCAAAACAAAGTACTTAGAGGCCAGCTTACCTGCTTATATACTGGGGAGGAGGGGCACCAAACCATGACTCGCAAACCACCTACGACTCTTTGACATTTAATGTGCGGCTCATGGAAATATGTTGGCTGAACTCCTTTTCTCATAACAGTTAACATAAAAATTTAAATAAGGAAAAATTTCAAGCTTTATAATTATTTACCAGGTATGAACTGTGACCCCACTGGATTCAAATCTAAGTTTAATGTTCATGGTTAGTAAAAAATATATAATAATATATTTAAATTCTTTTAATGCTAGATTTGAATGAGGCATTGTTCTTCAGTGCTGAAGGAAGGAACGGTGGAAGGCAGAGAGATAAAAAAAATTTCAGATCAGCTAAGGTTACAGAAATGAATGACTGAGCTAATGGGTTGGGTGATTAAAGATTTGGTGGGGGTGGGTCACAGTTAGCTTAATGAATCTAGTCCTGGCCTCACTGACCTCCTATGCAGTGTAACACATTGAACCATTTAACACCTAGTTGGTACACTTCTGATACAAGATTTGTTTACAAATGTCTGTGAAGATTTGGTGAAGGTAGATGGTGCGGAATGGGACTATTAGGTGTAAGTGATTAGGCGTCATTGTTCTCGTGTGTAAGCCCATTTCGCGACTGACATTTTGGCATTCGGAAAAAAATGTTGATTCATTCATTATCATCCAAAGGTGAAACTTTAAAAAGCTTTAAAAGCTATAAATGTAACTTTATTGAAAAATAAAAACATTATATCTGTTAACAATGGTTTTCCTTTTGATGCTACTATTTACCTTCATTTTAATATTTTTAAATTAACTCAGCAACAAAAATATTAAGATGAAGGTAAATAGTAGCATAAAAATGAAAAGAATTGTTAATAATAATTTACAATACTTCATCTACTAATAAATAAATAAGTTAAGTCTGTTAATCACAAAAAAATGTAATGTAGTTTTGTTTAGATCAGGGCATCTTAAACTTTTTTCCATTCACAACCCCTTAAATCAGACAAAATTTGATGTGACCCCGCATTCACTAAAAGCAATACCTCCTACTAAGCGCAATATAATAGTAACTAAATATAGAAACAAATAACTACAAAAAAATGTCAAAAATTGCAATGTATTTATAATCAGGTAATCGATAGCATCTAGGTTTTCAAATCTAAGAACAGTTTCATAAATTCTTCTATCTGCATCCCTATACTTATAATAGAAAATATTACTTACTTTATTAAAAATACCACTACTACACAACATACATTACATTTCATTTCTTGCTTTTTTTAAAAAGCTTTATTGGGTACATTTTTAACCTGAAAGTCACCAAACATATTTACTCACATATAATGCAAGAAATTCAATATTAAAAAATCAAGGTCAAAATTGGGGGGTAGCATTATACTCAAATGTTAACATTTTTGCCATAAAATAGCATATATTGTAATTTTGTTCCATTAAAACTGTCCATACAGACAGATTTACAAATACAATAATGTTCATAATGCCCGTCGCCAAATGGGCAGACACCAAACTAGGTTTGACGATTAAACACACACGCTAGAACGTCCACACCAAATAGTACCAAACCCAAGATGGTGTCATCAAATTGTAAAAAACGAAGATACAAAAATGAAAAATTTCAAGCCAGAGTGGCAGGAAGATTTTGCATTCACCATTACTAAAGGTAAACCTTTGTGTTTTATCTGAAATATGTCACTCAGTCATTACAAAGCCAGTAACTTGAAACGTCACTATGAAATAAATCACAAAAACTTTTCATCTGATTACCCACCTAAATCAAAATTATGAAAAAACAAGTTAACGCTGTTAAAATCATCACTGAATATTTCAACCTCTGTCTAAAAATGAATCACTGTAGCTTAGTTGCTTCATTTCTGTCACAATACTCCCACTCTGTAAGGTTATTTCTCTGTCACCCTAGACTTTATTAACCTACCTACCTGACCCAACTCTTCGGACAGTGATACAAGGTTACATAGAGCAATAAATCGGCTTGGCAAGATCAAAGGAGCCAACAAGTGACTGAGACGACCAATTGGCATTGTCAATTTCATACAGGAACTGATGTTGCAGAACTAGTTGGACAAAAAAGGATGTAATGTTTATTTTTTTTAAATTAAAAAATTACTCTCACTCTCTCTCACACACACTCTCTCTCATTCCAACTAAGCTTTTCCACAAATGCCTACAACATGCTACATCATGGTGATGGAGAAAAAAAATGTGTCCATTTCATGATGGATTATTATTATAAATCAAGCCCCCCTCCCCACAAAAAAAAACAAATGAAAAAAGACAAATTACCAAAAAATTCAAAAAACGTTCTTAGAAGATGCCTACTGGAGTACCCATGGGCAAGGCTCTATGGCAAAAAGTGTGACCAGGAGCACAGACAGACAGCCAAGTGAAAGGGGAAGAATACCTGGCCACCATGTTTTTTTTGTTGTTTGGGCAGGTCGGTGTCCATACAGTGATTCAGCAGATGCTGTTGACAGCCTTCAGTAAGGAAGCTGATACACCGACTAAAGCTAATTAGAAACCGTCAACCAAAACAGTCACCAAAACTGTTAACGTAGGTTTCTTCAATTTTGAAACTGGTTTGGCTGGCTATGTATATATCATGCATTCAGGACGCCCCAATGAAGCTAGCTAATCCTTATTATGTGTAAAAAACATTTAATCCTTATTATGTGTAAAAAAGAAGTAACTTATACATTGATCACCCCTTTTCCAATGTTGTAATGCTGCCAAAGATCTTGGTCACATGACGGTTTCTATTGAGTGACTAACCAGACCTGTTTTGAATATTATATATCAAATATTCTGATGGTGAATTTGTTAAGAAGAATATAGCTAAGTTGTTGCAGTGTTCGATCTAAATAACACAAAACTTTAGCGACTAATAACGCAAACACCAGTTTCACGCCACACCAAATCAGTACTGATATTGCTGTCAAAATGCAAGATGATTTCATTCAGCTTAGCTCTTGACAAATCTACAGACGACATAAACGACAAACCACAACTGATGGTATTTATTCATTATGTTTCCTCTGCTGTAACTGTGAAAGAAGAGATGTTGGACTGGGTTGCATTAAAGGAAACAACAAATGCTGATCTTCCACTGAATAAGCTTGTCAGTGTTGCAACAGATGGAGCATCTGTAATGATGGGGGGAAAACGCACGATTAATTGCATTTATTATACATGAAGAACACCTGGCAGCAAGATTCTTCAAGTATGAAAATGTTACGAAATCTGTCCTTCATACACTTAAAAGGGAAGACCCACCAAAAGTTCAGAAATTTTATTGAAGGACTAGAGCTTGATGATAGTCTGTGATGTCTCTTTCTACTGCATTGTGAGGTAACAGCAATGTCTTGAGTATGTTTGTAGATCTGTTGGAGCCTATTATTATGTTTTTTAAAGAAAAGAAAAGATCTCATCCTCAAGAATGATGAACGAATGCAAAATCTGATATCCCTGACTCCTACAAACTCTCAACTTGGCACTCATGGGGAAGGATAAGATTGTTTCTGATCATACTTAGATAATTTTAAGCTTTCAGAATAAAATAATAGTTTTTCAAAGAGACATATTGTCAAAAATCTCAGTAGGATAGAAAATACATTCCCTGTTATTGAAATAAAAGACCACAAACTGGAAGAATATAAAGATAAATTACAAACACTGTTTGATAATTTCCTAGCCAGTTTCGATGACTTGCAGAAGTAATTTTGTAAGGTGGTATCTGATTAAAATATCTCTAATTTTATTGGTTTGCTTTTTTTTACAGATTTTCCTCCATGTTGTGACCAGATATTTATTAAGACAAATAAATATCATTAACTCTTAAATTCATTTAAGAAAATTTAAATGTTAATATCAAAGGAATAACTACTGATCAAAGTTACCTCCCTTGCAGCTTTAGGTGAATTTTTTATTCCATCTGACATAATGAATTTAACAAAATTGTTTCCTCCACCAAAGAGCTCTTAGGAGCGGTATCAAGCAGTTTATGAATTTTCTCCTTTAATTTTATTTTTGGCAGTTTTGGAAATTTCTAATCTTACGTTGGTGAAATTTGCAGATTTGCAGATTTTTCTAATCTTATGTTGGTGAAATTTGCAGATTGTTCATTATCATATTAAATATGTTCAATATACTTAAAATGATCATCAGTCAAGATTTTGGAAACATTTGGTATATATGTGTACTTTGTGATTATTGAAACTAATACAAATTGACAGTTTAAAAAGCTACATACATGAATAAATATTATTGTGTACATGTATTTTTAATATTTATATAAAATGTTTCTAACAATGGTATGTAATCACAAATCTTCACTGGAAACTTTTTACAACTATAAAAATTAGAATATGGAACTTTTTTATTATTAGGTTGTTCGAAAAATAATGGCCGATTTCTTTCTAACACATTTTAGTCATGTTCCAATATATACTCTATATTTCTCTAGTCTACATGTATATATTGTAAGATTAATCATTGTTTCATAGACTTATGTTTTTTTCTTTTAAATACAATAGCTTGCATGTTTAAGGCCCCAGACTGTAACGTTACCACATGCATTATATGCACCTGTGCACTGGTGGGTACAGACGTGTAAACAGAACGTGGAGCTAGAGGGCTGAAATTTATGAGAAAAAACTTCAAGACCACAGTCCAAAGTATATGGATTGTAGAATTAATTTTTGATGGAGGTATATACATGTATATATCATTAGAAAGAGAATCTTATCAGCTTTCCAACAGTGTATCTTGTCCATTTGTATCTATTGGGCTTAAAAGGTTACAGCTCAAAATGTGAAGCTAAGTATTCAGCATTTTACATAGAAAACCTCAAGTACACAGCCCAAAGACTATGGATCATAGAATTATTTCTGATTAAAGTATATGTAGTCAGGACATGAAATCTTCCAACAAGATGTTTCTGTGTTTATTACAAGTTAATTTATTCAATGTTAGTTGTTTGTTGTTGAAATTAGAAATGAAGAATCAATGCTAAATCTTATTGTACAATTTGACAGTTGATTCTTCATTTCAGGAAAGCTCTCTACCTGAACCAGGGGTGCAGCTGGAGATTTGGGGGCCGGAGCGGCTTTGGTCATCAAGGGGTCATCCCCTCCAACATTTAGTGGGATTTGTTATTATATAATGTTAATAGAAATGCAGTAGATACTATTCATAAAGCTTTTGGTTCCCCCCCTCAATTGAGGGCTGGGGGTGTAAAATCGCTGCACACCACCCACCCCTCAGCCACACCCCTGACCTGAACACTGAACAACACAACTGTTCGCCTCACTCATACAAAAGAATCTATGCCAAAGCTCAAATGACAATAGTGTGTGTGTGTGTATGCATGCATGCACGTTTTTCTACATTCACTAATATACTGTTTTGTACAACTCTTTTGATTAATGAATATTTTTTTTCTTCTTCTTTCAGGATTATTAAACCCTTCTTGCTGCCTGAACTCTAATCACAGGAAGAATCTTTTTTAATAATTTGTATTGCAATTCGCAAGACTGGATCAGATTAAACCTCAGTGCCACAAGATTTCCCCTTCCTTGAAAATTATGAATTCATGAAATTTGTGCTTGAACAAAGTCCTTGGCAGAAATAACAATAAGCCTTTTAGTTAAAAGAATGAAAACACTGTAGTCTCTTCCTAATGTGAAGTTAAAATTCACAGTAATCTTCAGGTGTGTAATAAACTGTTTCATTTTGGAGATAGGACATCTTCTAAAAGTGCTTCCTTTTAAGATGAGTATTGTCTGAACAGTGTAGCAACTGCTCATTGCATAATGAAAAATCATCAAACAAGTAATGATAAAATAAAATTGAATGGATTTTTAAACATGAATATATAGACATATATAGACAATTGCTAAATATCTTAAGCAATATAGAAGATGCTACTTTAAATGTTTAGCATTTTCTTATAATTGTAAGTGATAATACCTATTCTTATGAGACAGGCCTTTTAATATTTTTATAACTTTCTTCTTTTTTCACATCATAAAAACAAAGATTAAATGATCTCAAATACATAAATACAAATAAACAGTAACAGTTAATTGAAAAATTTTAGTGAAAAATTGTTTAGTCTTCAATGAGAATCATTATTTGTGATAGCTCTCCTCATAATGGACAAATAGTAACCGTAACAACAGAGTAAACAATTTCACACTAAAATTGTTTAATTAACTTTTACTGTTCATTTCTATTTGAGCATTTGTATTAATTTGATTTTTTTAATATTAGTTTGAATTATGATCTGTGTGGTTGTTTGACACTTTTTCTATGATGAGAATGTTATAAATAATACAAACCATCTTTGAAATGTGTGTTCTTCAATTATTGATATTATGATACAGTAGCTATAATATTTTGAAAGAACAATATAAACTATTTGAGCCACTAACTTATTAATCACTGCTACCCACAACACTGGTTTATTGCTGGGTTTAAGTTATTCATGTGTTCTCACATTTATATGTATCCGGACTTTGCCCGGCTCTATCCATTCATAGTAGAAACTTGAAATTTTGTACACACACCCACCTCAATGAGTAGGGAAAAGGTTGGGTTTTTTTATTTTGTTTTTTAAAAATTACTTTCAGACCTTTTTTAGTGATCACAGCCCAACAAAACGGAGAGAAGTAACTTATTCATTGATCACCCCTTTTTCCAACTTTTTAATTGATGACACCCAATACAGCATATATGGGTGGTGGTGATTCCCTTGGAATGCTAGTCTTTATTGATATCTGAATTTGATCAACACTCAAGATTGGCGCATTTATATCTGAGCATTTTAACCACTCAACAACTGAGATTTTGTAACTAAGCTGGTAAATTCTCTGATACATTTGTTAATAGCCATCTCCCAATTGAATATTCAGATATTTCTTGGTGTATTAATCAAATGCTAGTCTATTTTCACACAATAAACTCTAATTATGCTGAGAACCATTGTCATAAGAGTAACATAATATGCTAGCTTAGCTGACAAGTATGGATGGCTCAGCAAATAAAATGCCAGAAGCCGATATGTGTTTTTCCTGATAACCTTGGTTTTTTTATGTTTTCTTTTAATTACTGTATTTACTCATGTATAATGTGAGAAATTTAATATAAAAAATCAGTGTCAAAATTGGGGCATAGCATTATGCTATTTTTTGGTACTTTTCAATATTTGGGGGGAATTGTGCACTTTATGATACAAGCGTGAAATTTGCTGTGTTTGTTCTCCAGAGGTTTCTGATCAAATCTGCCTAACTGGCCACTTGAAAATCCAGATCAACCTCTCGAAGTTGACTGTTTAGTTAGAAATCTGTGTAGTTGGCCGATTTGAATGATCTTGGTGTTGATTCCTATGTTGGATTGGATTAGAAAAAAATGCTTGGGTAATTTAGGAATGGTGTCATTACATAGTTTGTATCATATAGTTTGTCTAGCAGAGTGCGCTCCCTGCCAGTGCTATATTTTTAAACCAAGATCTGGATTTTTGATAACTGTCTGGGTTTCTGGGTGTTTTTATTTTAATATTAATGAAATCTAAGTTTTTTCCATAGTATCCATAGGTGTTTTTAGTGTATAAAAATATTGTTTCTTGAATTGTATGACTTTCATAGTTGAAAAAGAGGAAATGCAAAGATTGTGTTAGGCAATAATCGCATTATCATTACCCGGCTGCAGGGTTGATGACCTGTTGTTGACGGATTACTACTCTGCTTAGTCTTGTCAATCAGATCTTAGCTTTGAAGTCTGGTGCTGGACATGGAGCTCACTATTTTCACCCTGATCCGCTCATTCAGAGAAGGAGATTTCAACCTATATTGTGAAAGATAACTGTCAGTTGTTCTCACAACTTTTCATCTCAGGCCAGTACAAACATTGTGACTTGCAAGAATTCTTCAAGCATGAGACCTGCATCTCTCAGTGACAGTGGCAAGCTTCATACATGCCAGAAGTCACAGCGCGCTGAAATTCTTCAATCACAAGTGAACATTCCAGACAGAGAACCAAGGGAGATGCAGTCATCATAAATGGCTAAGCACTGATCAATTCCCTACTTCCACGCACCTCAAAGATATTTGATGACTATGCTAGGGAAGACATAATCCAGAATGTGGAATCCTATGGTGCCAAGTACAAAACAGTGGACAGTGTTTGATGTGTGCAAGAAGTTAAGCTTGAAATGTGAAGCCAGGTCAAAAATGAGGCAAGGAATGAGAAGAAGAGTAACAGGAACCAGTAAGACCCCAAACAACTGGAGAAGTTTTTTTCGAGATGACAACAACAAACTGAGTTTCACTTCCTTGCAGAGAAGATGTGTGAAACACAGACAACAAGCACACTCATTGTCACAAAAGGAGAAGATGCCATTAGCAACACAAGGAGCTGAGATGCTGTGTCTCCATGCTGTCATGAAAAATCTGACACAAATATTTGCACAAGCCAGGGATGCAACAACAGATGGTAGCAAGTCCCTTATTATCAAAGCTAATGATATTGACGTCCTTGTCATAGCAATATCTGTACTGCCATCCTTACTGTACCTTGGTCTTGAGATGGCCTAAGTAAGCCAGTGGAATACCATACTTTCATGCATTCACTGGATGTAATGTTATGTCTGCCTTCCACGATAAAGGGAAGAAGCATCCATCTTGAAAAATGGCCGCCATCTTGGATTTTCGGGTGACCAATCAGAAAATTTGATCAGAAATCTCTGGAGAACAAACACACCATATTTCATGCTTGTATCATAATGTGCACGATTTTTCTGTTACCCATTCCAATACAAAAGTGGAAAGCCTATAACAGCTATATCTAATGATGAAAATATGTAAACAATGTTAGGAAGACAACTGAGATCACTGGATACTGCTCTAAGGTTATAGCTGGAGACTTCAACCATAATAAAATAGCCTGGGATCCTGATCCAATCATTTCGGATAATCTAAAGACTGACTCTCCTGAAGTTAAATTCATCAACTGCATCAGAGATACATCCTTACATCAGCATATCACTGAGCCAACAAGATACAGGCTAGACCAACAACTAACTTTAGATGATCAAATCTTTTCAACTGAAGAAAATGTTGAAAATATCACCTACAATCCCAGTATCAGCCTTAGTGACCACCTCACAATACAATGTAAGATAAACACCAAAAGAACAATCTACAGGTATGACAAAGGTGACTACAGGAAAATGGCAGCATTACTCAATATCAACTGAGAGAGTGAGCTGAAAGACTGCTGTATCCAGGAAGCCATGGACAAAAACTACAAAGCTGCAGAAGAAAAATGCATACCTAGAAACATAGTTTATGATCACAGTCAGAGTTAAACCAGCCTGGCTAAACAACCATGTTCTCAGAAAGGTGAAGAGGAAACACTCTGCATGGATCAGATACTTAAACACCAAAGATGGTGAAGATTACTTGAGATATATTGAGAAGAGAAATGAAGCTACCCATGAATCAAAGGAAGCTAGGAAAGAATTCAAAACTAAACTTGCAGGGGAAACTCTAAAGGTGTCTGGAAATATATCAAGAGTAGAAAAAAGAATTCAGGTATACTAAATCTGAAAAAAGGACAATACTCTCAAAAAGGCTGCAGAAGATATTGCTGACACTCTTAGTGAACAATATCACTGGTGTTCACCAATGAGGACACCACAAACATTCCCCAAATACCTCCCAAAGAACTAAAAACCCTGCCTCTGAAGTCATTCACAATGACAAAGGAAAATGTCACTATGGCGCTAAAAACCTACAAACTGATAAGTCATCCCCGTCCACTGAAGGAGTTAGCTGATGTCTTAGCAAAACCCATCACAATGTTCTTCCACAAGTCACTAGCAACAGGACAGCTGCCAAGAAACTGGCTGGATGCAGTAATTTTACCAATATTTTAAAAAAGGACAGTGTTGTGTTGCTGGAAATTATCATCCTGTCTCATTGCTATGCATTATCTGTAAAGTGTTGGAAAGCATCGTCACACCACAAATTGTCAATCAAATCAAAAGCAACAAACTAGTGTGTAGTCAACAACATGGGTTTACTAAAGGCAGAAGCACCAGTACAAACCTCCTAGAAGCTCTAAACATCTAGATTGAAGCCATGAAGCATAACATCCCTGTTAACATTTTGTTCTTAGATTATGCTAAAACATTCAACTCTGTGCCACATAGAAGACTGATAAAGCAGGTAGAGAATGTTGGTATCCATGGAAAAGCTTCTAACGAACCGAAGACAGCAAGTACGTGATAATGTTGAACTCATAATTCAAGCCTGTCATTAGTGGAGTCCCTCAGGGTTCCATCCTCGGTCCAGTCCTATTTACCATCTATGTGAATGATATTCTGTCTGAACTTGAAACCCTCATTTTGATGTATGCTGATGACACGAAAATATACACAGGTATAACTTCAGAAAGCTCCACATCCATACTAATGTCGGACCTGGGAAAGCTAGAAACCTGGGCCAACTTAATGCAGATAAAATTCCACCCAGTAAGATGCAAGGTCATGCATATTGGGGGAAATAATCTCAAGAAAAAATATCACATGAAAAGAACTAATGGCAAGTACCACACACTTGAGGAGATAGAAGTGGAGAAAGACCTTGGAGTGCATGTGGACAACAAACTCAAATTTTCTCAGCATACACAATCGATAGTGAACAAGGCCAACAAAGTTCTGGGGTGCCTACAGAAATATTCAGAATGTTATACAAATCTCTCGTCCTCCCACACCTGGAATACACATCCTGTGCAGGGTCTCCTCAGTTGAAGCGTGACCAGGACGCAATCAAAAAAGTGACTGAACTGAAGGACCTGCCCTACACTAGGAGACTGCAACAGCTCCATATACCAACTCTCGCATAAGACACAGAAGAGCTGATGTGATAGAAACCTACCGCATCCTGACCAACCGACACTCAGTCAACACTCACTGTTGTTGCCCTATCTGCCCAAACAAGCACTTGCTGAACCTTTCACCAAACACATATAAACACTAGAGGCCACAGATACAAATTTCAAACACAACTTGAAACTGGTGCGTGGAAACAGTTTTTCACTGCAAGAGTGACAGCGGACTGTAACTGTTTGAGTGAAGCCATATTCACTGCCGAGAATGTGAACACTTTCAAGTCTAGCTTAGAGTGGGAATGGTCAAGCAGAGACAAATATTGCTACATCTTCTACTAAACTATGTAACCCACACTCATCATAAAAAGATGAGGAGCTGGGAAACAACTGGTAGAAACCTACGTCAGTCTAATTACTGCATGGTATCTACTAACTGATATAAGGTACATAACAGACTTTGTTGATTAGCAAAATGTTTTGAAAGTACTGATTACAGGTGGAATGCTGTTCCAAATGATGTTATCGGCCAAGGTCTTTTAAAGATTACTTTTCTATATTTCGTCACTTCTATAGTTGATAAAAATGGGTCATCTAAAAGATATCAAAAATATATTTTATTTAACTTAGACAAAAAGAGAGATCAGGAAAAAGAGATTAACCAAGTGGGTTGAAGAGAAAGAGAGAGAGAGAATTAATGCTCTCAAGATTCCTGGGACATATATATCCCATGGTTTCTATGACTGCTGAGATATATATTGTCGCATTGGATCAAAAAGGCCTTACGTCCATTTTTATAGTTTTGAGATATGAGCAATTAAATATTTTAAACAGTTATATTTTAATGGCAGAAAAGGTGACTGTAACAATGTTTTTTGGTAATTTTGCACTCTTTCCACAGCTCCACTCTTTTCCACGTTAAGGCCTTTTTGACACAAGTTTCTGTATTTGATCTACCTTAAGTGAAAGTCAATATCTCCAGATATGATAGCCTTTTCATGAGTGTATTTGGACATAAGGCTGTTTTGAAGTAAGAAACTGATGTAACATTTGTAAATATGTAAAAATGTTATTTTTCCAAAAAGTGGACATAAGGCCTTTTTGATCCAAGCGACGATATGTCCTGTTGAATCCTTTTAGAAGTCTACTGGAACATTCTAATACAGGTATTAATAGGTTAGTCTTGAAAGGGTTAATGGAATAAAAGAGAGATGAACATATAGGAATTATAAGTGAGAGAGAGAGATAGAGCTATGAATGGTACAGAATAGACATAGGTTGGTGAATAAATACAGAACAAGCCTGGCTGCTCCAGGATCATCTCCACTCAAACTTTAAAAACACAAAAATTTAGGGGAGGCAGTTCTTCACTGATTGCATTTCAAATATGGAACTGCAATCAATGAAGAGTTGTCCTCCCTCCTTAAATTAGATGAGGATTGTTCTTGTCGTTACGGTGGAAAAACAAAATCAACTCCAGCCTCCGACTTGGACTGAAGTTTGACAAAAAGAAAGAAATTACCAGAAAAGAGTGACAGAAAGGAAATAAACTGAAGGAGAGGATAATCAACAGAGGTTTTTTGAAAAAATAACAGAATAAAATAAACAGAGTGAAAGACAATTGCAATGACAACTATGTAGCACTTGATGTATTAATAATACAGAGACAGCATGTGAGAATAGATGTACCCCGTAACTGCAGGGCCCGCCGGAGCCCTGGGGGCACAATCGGTCCTACCATTTAAATCTTTTACTTTTATGAGGGATGCAAATTTAACCATTTGCGAGGCGGGGGGGCACCTAGCACCACTACTGATAATAATAATAATCTTATTATAATTCATCAAATGTATGATTGTATGTGACTGCCTACCTCAGTAGCCACACAACATATCCCCATGAAATTTTCTATGTGTACAATGGGACCCCAGAGCATGTTTTTAGCAAGTTAGTTTTTGGAAAATTCCAACATTTTTCAAGTTTTTAGCAGGGGGTTTGATTTTCAATGTAAGTATTATGCTAAAATCAACACTTACTTTGTGTAAAAAAGCTGTATGAGAGAGAACTTTGTTTTAAATAAATCATTTATGTTGCTATAAAATTTATATACAATTAATAGTGAGATTATTATTATAGGCAATAAATATAATTCTTTTATTTCTGTCAATTAAAAAAAAATTAAAATTAAATTTGAAAAATTGAAATACTGTCATAATAGCGTTTAAAATTTAAAACAGGCAAAGAAACAAATCAATCTATAGTTTTGAGAAGGGTCATTAATATCCAAATGGTTTTTCGAGCAATTGAACTCCTTCTTGTTATTTGTGTTGTAAACACGACGTTGCAGCCTCAGGTGTAAAAACCGAGTGTGATGGGTTAAACAGAGATTATGTTTAAAGGGGATAACCCTTATAGCATATGGCCCGCATATTACGAGACAGGTTGGAAGGTGACAGCGACCTGAAGGAATGAACCAGTATACCCGGTGACAACTTAATCGAGTACCACACATTAGAAAAGCCCAGGATGTTGGTCAGAAGAAGTCAGGTTTTTGGCTATCTCTGTGCATAGCATGGGGTAGAAAATGGATTTCCCTTTGCTAGTGTAGTGGTGGGGGTGTCTAGATAAGGTGAATTTATGCCTTTCAGCTTTAAGTGGATGGGGGTGTTTGTATGGTTTAGTGGTTAATTTGAGTGTTATTGTGTATGATATCTGATTAGTATGTTCTTGTTTGCGCTTGTGTGTGTTCCTTCTTAAAAGTGAATGCCCATGTACATATAAATGAATACATACATACATACATATATATTTATATGTGTATACATTTGTGTATGTATGTTTAATCAAAAAGGTTAGAAAAATTGTGTTGCACCAATCTTCCATGTGGAGAGGGTGGGCTCAAACCCCAAATGCTGGCACCAGTGGGAATATGCAAGTATTTCAGCCACTTTGGGGGCAAAGAAAGCACCTGGGTGCAGTTGCACTATATCCTAGGGAAGGGCACAGTTATTAATTAACAGGCATTATAGGCCAAAGGAAATTTTCGCCCCTTCACATCTGTGCCCGGGTGTGGCTTCCCCCCCTCACTCCCTCTTGCTACGCCACAGATAAGCTTTTATATAGAGACACATACACATATAGGGACACACACACACACACACACACACACACGTGTGTGTGTGTGTATATATATATATATATATATAGGCATATAGGCATATACAGGTAGTAACAGACCCCAAAATGCAGTTAAACAGTCTGAGTTAGATGCATAAATATCTACTATGTTTTCATTAGATTCACAGAAACAACTTAGTGAAGACTGAACTCTATCAATTTTTTGTGTGACTAGCCTGCTAACCACTATACCATGACAAGTGTTATAGATAAACATGTATCTATCATTTGATTAAGGAATATTAATTGTTAAATCTGAAAATTGGTCCCAGATATCTGAAAACAAATGTACATGAATATATATATTAAAGCTATTATTCATGTCTCTTATTTAAAAAAAAAACAACTGATGTCACCTATGTAATGAAATTACAAGTGGGTTGTTTACAGTTTCATGAAGCCACTCCTTCATTGCAGCTAAAAATTCATCTGAAGTCACAGATAGCAATGTCCTGATAATACAGAAACTGAAAGATGGATATCTATTGCCCTAAAAAACTATGTTTGAAATCTCTCTCTCTCTCTCTCTCTCTCTCAATGTTTTGTGTTAAAAGATGATATTAGTTCAATTAAATCAAGTCATAACACTTCATCTCAAAACTAAATTATTGTTAACTATTTGGTACAGATTCAGCTTGGCAGTTATTGATAGAAATAAACATTATTTACTTCAGGTGAATATGTTCAAAATGCACTTTTAAAACTATATTGAATACTATAATATTGGTGATATTTTAAATCTACTGGATATAATATCCATTCGATGAAAGCTGTAGATATAATATCCATTCGATGAAAACTGTAGAGCTAACCAAGTGGCAAGTTGTATTAAAAGTAACAAGATTTGGATACTATTCCAAGTAAATCTTTGTCCTCATAATACCTCATAATACCTTTTGAAAATGCAGAGCTAAAGAAAGTAGACCACTACATCTACCTGGGACAACAATTCTCCATGAAATTGTGGCAGTTATGCTATTTGCTTGCATTAGAATTTGCTTTGATTCGAAGGAGACCAAAATAGCGTATCTACCAGCTAATTCGTTCATGGGGAGACTTCTTTCGTTAATCACCCCCGGCTCTACGGCAAAAGAAAAGTGAGTACTTACTTTTACTCTGTGAGGTAAAGAGAGAATGGAACTAAGTGTAGCCTCCCTCATTCTCTCTGTGAGTTGATTGTGATGCTGATGATGATATTTATAGTAGCAGAAATCAGTCTCTTGTGAGCTTCACTATTTTAGAGAAAAAAGACGAGAGATTGCGTACTTGAAAACAATAACAAATAATTTATTTAACCTTACAAGGGTCACTGTTTTGGAGTCCGTCGATACAAAATGCCCTGCTATTTTGTATCAGAAAGGTTGTGTTTCAAAATGCTGGTGTGTCTAAATGTTGTAGAAAGTTTTTAGAGTTCTTTGTAGTCCCGAATGTGGTAGAAAGATCTTCAATCTTTCGAACATGCAGTGATCAAAGTTTGTGTAGACAATCATCACAGCTTTGTTTAGAAAGGCATGAGAAATAACAAAACTCGATAGTTTCACAAGGGTATTTGTTGTGTGTGGAAGGGGATACCAAGTCATTAAGGGAAAATAGATTACTAGACTGGATTAAGGAAGATTCTAAGGAATTTGTATCTTTGATAAATGTGTGAGTTGAAGATTTTTGTTGCACACACCGCAAACAAATAGCTATTGGTTTGTTCTTGGTCTGCTCTGCACATTTGTATCTTGCCATTTATGTGTATTCATGTGTCTGGTGAGTCCAGCACGGCTTGAGCAGGTTCGCCCACAGATCTCACATTTGAGCTCATAAGGTTGCTGGAAACGGCTATAGTCTGTCTTGAGCCTATTAGAGTGACTACGAAGATATCTTGTGCATCCTGCTTTGGATAATCATATTCTCCCATATATATCACATTTCAGCTGAGGAACTGCAGGATCCACTGTTTGCCCTTTTTTAGCTGCATGCTTGATTCTGGCCCGGCTGTCTGCTGCGCTTGAAATGATCTAAGCAGCAAAAGCATTGGTGGCCTTGCTGATGCGCATAGATACCTCATTATCCAGAGTACAGTGGTGATTAAGCGTGCTACCCAGATACGTGAACTTGTCAACTACGTTATGTTTGTAATTGTCAACATATATAGACGGTTCGGTGTAAGGAGTACCTGGGGCTGGTTGGTGCATTACTACTGTTTTGTCAAGGCTAATGGAAAGACCAAAAGCTTTACAGGATCGGGAAAGATTATCCATGAAGAGTTGCATATCAGCTGCTGTGTGTGAGATGAGGGCGCAATCATCTGCATACAAAAGGTCACTAATCATAGACTGCTTGACCTTACTCTTGACACCAAAACACCAGAGGTTAAAAAGCTTGCCAGTGGTCCGGTATCTCAAGTATATACCTTGGTCAATGTCCTTGAAGAGAAATAGATTGAGAAAAGAGTTGGCGCTAAAAGATCCCCTTGTTTGACACCATTCTCTACCTTAATTGACTCAGTCATTTCCCCACCAATATTCACACAAGCTTCCATCTCATCGTGGAAGGACCCGTTCAAGTCAACAAAGTGATCAGCACAGCCCAATTTTCTATTCAGACATTCCCTATTCACGGTGTCAAAAGACTTTGTAAGGTCTACAAAGACCTGGTAAAGACTTAGACACTGTTCATAGCATTTTTCCTGAATCTGACGTGGTGTAAATATCATGTCAGTTGTTCCCCTGTTAGGTTTAAAACCACATTGAGACTCTGGTAAGATCATATTGGTAATGTGGGTGTTGATTCTTGATAATATAACTCTTGCCAAAATCTTGATTCTCTGTTAAATAATTCGTTAAAATGATCTTTCCACCTTTGGGAAATATTACTCATGGTTGTAAGGAGATCACATCATCCTCGGTCCTAAGAGGAGTGATTTTAGCTGTTTTTGGACCAAAAGCTTGCTTCATTAGAATTATTTGCTGTTGTTTAAATCTACTGCAGTTTGAATTTTATTGGCAAGGTTTGACCACCAATTTTCTTGTATTTTGCAAAGGAGAGCCTCAGCTTTGGCATATTTGAACTGCTTAAGTTACTGTTGTGGCATGATCATTCTCATCAAACCAGTCCTGACTTTTTACTGATGTTGTACCCATTAGCATTTTAGTTTTGCCAACTGATCACAAACAGAATCCCAAGAGGAAGTGTCAGTAACATTTGCAACCTTCTGTTTTAGCTCTTCCTGTACTTCTGGGGAATGCAGTTTAGCAACATCCAGGCGTTTAGCTTGACAATGTTGAGGTTTCGAGCAGGTGCAGTTTTGCCCCCACTAGAGTGTGATCTGTCCAGCATATCTCGCTTACGGACAATGGCATAGTCCAAGAGATGCCACTGGCAAGATCTAGGGTACATTCAGGTAGTGATGTGATCATCCCTGTGTTTGAATTGTGTACTCGAGATGAAAAGGTTGAATTCTGTGCAAAGTTCCAGCAGCAATAAGACGTTACTGTTCATTTTACCAACACCATGCCTACCCAAACTAGTCTACCAGTCCTTTCCTACTCTGGAATTGAAATCCCCAAAAAGGATAATTTTATTATCTTTAGATCTCAAAGACATCACTAATAACAGCAGCATGTCGACCGCAGGCAAGATGTAAGCGGAAGGTCATTATTCTATCGCTAATACCATGAGACAACTGAGTTAGTTTATCCTAACACCAAAGTAACCCCTTGGGATGCAGAGGGTGACTGAGAGGTGACCTAGAACTATGCAAGGCAGGGGCGTTCAGCTCCTTGAGGTATCTTATCATACCTGCATACCATATGCTTATATACATACATATATACATACACACACATATATATACATATATATATATATATATATATATAGGAGTACAGGTTTGTAATTTGTAAGTGCTCATTCAAAAGCCGCAGCCAAATTGTAGCTAGTAGCTCTAGTAGCAATTCTTAGTCGCAGTAGTCATGGTTGAAATAGTTGCAGCAGCAAGTTGCCATGAGGGAAGAAGAAAATGAAGCAATCAGTCGAAAAAACGCGAAAATGTCTTTATGCGGTTTGAACATGCCGCAGACGACATGAATCGCCCGCCCAAAATACTAGAAAAGGCGTCCATTTTTAAAAGGTTAGAAACCACGTGGTGGAAAGATGCAAGAAAAATTATATCCGAATTTGGATAAGAAAGACGAAATGCAAAAGTACAAATTGACATGACGTTTAATAAAAGCAATACATTTAAAAGGGTACATACATTTAGATGAAAAAGTTAAAACGTATAGAGAGTTTTAAAGAGAGATCGTACGAGGCAACAAGGATAAAGTAATTCTGTCATTAGTAGTTTTATGTACCGAAATTGATTCATCTTGATGTGCAGGCGGGTATATTTGAACCGGGATATCTGGTTATAATCGAACAGAGATATCGTGATCAAGACAAGAAAATCTGTTTAAAAAAAAGGTAAATGACAGAAAGAATACTAAGTCGGCGTAGACACGAGTTTCTTATTAGGAATAATATTTTAAGGCATTTAGCCTCTAACCTGATGTGTCGAAACTATAAAAGTGATTTCTGGTCAGGATAATCTCGAGGGCCTATATTTGAGGTTTTTATTTCTAGTCGATGCGAAAAGAAATGTAGCGAGTGTGACCAAAGAATTTAAGAAACAAAGACGGCATTTTAACGAATGCCGAGATGAAACGGAGGAAGAGATTTACGTGTGCATGGTGAAAACTTCTAAACCAAACATACCAGGATTTTATTATTTCTAGTGGAACATTTACAATCAATACGGATATTATTTATTACTAAACTCTACTGCATTGAAGCTCTGTTATCAAAAATATAAATATAGTATGGTCCAAAAATACACAAAAGATTATTTCATTCTATATAGTAAATATATTTTTCTTGTAGGGTATTTAAATAAATTTGTATATAAATAGATCACGCAATGTTTAAATAGTTCTTAAAAAGACATAGTTTTCAGTGTACAGACGTTTATTTCAGAAATGACTCCACGTGGAAAAGAACTCTCTCCTGGAACGTATTATTAATTTGAACAAACAGAACAATGGCTACCAAAAAATAGCTACTGGACTGATATTAAGCAAAAATACTGTTGGCAAAATTGTGCAAAATTACAAGAAAAGTGGGAAAATCCAGGTCGACCATGTAAGCTGATCCCAAGACCAAGGTCTGTTCGTCATATCAGGAGATTGGTTGATGAAGGTCGAAGAAAATCGGCTACGGATGTTTGCTAAAAAAGTGTATGCCGTGAATGTTTCGATTATAACAATCAAACGTGTCCCGAACAAGATAGGCTTACATGGCCGACACCCGCGTAAGAAACCGCTACTGACATTGAGACACAAACAGGCTCATTTAAAGTTGCACCGGAGAATAAAGTTAAAAATCCAAAGTTTTGTGACAGCATACTGTGGTCAGATGAAACAAAAATCAACTTATTTGGGTCTGATGGCACCCGACGCGTTTGGTGTCATCATAGTGAGGAGTACAAGGAAAAGTGGTCTCAACAGTTAAGCATGGTGGTGGAAACGTCATGGTCTGAGGTTGTATTTCTGCCACTTGTAGTTCTATGTACAGAAATTGATTTATCTTGATGTGTAGGTGGTTATATTTGAACCGGCATATCTGGTTATAGTCGACGCTGGTGAGCTGTATTTCATAGACGGAATCATGAATGTTGAAGATTACGTCAAAATATTGAAAGAAAACCTGTTGCCTTCACACAAACGCTTGGGAAGAAGGGCTATGTTCCAGCATGACAATGATCCAAAATATTCCGCTAAGAAGACATCAGGTTAGGTATTTCTGCGGCCTCGTGACCTAGTTCTGAGTAATTTGACACCTTGATAAAATAAACGTCTAAATCATATAAAACTTAATTTTTTCGTAGAAGAATGTTTGTGTCATTAGTAAGTTGATATGAGATAAAAATTATTTGTGTACACCATATAAAACCGGAGATATTGTTGAATAAAAATAGCGTAAATATCCGCGCAGATGTAAGCAAGTTCTGTTCCGTAGTAATTACAAGTAGATTTTCTCCCCCTTAAAACGAGAAAAAAAAACACCTAGACTTTAAAAATGTACAACACATCAACTACTGATTGGATTTTAATAAAATTGTCAATACTTATCGAATACAGGATATGAATTTTTTAAAAATCAGTTTGTATTCCAAATTTCGAGAAAAAAATTTTTTTTATTGTAATTAAAAAAACTCCCCTTAAAAATTTGATGATTTCATTGATTTATTTTCAATGGATAAGTTCAATCTTTTTACATTATTAAGTGAAACCCATGAACATATAAATTCTGCTTCTGTTTTTGAAAAAGCTATTCGTATTTTCCGTAAAAGAATTTTTTTTTAAAAGCTGCGAAAAAAAAATACTGCTCTAATTGCCAATATTTTTCATTCATTTGCTAAAATATGATTTATCGCTATTATCCGTAAAAAGAGAAATAATCTTAGCATTAAAATTTTTTTTAGAGAGAATTTTTTAATTTTTACTGTTTTTAAATGATTTTTGAAAATTCAATTTTTACTTTGTTTCTGTTGCAATTGGTTCAGTTCTGTTCTCACGTGCTGTACTAAAAGGGTAAGTAAAGATATGTAAAAAAAAAATGAAACTGAAACAATCTCAATTTTGTTATTAATTTTTTTGTTGTGATTTAATTGTCCGATATTTTTCTACGGAT
>VCCN01003514.1:89124-101731 GCA_006491835.1 Architeuthis dux | reverse complement strand
ATGGAACAGCCAATTACGGACACAAACAAATTTCACCATAAAGCGTAATTGTTCATCTGAAGATCGAATTCTCTTGAAACCGTACAGGTTGTAATGAACCAATAAATATTTTATTAAACAGATTTTCCTCAGCTTTCCAACGGTGTATTTGCATGGAAATTTGTATCTATTGGGCCTAAAAGGCTACAGCCCAAAACGTGAAGCTAAGTATTCAGCATTTTACGAAAAAGTCCACAGTCCAAATTTCATGGATTGTAGAATGAAATCTCGATGTAGGTATACAAGTATATATATATTCAGCTGCAATTCGTCTAACAAGCTTGTTTAATCTGTGCTGATCCTTTTACATTGATTTGTATTTTTTGTCTTTATGCTTATGCTTATTTGTATTTTTAATTTTTATTTTGTTTATGTATATTCTAACATTTATGGGTATATATATATGTTCCAAAGTTGTTTGAGGTCCATACACACACTACAACTTTACGCGCTCACACTAACTACCCATACACTTTCTCTATTCACACTACGTTTACACATACACATAACACACTCATACAAACGTACATTATTCTGACTCATGCTTCCTATACGCACACGCACTCACACATGCAATAATACACACACACACTCACTATATCACTGTTAATCCCCTAACAGCAGGGGTTACTAGCCATACTGATAAACGGCCATCTAGGATCAGACAGTCCTTAATTACCTTACCCACACACTCTCTATATTCAGCCTACCACTCGTACACATACACAGAACACACTCACACACACGTACATAACTCTGACTTACACTTCCTAATACGCACACGCCATCATACTTACACACACTCGCTCTTGACATTAATCTTCTAACAGCAGGAGTCATGAGCCAAACTGATAACTGGCCATGTTTTCCATCCTTCAGACAACAGACATACTATTCCCACACCCTTATTAACCCGCCCATATTATTATACTCACACCCACTCACAACCAGCCAATCAAGGAACACATGTACTTAATAGTTACAGGATTCTAGAATTTAGAATTTTGGTCTCTCTCAGTTCCCAAATATGCGTTGATAATGAAACATGTTCGAAACTGCAGACCGCATTACACAAAAGAATTAATGAAGGGAAAAAAACAATACATACATACACTCTTGGTTTGTCTTAAATGTATTCGTACATTGTCGATTTTGTATTTTTTACTGAATAGCCAAAACTGACTGAAAACACAAAAATATACTACAATTTTGAATGTGCTGTAAAATGTTTTCCCCAAACAATCGAGTCTTGGTTTTTCTTTTCTGTTATTCTACATAAAATGATGCAACTTTTTATGCAAAATTCGCTAATGGTGTCTAACTCTAATTTGACTGGACTAAGTAGTTATAACAAACATAACGACATTGAAACCAGTTGACACACATCTTAAGAACACCCAAGTTTCAGTATTCCGAGAAACAAAGTTATCTATCCACAGTGCTTTTAGATAACCAGCTTTTCAGAATATGGAAACTTGACTTGAAACACAATACCCTTTGCAGACAAGTCTGGCAAACCGTTGTATTTTTGTCATCTTACATTTTACCTTGGAACTTTGACGAATCCCATTCCAACGGACGATATTTCGACCAGCCACACATCTTCCACTCACCTCTTCCTATAAGAAGACGGACTATTCTTCATTCTTTGGTCAGTCTAGATTTGTCGTTTGACAAATCCATGACGGATCCACCCTTTACACAGAGACGCGACTGATTATGTACGTACGCATTCATACATACACACTCCTCTCTTCCTTAACATCTTCAACAAACTAAGGACACTTACTAAGTAGTAAACCGAACTCTTTAAATGCACTTTCTCTTCTTCTTCTCAACAGCTGAGAATTATTTCATTGTTATGCCTTCTGTAATAAATATACTTCTTATTATTGTTACAAAGTATTTGTATTCTTTATTCTCATTGCATTATCACCTTGCAACATACATGTATTTCATCCCTTTTACTACTGCAGGAACGACAGAGAAAGAAAGCGCTAACATTACCTTTCTCCTTCTCTAGTATCATCAGCACTTTAGTTTACTTATGGCAGTCTGGCCCTTAAAGGCTATTACCACTACTATTACTACCGCTGCTACTATTAGTTTATCGTCACTACTACGGCCACCTATAGATTACTACGCTACGATCATTGTTATTGTTTATACCGATAACCTTTCCACTTTTCATAGGAGTCAGATATTTTAGATTAGTCCTAATTCCATCAATATTGTTCCAATTAACAAATCTCCTTCTGTCTTGCAAAGAAAATTCTAAGGGGTTATGCGCTATAGACGAGGAGCAGCTGAGCGGTGATCTTTCGTTTACAGAGAATTCATCTCCTAACAACAAGCAACCATTCAGTTCCCTTAGGCTTATTAATGATCCCGTTGCCGATTGTCATTTCTAAAGACGTTACTGCTTTATAAGATATCGGAAATACAGATTTTATCACGTGTGCTGTTTTAATTCTCATTAAACAGGTAACTTTCAATACTATACTCTGTATTAACGAAGAAGCGTTTTTATTGTTAATATATTTAGTGTTAGTGAGACAATTTACGTAGTGCAATGAAATGCAACATAAAATTAGGGATCTAGGATTCTCCGGATTCTCATCAATAGATTCGGCTTCTTTTCACACCACAAATCTTCTGGACGCCGGCAAAACAACTCCCCATGCGTATACCTGTAGTACAAAAATATCACCAACATTATAGATATCCCAGGAAGAGATCAAAGTCGGGGTGGGGGTGACACCATGAGTTACCGCCCTGGGTGACACCAACCCTAGGTACGCCACTGCGTTTGATTACTGGAAGATCAATGCCGTATAATTGAAAACAGGGGATCAGGATATAGATAAAGTTGTTGGTGAGGCGATAGGAAGCCACATACATTGCCGGGAGAAAAACTGGATTCGCTCGATTGTCAGTAACCTAAGGACAACGTGGATGGCTGCGATTAGTCGCCATGTAGGGAGTTTAGTTAAGCTGTAAGGAAGGAACATAAGTAGGTACATGAGAGAGAGCGTACGGGCTGCACACCCCCGGTAGAAAACCGGGGGGAATGAGATGTGGAAAAGAAGTACGTACACGAAGAATGTACGGGCTGTACCACCGGTGTAAAACCGGGGCCACTCCGCGAATAAGTACCTTGACGTGGTGGAGTGGCTTGCGTGTTCCAATGACCCGGAGTGCTATGCTGGCGGGAATTCAATTCCTGAGAGGTCCAACTAAGTAAGTCAGTCAGGTCAAAGGAAAGGAACTCGACCAAACCTTATTCAACCCCATCTGCCCCCACACCCCGAAACTAAAGTCGCAAGACACTACTTAAAAAAGAACCTTTCACAACTACTTAACAATATGCCCTACTAAGACCAGTTCCGGCATTAAATGAGCTACAAAAAGGTTGACATGCCACTAAACCCAGCAAACCAAACCAAACTAAAACCTGGGCGAATGAGTGAAGATCGGCGTGGAGTCGAGGTATTTATGAGAAGGGCAGAAAGAAGTGACGTCAGCCGAAGATAGAGGTTTAAGATAATTTGGTATTTTTTGATTATTTAGATCAGCAAATGCGTATTTAATTCTAGAAAATGAAAGTGGGTTCTTACAAAACCAACCATCCCTGAGAAAAGTTGGGAAAACATCACTCTTGATTTTGGAGGACCGTATCCAGGTGGACACTATAACCTGGTAATGATCGACCAGAGATCAAGATACCCTGTAGTGGAAAAAGTGAACAACACATCATTTAAAGAGACACGATCTAAACTGAAGGTGATTTTGGCTACTATTACCGAGAAGAGTGCAAACCAACAATGGACCTCCAATTCCAGTCAAGTGAGTTTGCAGATTATGCCAGAGAGGGGGGATTTCACCACCATAGAATAACACCTCTACACTCCGAGCAAACGGAGAAGTTGAAGTCTTCATGAAGACATGGAATAAAACAGAACAAATCGGGGAAAAGACGAAACGGAAAGAAAAATATCTCTACTGGAAATGCTCCATACAGAAGAACCCAACAAAAGTTGACCCATATAAAGCAATGAAGGGTAGAGACATTAGGGTCAAACTGGACCACATCAGCCCTAACCAGACAAGCACAAATTTCAGAGACGCTTGCTACAAAGCGAAATTCAGGAACAGAAAATCAGAGAAACAAACTTTCATCTGCGGAAATTACATGAAGGACAAGAAAAACAAATGGACAACTCCATATGAACCAGCATTCTACATAATAGTAAACATAAAAGGATCCCAAATCCAAGCCAGACGAGTGACAGACAAAAGAGAGGTATGCAGAGATGCGAGCCAATTCAAGCTTGTCAACCAGGTCATCAATTCGAACAACGACTCAATATGTGACACTGGGGAGGGTACATGTATGCATTAACAAATGATAGACCAACCAAAGAGAATGAGAAAACCAATGATTTAACCACACAGACAAGTCAGAAAGAAGAAGACACACCGGAAAGATCATCAACATCTAAAGCAACTGATATTTCAGTACCCCGACCTATCAACCCGCATTTCGAGAGAGACTCCCCCATTTTGAAGCCAAGTGCTGTCTCCACCACCCCGCATGTAATGAATTTGTACAAACCTCCTGCATTGAAAGAAATATGCTTGTAAACACTATTTCCCTCCTATTTGCAGACCTACCAAGTCTCCCGCATTTTTGTTGATTAAACTGGTTTAAAATTATGTTATGTTAAGATTATGTTAAGATAGGTTTTAGAGCTTATAGAATTGAAAACTTTCTCCCCCCCCCCATATGGTGGCGGGGGAGGGGCATTTTTTTATACCTTGGCAGGGCGGAGTACCAGCCACATCAACGGTTTCAATACCTAAAAACACGATGATGATGATGATGATGCACGTGTAGCCCGCATATAAATACAAGCATTCCGTTCCAGTTTAACCGTGAGCGAATGTGTTGCGTTAATTATTGAAGAAGTAACAAGTAATCAATAGTAAAATACCAAGTAAAGAAGAATATATGTCAAAAGATGTAAATTATACCGAATATTCAACAGACCCCTCCCAGTGTTTATTTACCCCCTGGCATTTATCGACCCCTTGGATAGTCCCTTGACCCCCAGAGGTCGGCCACTTTGGTATAGACCAATTGCATTATCAGTAATTTTATTCTCCAATGCCAATGAATTGTGATGTGTATTGTTCCTTTATTTTAGATACACTGGTTTGTTACTTTTTTTCTCACTGAGTATATTTCATCTTTTTCTAAATATATCAGGGCCGTCGGACGGGGGCTGATAATTTGATAATATGTCTTCCTTATTTTTTCGAAAAATGCTGCAAAAGCTGTCTTTAAGATTACAGAAAGAGTAAATAAACCAATTATCCCCTTCAATTATTTTTTGCTAATTCATAGGTGTATAATAGACAAATCCCGAGTTTCGATTTCAATTTGATAAAACAAAGGAGAAAAACCTTGACCTCTAGTTATCTTTGATTCCCAACGCGCATGGTTGTTTTGAAAATACACGATTTATATTTGACTACAGTAATGTCGATTTCGTTGGGATTTGGCTACCTTGGTCTCATTTTCCCAAAGAGGCACGGGAAAGGTCTATTTCCATAACCGTGTCTTATTAAATAGGAATGGATACTTGAATGGAGCAGGAAACATCAGCGTGAATGGAAATGATGAAGAGAGTAACTCTCTCTACTTGCAAATCAAAATGTACAACACTTCATTATCGATAGTTCTGTTTGTTAATTGATTACCAAAAATTTAAGTGAAACCTTTATATAATTCATTCACATAAATATAAAGTATTCTTTACGCTTGTTCAAGTTCACTCGATTCTAAGGTAGATTTGTTTTTGCGTTTGGTTTTGACGGAAACCTAAATATTTCAGTCATAGTACTTGATTTTTTTATACTCTATTCTGTGGATTTTCAATTCAACGACTACAATGTCTAAAATAACGTCCGATCGATCGACTCCAACAGAGGCAAAGGGAGAAGTGAGCCGCAAGAAAGTAGAAATGAAGCAAAGCATGAGCAAGGAGTTGTTAGCGAGAGGAGAGCAGAAACAGAAGTACGCACCCCATCAACTCCTACGTCTGAACAAACAACCAGCGTTGTATCAGAAAATCCAAGTGCCCATATCAAGTTATTGACAGAACCGAACCAGCCGCGGAATTTTAAATTCCCAGCCCTGACATTTGGAAAACACAATTTCATGGTTTGACAATTTCAAGTGGTTGTACGCAGATTCCGAAGTTGCTTTCACTGAGACAGGTTTCCAGAATTGGAAAAAAGCATTGGCAAAAGACAACGGACTCCACTAACATGAATTGTCAGAGTGTCACAGAGAAGCTATTGTTCAAGATGTCATTAAGACACTATCAAAAGATCGTAACGATGGTGCTTATGATCTGTTCTGGGAGCGAGTATTGAAAAGAAAAGAGAGCTCAATGTTGATGATGCAACATTCCTCGCAATTCCAAACTCGACTTCTCCGTCAACTCCAAAATTATCGCCAGATCTACTTTCAGGCACATCAATTGTATCAAAGAGAGATTTATCCAGCCAGATTTCCTAAAATACGTCTTTCTACAGATGTCCTTGAAAGCCAACAGTAATCAGCCATGGGAAAACGAGTTAAGAAATGTCTACCCCCAACTATAGTGATGATATCGACAAATATAGGGTTGAGCACAGCTGCCTCTTTTGCTTCCAACCGCAGAGGGTTTTTTTTTTAATTTGAATTGACACAATTCATTATCTATGATCTGGTTAAGATGTTTCAGAGACTTGACTATTCAAGAAAAGTTGTAATGTCGGAGGGTATTAAAGTTGCAAAGATTCTCCTTGTATTGCCAGCAACCAATGCTATCAGTGAGAGATCTTTCTCCGTCATGAAACGAGTAAAAACATTCTTGAGGTCTACGACAACAAATAGCAGAATGCTACTCCATGTACAGAAAGAAAGAGTTGACAATATAAGCTTGATTGACGTTGCAAACGAATTTATTGAAAATGTAGATAGTAGAAAGCAGATTTTTGGACAATTTACGAACAGAGATTTTAGTAAGAGAATAAATATAGCGCATAAAGGCATACAAGCATAGATCACAGAAGAACAATTTAAATGAGAGAGCAATTTTTGCGTTTTACGGTCAGGTCAATTCCTTTCTAATTTGCTCGAGAAAGTAAAACTAGAAGAAATTGCTGTAAATGAATATAAAAAGACTCAGTTATAATCTTTCAGTTAATATGATTAATAAAAGAAAAAGTCTGGATGACTTAAAAAATACATTGATTTCTAACAGATTTTGAAGATTTTCAAAAATTCCCTGGGCAGCCTTTTGTTCATAATTATCTTCATCAATTCGATATCTGAATATCATCATATGTCCATCAATTAAATTGTGCACTTTTTACAATAGGGCTGTTTTCCAGCGATCTAAAGGGCGTCTAAAAGGTTTTCCCCGCTTCGTTCGCAGCCCCCCCCCTATAAATTTCGTTCCGACGGCTCTGTATATATTTAAACAGTTTGAATTTTCAACTTGCTAACCTATCATAACTCCTTTCCATGGAGACAATATATTTGTTTTGCTTGTTATTTGATTAACTAGTCGGGCTGTAGAAGTTTGTTTGTTTGTCCGTGCCTCTTCTTCGGTAAAACTACGAAGCCGATTGACATGATATTTGCCATGGGGGATCAATAAATATCGACTTCCCACATAGGTTAACCTGTGAGGTCATTCGAGTCTGAGACAATCTCCGGTTCTGAAGATCAGAAAAATCTATTTTTTATACCAAATCTTTCGTCTTTCATTCTTCTTACAAATGGCACACATATCTTTTACAATAAAATCATTTTTTAAACAAGTTTGTCACTTTTTTGGCAATGACACACTGATAGCATCAGTAATACTAACACGCTCTGAGTCAGTGGAGGTTTGGGTTTCCCCCTCTTCCACTTCTGTTTTATCTATGACAAAATCTCTAGCTAAAACATACTCTTTTTTCATTGACAAAAATTCATGGTGAAGAGAAACATCCCCGTTTTCTTTTCTCATTGACAAACATTTTACGTATTTCAATTCATAGTGAAACCAACGTTTTGCAAGGAGGGGAGCTTAACGACGCATGACTGTGCTAATTCAGGTTATTTTCTAATTTAAATTTGACAATAGTTTTTCAATAAATTTCGGGGTGGGGATAAGTGACTACTATTTTACTTCATCTTATTTTTTGGTTTAATTCTTTGATCAGTACTTCAATAAGGCCATCATTCTAGGACACTCGGTAAACAGTGCATATTGGAAGTAAAGATTTACGTCTCTGTTTAAATAATAGTTTTTCCATTTGTTGTAAGATGATTTAACAAAGAAATTTTTTCTGTGTTGAATATTTTGATTATGTTTTTCACGGGCAACGCCGGGTATACCTGCTAGCATATTTATATTGTGGCAGGATTGAGTCAGGTAAATATAATGTAATCTTTTTAATATGCTAAAAAGACATCTTTATACATCAGTACCAAACTTTAAACTTTTAAAAGTGGGTATTGAAAATGGCTTTTTTCATCTTCAAAATCTGTCAGCTTTGCCCAGCTGAATATATTATCTTGTGCAGACTTATTGACCCCCCCTCTGAAAACTCTTTCTGTGGCCGTGTGTTATGTCCCATTGTTATTGCATACTAGTTGGAAAAGGCGCAAAGTTCAAACAGTCAGATGATTGCTCAACAATTATTTTGGATTTTCGACCAATGAAAATTCATCTAATTTTCATTTGCTCTGGGAGCCTATCTATTTCAAATATAAGCAACCGACAGACGGATTTCGTCAGTCGCGACCTTTTTTGCCCTAGGGCATGATCTTCTGACTCACACACGCACACAATGCATTCACCTTTACCTGCGCGCAAGGCAAAAATCTAACACTCACCATGGCAAGCAAGTAAGTCCCTGATTTGACTCACACACATGCATACATTTGCATACACTCAATCACTTATGCATACGTTTGCATATACACACATTTACAACAATTTCTTATTGACTCTTGTTCCATTCAACTTATTGACTCTTCCGTTCCAGTCAAACTGAACTTTTCTTGATGCAAGAAGCATTATTTTCCCCAATCAATATTCATTCATTATTCCTTCAATCTTTCATTGTTATTGTTCCCGAATAAATTATATGTTATATACTTGTGTTTATTCATTTATTTCATTGAGCTTTGAACAAGGCTGAATTTATAATTGTAGACAGAGAGATATGTTCTGCCATATTTCCTCTATGGACCTGTGCCCCTACAAAGAGGTGACACAAGGCCCTACAAACTTTATTCCAGAAAAGGTTGTGTTCTGTTCTGTACTTATAATCCATTCCTGTAACCTTCCTGCTTTGTTTCTGTTGGATTCCATATAGTCATATATAATCACTCATCTTAAAATATCAGGCAAAATAACTTATACTAGTTCATTTTAAATGCACACCCCATACCAGGCATTTTTTTGTTTAATGTTACCCAAATCACCCATTTCAACCTAAGAGTTACGGAAGACGTCAGAAAATGTTCTGTCTTTCTGTAAATTCACTTTTACGGCATCACATAAAGATGAAAGAAAAGAGAATGGTTCAGGGCGATGAAGTAATAGCAATAGTTGATGTAGTTATGAATGGTGGTGGTGTTCCATACCCATCGCGAGCCAAACAAAAACACTCTAACTGGGCATATTGGGCATGACATCAGAAAAAATAAATTGATTTAAAAAATCAGTCTCGTGTTGAAAAAACGATTTTTGATGTATTTAATATCTTGTCCATACTTAAAATCTATATTATAATGATCCGATTTCTGTTTGTGGGTTTGTTACCGTGACACAGTGTCGGTTTCTCACCTCCAAACATTCACATTTTAGTGCGCGTATGTTCGCTGGTGTGATGGTTGGCTGGATGTAGGATGTGAGAGTTGGTTAGCCCTAAAAAGGGCCGTTTATAGAAAGATCACATTAATGTGGAAGGTGAGTATGTAGAAAGGATGTGGAAGGCGAGATTTAGTCCTGAGAAGGACTGTAGGACAGTAGGCACACGTGTGGATGTTGATTGGTCGATCAGTTTCAGGAGCTATTGGAGAAGAAAGGCTTACGCCGCCATGTTTTTTTTTTTGGCCCGAAAATACAAACAAAGACACGAGAGTCAGGAAAGAAAGAGAACGAAGACGTACATTTGTAGATTACAAATGGAAGATTTCTTTACTAAAAAGGAAGAAAAATACAGGGACATGTCGATTAAAAAGAAAAGGCCAAAAATAAAGATGAGCAGGGCATGCATTTTGAAACGATCGTGGAGTAAGAAGAATTGAGATTACGAAAGAATGAGAAGGTAGGTATTTACTAGGTTGTAGTGACGAAGGTCTGAGCCCTAGGCGACTAAGGGAACCTGGTTCCAAGGAAGCTAACTGAGAGGTTAGTTACGGTACGAATGGAGTTTATAGGCGTGTTTGTCGGTTGAGGCGAGAAATGTGTTTGATTTTGAATCGCACAGTTGACAGAACACAACTGGGGTCTCGGAGTACGTGACTAACAAAAATAAGGGAGAATTTAGCATGCGGAGAAAGAGAAGTGGAAAGTAAGCTAAACGAGAGATTGTCTAGGGGGGTTACATGCTGACAAAACAATTCGTACTGAAATGCTTATCAGAATACGTTCGATTATTGGCTAATCGATACGGTACTATTTGAGGGGTATCAGTAGAAGGAAAGCGTTTCGAAGAGGCGATGAGAAGGGTAGACACGCCGAATGAAAGGGCTTAGAGTTTGCTGTCTATAACTCTAGACAAAGAGATCGCTAGCTAGAAAAATAGGAGTTAGTCGCCGAAAGGGGATAGTGAGAAACTGGTACGAATAAGTAAGCCGGAAGAAAGGTTTTACGCGTGTAAGGTAACACACGGACCTATCGACAGGAGGGTCACCGAAAAGTGAGGTAAAGAAGAGCCGCTTGCGCTTGGTATTTATAATAGCCACAACCAGCAGCAGCCAGCCGTGACGTCAGCCGAAAATTGAAGCGTCCTTAGTTTCGTAGTTCATGACGTCCAGCCATTAAGAAGCAAGTAGGCTGTTACAACACCATATTATGACCTTCCATAGATCTCTCAGTTGAGAAACCTTTTCAAACACTTTTAGGAAAAACAGGCTCCACTGGATTCCCGCCTAAAACTACCAAGATAAGATCAGACATCAATCATCGAGCTGTCAACACTAGACCCCAGGATTTTCTAACCAATCAGAGAACAACATTTCGCGATATAAGCAAATGCTTTTACACCATCTTCAGAAACCCCGTCGGAGAGATTGCTGATTCTCTCACACACACACACGTACACTCTAGCACGGCCGCACAAAATCATACACCAACACACAGAGGTGTAAGTTGGTTGTTATTGTTGATTAAATTGAAACTAATATTAAATCTAACTCCTTTACTAAAAGTATCTGACTCCATTGATAGTGGAAAGGTTAACGGTGAAAACAATAACAATGATAAGAGCGTAGTCATCTCTAACGGTAAACTAATAGTACCTTGTAGCCTTAAGGGTCAGTCTGTCGATAGTAAAGCTAGGGTGCTGATTATACTAGTGAAAGAAAGAGGGTAAATGTTAGCGGTATGCGTAAGAAAGATATTTTTCTCTCTCTGTGCCTGCATGTAGTAAAAGGGATGGAATACATGTATGTTGCAAGATGCAAGTTGCACATGGTAAATAATGCATTGATAATAAAGCATACAAATACTTGGCAACGATAATAAGAAGTATATTTATTACAGAAAACATAACAAAAAAGTAGTTATCACCAGATGAGAAAAAGAAGTTCGTATACTACTTAGTAAAAAGTTAAAGAGTTTTTCGTTGGTTGAAAATGTTAAGGAAGGGTGTGTGTGTGTGTGTGTGTGTGTGTGTGTGTGTGTGTGTGTGTGTGTGTGTGCGTGCGTGTGTGTGTGTGCGTACGTACGTAATCGAAATTCGGAACAGTCATAGATTTGTTTAGGCAACAAATCTGGAACTGGGTAACGTCAGATTTCCAAGATGAAATGTAAGGTGACAATATACATGGTTTTGCCAGACTTGTTGTCTGCAAAGGGTATCATGTTGTGAGTCAAGTACATTATGTTCATGTCCTGAAAGTTGGTTATCTAAAAGCACTAGCAGACAAGATAACTTTAATTCTCGGAATAAAAATCTGGGTGTCACGTGATTTAACTTGTTGACCGGTGTGTGTGTGTGTGTGTGTGTAAAAACACATATGTGGACGTTACAGAATCAAGTACTTGAAACACACGCACACACTTCGTATACCTTTTCTAACATACGAACATTCAGTTCTACTTAGAACTATTTTCTGAACCCTAAGTAGGAACTTTTACAAACCATAACTCTCTCCCCTTTTTATAGTTCATGTATAATAAATATCCGTTATTATATATTTTATACTATTGCGTTTTCGTATTTTCATTCATATTTGTATTTTTTTTTATCTCATCATCATCATCATCAGCCGTTATAAGTCCACTGC
>VCCN01003514.1:9872-39616 GCA_006491835.1 Architeuthis dux | reverse complement strand
TTCCACAATCCATAGATTTGGACTGTGTGCTCGAATTTTTCTTGTAAAATGCTGAATAACAAGTTTTCGCCTTTACTTTTCATATCCAACGGATACTAATATACAATATACAGTGTTGAGAAGCTGATAGGATTCTCTTTCTAACGATATATGAATATATATATATTTCCCTGAAGAATTAATTCCACAATCCATAGATTTGTACTATGGACTTGAAGTTTTCATCATAAAATGCTGAATACTTAGCTTCACGCCTTGGGCTGTATCTTTTTAAGCGTAACAGATACATATTGACAAGTTACACCTTTGGAAGGCTGAGGAAATCCTCTTTCCAACTTTATATATATGTATATCTCCTTCATGAATTAAATCTACAATTTTGCCTATAATGTATACTTGACATTTCCTTGTAAAATCTTGAAATGTTGAATACTTAGCTTCACCTTTTGGGCTGTAACATTTTACAACCAACAGATACATATTGGGAACATACACCGTTGGAAAGCTAATAAATTTCCCTCTTGGATGATATATATATATATATACACTTTCATCAATAATTAATTCTACGATCCATAGACTTTGAACTGTGTACTTGAAGTTTTCTTTGTAAAATGCTGAGTACTTAGCTTCACGTTTTGGACTGTGACGGATGCAAATTGGTAACATACACCGTTGGGAAGCTGATAGAATTTCCTTTCTAATGATATATACATCCATCAAAAATTAATTCTACAATCCATATAATTTGGACAGTGGACTTGAAGTTTTCTCATAAAATGCTGAATACTTAGCTTCGCGTTTTGGGCTGTAACATGTTCCCAATTTGTATCTATTGCCCAATAGATACAAATTGAGAACATGCACCGTTGGAAAGCTGAGGGAATTCTCTTTCCAACGATATATGTATATATCACCTTCATGAATTAAATCCACAATTTTGCCTATAAAGTATACTTGACATTTCCTTGTAAAATCCTGAAATGCCTATAAATTCCCCATGTCTGGAACCCATGATTTAGCCTTTTAAAGTACTCAGATATCTCAACTGGGAGACGAGATATGAAATTCTGTTTTTTGGTGTGCTGGTGGCCATTTTGTTTTATGCAAATGAGGTAGTTCTTCCCAACTTTTTTTCTTGGGAACATCTTTTTTCTGAAAGAGGACATCCTAAGGAACATTTTGGTACCCTAAATATAGAATCATGGGGGGGGTGCACACACACACACACACACACAGACACACACAGACACAGACACACACTCCCACACCCACCACCATGATTCTACATTTAGAGTAGCCCCTGCTGGCCCTCCAGGCTTGTAGAATATAACTTGGAATCTAAGTGAAAATAATAGTAAAAAAATCATTTAAAAAGTTGGAAATTTATAAGTAGCTTTTTTGTAAATATAGTGTACTGTATTTTAAAAAAGCTACTTATAAATTTCCTATATTAACTAAATTTCTTTTAACATTACATACAAAGAAAAATATGCATAGACGAAAAAGAAAAAAAAAGCTATGTTTATTTACACAACATTAAATGAATTTTTTTGATGTTGTCTGCTTTTATAATAAAGTAAGAAAGAAACATGTGTAGATGAAATGCCAAGCGAAAAAGCACATAAACATTCTATTTCTCTCTCCCATCTGTAAAAACATTCTCTCTTCTATACGGATGTTTTGAAACACTTACTTTACTACGCCACAACTCTACTGGGCATATTTTATGTGTTCAGTTTCAGTTCAGACCTAAACTAAAAACTTGATAGGCTATTTTGTTTTTGAAAAATTCCAACACTGTTTTTTCCGAGTCAATATCCATGCAAAACATCAGACCCTTGGGAGTTTGGCAGACATACATAGTCACATACAAAAATAGCGACTTTCGCATAGTGTTATAGATTAAACAAAAAAAAAACAGTGTAGTCTTTGAGTTGACTTATCTGAGTTTCCATACTCATGAAAAAAAGTATCTAATGGAAAATAAAAAAACAAAAAAACAAAAGAAATTACTTGCTGATCAGTAGTTTTCATCATATCATTATTTAATTAACCAGCATCATTATTTTTGTCCTAGCAGGGAAAAAAGCCAAGACTATCATTCGCTATGGGTGTCTATCACTGTTGTCGTTATGTCCTTTTTCTCAATTGGATAACTTTGTTATTCCTTAATATATTTCAATGAAATGTTGTATGTAGGCTTGTGGAGAGATTCTACCTGGTGGATGGTGAGTTATGGTCGATCCGATTGTTTGTCTACATTTTATAAGCAAAAATTGGGAAAATTTCTCAAATCTTGACCGATTTAGCTGAAATTTGGCTATAATATTGACAAAACCCTAGGAATTGAAAAATGGGGATTACAATCGATCTGATTGTTTGTTAACATATGGTTATTTACATATAAAATGTAAAGATGCAAAAAATATTGAACTTTGGAACTGCAGAACCGATTAGAATGAAAATTGTTATACAGGTCCTTGGGCACCTGATTACAGAAAATATAACGTTTTTTAAAAATTTATGGTTTGAATTTTTAAAAAAGATTGTATCTCCAAGTTAATGGTGCTAATAAACAACTTATTGCCTCTGCCTCTCGCTCGCTCGCTCTCTCTCTCTCTCTCTCTCTCTCTCTCTCTCTCTCTCTCTCTCTCTCTCTTTTTGAACAGTTTTTTGCCAGGGATTTTTATTTAATTACAAAATCTCAGTCTCTTGCAGATAGTGGAAAAATAAAACAAGAATTTTCAAAAATAATCGATTTAATTGAAATATTTTTTGAAATTTCTATACAGAAATTTTAATGTGAAATTTTCTTTTTTTTTTTTATTGAAAAAAGTTAGCAAATAAAAATAATAAATAAAGCAAATAAAAAGTTGCCAAGAAGAGCAATATTTTACTTTATTTTCCAGTTTTTTAAATTCCCAAGTACGGCTTTTGTACAGAATGTTTTGAACTTTTTTTTTTAATAATGGTAAACAGAATTTATTTTCCATGGACTTATCTTTAATATGTGTAAAATGTCTGTCCTTTATTAAATAAGTACTGAAAACTTTATTAAAAATTAATAATTAGTTGATTCCTGGTAAAATTTTAAAATCTAGGTGTTTTCCGCATAAAAATTTGGCAATATTTTGTAATGCAATTTATTACGTTTGATGTTTGTTTACATTGTTACAACTTTTTACACTATCTATTTTCAAAAATATCTTCAGTTCTATAGGGTGTACACAAATGTTTATTTTTCATCTGGTGTCGATTTCCTATATTAAGTATGTCCACGCAGTGCATGGGCATGCCTATATAAAATATATTTTAAAATGTTCACAAAATATATTACAATTGATATCTATAGAAAGGTTTGTACACTGAATGAAAATTACTTTATCTATTTTCCATGCACTTAACACCTGATTGCAGAAGATTTACCAACATTTTGTACCATAGTCATGTACCTGCAGCACATGCTGTGCACTCTGTGCCTTCCGTTTACATCTCAGCTATCTGCTTTTGCCGATCGTTTTCGCAGAGACGCTGACACATGGGAATCAGCGACCAAATCCATAGCGCCTGTTGCGTAACGTGCACTGTTCATTGGGGGAGAACAAATAACATGCACTGTTGTTGGGTGCAATCTTGCACAGAGAAAGAAGAGTCAAACTCTGATTGAAACGAGAAGAAATCTTTTACTCACACGAAACATATTAGCAACACAGTAGTACCCGACACATAGAGTTGACTTGTATTGCGTTAAAGAGGAAGCAAGAGAAAGATAGACCTGCTGCTGTCTCAGTAGAATTGTCACTCACGGACGCCGAGTGAGGGAGAGGGAAAGAGAGAGAGAGAGAGAGCGCCTAATGAAAGCATCATAACATCCGACATGTACCCAAAGAGGCCACATCCAGACTAACTGTTTCTCTCGACTGCTGCTGCTATCTTCTCTACTGACAAACCAAATGATCCCTTTTTGTAATCTTGGAGTGACTTTTTAGCCATGCCTACTCTGGGGCACTGCTTTCGAACATCTGTTTTTAATCAACATCTGTTTTTATTTGTAATCTAACTTTAAGATAATGTCTTTATCTGATAACCCATTACTCATTTCTAACTAGCATGTCATCATCCTAGCTTATCCCTGCATCACTACCGTTAATCTTGGTAGTCCCTTTGTCTCGTGGGGCACTCTGGCGCCAATCCAGATAATGTATAACTTTGGTCAACTCCGAAAATTGTTAATGTATTTTTAAGTATTTTTAAATTCTGTTGTGGCTAAAACCTTCACCTATGATCTTCAGCTGCCTGGGAAAGAAATCTTTCTCTTTCTGTGACTGTGAGAAGATCTGTAAAACTTTTGGCTTCTAATTTTGGTCTTAATTACAGCTACACCTCACTGACCATTATGTAACAATTTATCAAGATATACAATTTACCAAGATCTTTGAATTTGAAGAAAAACTGGAAAGAAAATATATTAAAAGATTTCGCAATATCTTGGCAGATCTTTTAAAAACTTAAATTTTAAGTCTTTTCACTTTTTTTAGTATAAATAAAATTGTTTGTGAAATTTTTTTTTTTATCTTTATGTGGAACCTTTATCAAAAGGTTTTGGATTGTTTACCAAAAACAAACCCTTCAATCACAGGATGGCACAGAGCATTTGAAGCACAAGTTGCCACATATCACCCAAATATATGGAAGTTTATAGAATGTTAAGACATCCTATAAACTTCCATATATTTGGGTGATATGTGGAACAAATCTATAATGAAGTTTGCATCAATTAATACTTGGCTGGAATGACATCATTGAAAAAATATACCATGACTGAACACATCGAAAGAATTGTAGAACCCTTTCATTCTTTATGAAAATTGTAGAACACTTTCATTTGTGATAGCTCATAACCTTGCTTTTTAAGTAAACTTGCATCTGATACTTTTTCAGTGTAAATAAAATTGTTTGTTTGTGAAATTTATTTTTTAAAACCTTTATTTTGTGTTGATATCTACATTAGACCTTTATATATGATATTAATTAACCTTGCCTTTTAGGTTTTATGTTACCTCGTTAAATTTGCACTCACAACTTACACATTCTGTTCTTTTAATTTTTACAGTGTAAATAAAATCAACCAGTTCATGAAATTTACTTTCTTACTTACTCCTTTGTTTTATTTCATTTTATTTTGACTTTCTCTGGAAATTGTACATCTCGATAAATTGTTATCGGTAGAAAATGAAGTTGTGTGTGTCTCTACTCTCTGTCTCACCTTGTTCAAAATAAATTTTGTTTTCAGTTATGCATTCACAGTGCTCTCAAATTTGGCTGTATATGTTACCTTTTGGCTCCTATTCAACTTTGATTCAACTGATGCTCCTTTGGGGCCTTCAGATGCTTATAAATTTCAGGTGAGTCTTTTTTTATTTTTATTTTTTCTGAAACCTAGATACTATAAGTAGTTTTCTTTACAGTAGATAAACAGCTGTATTGCTCTGAGAAAATCATATTGATCTTCATTTTATAGCAAACCTTTTTAGATGGCTCATTGGATAGTTTTAAAGCAAGAGGATGAAACACATATGTAATAAATACATTATGTATGTATGAGCAATGGTTAGTATGCTTGTTTATGAGCTTGATCCTCAATGGGTGCTCTACTTGTAGATCTGTATTAGATTAATAAACGAGATAGTACAATTGATAGTTAGATTTAACATTTATTCCCAATTCAAAAAGTAATAAAAATGTAGATGTAATTAAATCTTATTAAACAGTGTCATAATCACCATCATTAATGATTGCAATAGCCTAATGTAATGAAAAGGCTGAGACCTGAATTAACATCTTCTTTGTTTCTGACACTAAGAAAATGTTCTGAAGATGCTATATATGGTGTGGAGGATGAGACTTTATTATTTTCTCTGGGGTTTCTTTTGCTGAGATCTTGCTCATGATAAGGATGGCATTCTTCACTGTTCACCAAAGATGCTGTTATGCTGTAATGTACCAGTGACATGCTAAAGTTGTTGACAGTTCTGCAGTGATGCTTTCTCCAGTTATACGTAATGGACAATTTCTGTCATGTTTCACCAGATGCATGGCAAAATCTTCTGTGTATGAAGTCTTGCTTTCAGTGTTTGGATCAGTTCGACTTAGGGTGATAACTACTACTTTTTATGTTTTAACACTTGAATTCATATTTTTAAAAATTGAATGATAAAAGTTACTTTAGGTAGATTTTTTTTTTCTTTTTTTCAATTAGAGTTCCATTATTTGTTATTCTATTCATAGTTTCACTGTCATTTAGGAGCAGTTTCAAGCAGTTTATGAATGTAAGAGGGAGGTTTTAATTCCTGGTCAGCAGACTGTTGCAAGTGATTGAACATAAAGCTTGATTATCTGCTGAGGATTCATGGAGGGGACCCAAATTCCTGCCTTAGATTTCTTTCTGATTTGCTTTATGATCATGTGTAGTTGAACATATTACACTATGCCTTTTTTTATATATTTCTGTTGCTTTGATAAGGATCAGCTTTAAGAGATGCCTTCAAAGAATCATTATCTGCAATGATTGGTCTTCTGAAAATAAAGTTTATCAGTTAGCCTTTTAAAATCTGGTATTCATACATAGTCACTGCACTTGGGGTACACAGTACAAAGTGTCTTTATGAAATTCAAAGAGTATACAATGAACAGATGTTAATCTAAATCTCATTGATTTTGCAGCAGCTGGTTTGTTTCAAATTTGCATATTTCAATGATATATTATTTTCTAAATAGTTTAATGTTTGCTACAGCTTGGCCATTAGAAAAAGTTGATGGCTTTTAATAACCTCTGATACTCTAGGGTCAGTCCTGTGGTACAGGCTGCACCTGTATTTTTTGCATGCATATTACTTTTAAATTCCATAAATTCTTGGGTACATGTTATTGATTTTGTTTTATGTTTTTGAACTAATTCTGGTCTTGTATAATTTATATTTTTATTTTCCTTTTCTGAAAACAGCCACAAAATTTAACATTTTTATTTTCAAGATTTTGGTCTTCATTGTATGTGGAATCGGTCTATTTTTCACGTTTATCTTCCACGTTGGCACTAAAGAACGTCCAGATCACAGAAACCAAACTCAAGTGCAGGTGACAAACAAAGAATCTTCTGAGCTCATGAAACCCAATATTATCCACATGACATGGAAAGATTGGTGGTATGAGCCCCAGTTCTATATGGTGAGTTTTCAGTGTTATTAGGCATGTGCGTGTGGTGTGCTTCATCATTGTGGAACAGAAAGCGGTTCATTTTCTATGCCAAACAGCAACTGCCACTAATCTAGTCACTAATCTACTAGAATTTATGTACAGTGATTTTGATTTTTAAGGTTATTACATTATATTAACTGAAGTAAGTTCTCTCTTGTCTCATTATGTGGAAGAAGAGGGGAAGTGAAGCCCCTTCAGAGTGAGATTCAATATTCAGAACACAATGCCGGAGAGTGTATACAACCAAAATATTATGACAACAACAAAGATAAGAGGAAATTAGTCTGAAACTATACAAACAGATTTGTTAGATAACTTTTGAGAAGGATGAAAGTAATTCTGAATAATGCTCAGTTAACAGGCAAGATTGGTCAGCAATTCAGTCTGAACTAACCTATATCAACAGATTTGTTAGATGTTTTTAAGTTGGTCTGTGATGGAGAGCTAGCTGGCTATCTATCACATGTATAGGCCGTACCAATGGCGCTAGAGGGCTACAAATTTAAACATTTACTCTTTATTATGTCTAGAAAAAACTTTTTTTTTTTTTTTTTTAATTGCACCCCAAAATAAGATTTTAGTTGGGGGATTCAATTTGCAATGTAAGTTTGTGCTAAATTAGTCTGGCAGCATTCACACTTGTTTTTTGAAAATTTGTACTTTTTAGTTATCTCCACCCAACAAAAGGCGAGAAGTAACTTCTTTATTGATCTCCCCTTTTTCTAATTTTTTATGGTACTGCCAGACAGGACCATGAGTATCAACTTTGAGACAAAAAAGACTAAATACTCCAGAAAATAATCTCAAAATATACTACATATGTTTAAAATCAAACTATGCAATTTCTTAAACCCCTAAAAATAGCGGAAACCATGTGTGAATTTTACCTCTATTTGGGGCCTACAGGAACTGTTTGAGGCACTGGGTAAAATCACAATTTAATTTGAAAAGAAGTGATTCAACCAAAAATCAACCATTGTAAAATAATATAATGCTTATATTCACCAATTTGAACTTAGTTATCACCCCCATCTCTGCAGAAATCATCCCAATCTCTGCAGAAAACCCAGCAATTTCCTTTCCTTTCTTTCTCAAAAATTTAAAACCTTTTTGTCCTTAATTTTTATATTTTTCAGATCTTTCTGCTCTATATGTCAACTCGTTTGTATGTAAATATCTCACAGATCTATTTCCCGCTTTATCTCACAGAATCTATCAAATTAAGTAAAGTAAGTATACACTTTCTTCTTTAAGATCTTATTTGTTGTTTTACTCAGCCTGACCAAAAAAGAAGGCTGACAATTGTAATGAACATAGACAATCCCACCTCTTCATGCTCTCTCTATTCATTTATAATTTTAAACTAAAATCTCAAATACATAATCAGCAGTACATTTAAAACAATAGATTTAAACTAATTTCCCCCCGTACACAGCCAAAATGTTGTGAAAGAAACGAACAAAGATGAGGAAATTCGTCCCAACTAACCACGTACAATGAAAAAAAATATGTCTGTGTCTGTGTGTGCACTGCCTGTGTGTACGCACATCTCTTAAGTGAGAAATCATTAAAAAAAACTAAAATCTGACAGTATCCAACAAAAGGTTTTAAATATTACCAAGTCATTTAATCTTGCTTTTGTTCTTCAGGAATATATTGCCCTTGTGCCTCTAATGGTCTACATTTCTGGATTCGTCACTTCTATTTTAATGAGGCCCATTAACAAATGTGTAGGCGGAAAGGTGATTATTAAATTTCTTAATTTTTATTTGAATGCTTTTTTTCTACAGTTTGCTATTCAGAAATTTATATGTACTTAAAGAAATTAAATTATCTTTAATTTGTCAGAACTTCACAAAAGACAATATTCCTTGTGGTATTTTATACACATTCCTTTATTTTTTTTAACCTACTAGTGACATCTGAAAGGAAGTCTTTCTAATATACCATCGATTGGAATGTTCAAATTTACTTCAGTTTATTTTCTTTAATATTATCAAATTTCACTTCAACTTCAAAATATTTTTTTCTTTTCAGCTCACCTACTTCATTGGTCTTGTCTTCTGCATAAGTTTCTGCATATGGACATGGTTCATTCCAGTAGGATCTTTGCAAGTTTTTGGCACTGCAGCCCTTAATGGCATTGGAGGGTCCACTATCTTGGTCAATTCCCTGGCTCTTAGCTCAGAATTAATTGGGGATAACACTGTACGTTTGTGGCTTTTCTTTTTCTATTTTTCTCCACCTTTTGATGCAAATTTGACTTTCCACTAATAAAAAAAAATAATGTATATAAGTTATAAAAGGTTATTTCCACAGTTTGATTAGAAAGAAAACTATTAATGTTTTTTTTAAAGTTGACTTGCTTAAATATCTTTGCACAAAATTATTCTGATTACCATAGTGGTTTATAGGCAGCCTGCTGGGTCTAATGGTATTGACGCAATTGTGCTATGGAAATTTGTTATGCAGGTCCATATTTTATTCCAACAATTGTTTGAAAATCGTTATTAAGCATCATACCATGTAAATATGTTACATCTCTTTTTCTTGTAAAACTTCTTTTCTAGGAATGCGGTGCTTTTGTATTTGGAACTCTGAGTTTCTTTGATAAGTTATGCAATGGTGCTGTAGTTGTCATAATCCAAAATCTTCATCCATGCATGTAAGTATAAAGATTAAGCAGTCTCATTGAAAAATTTACTTGTGTAATATTTATTATTAAACTATTTTCATCTCCAGCAATAATTTCTATCTAAATGAAGAACTTTTTATTACAAAGTCTAAGTGATGATATGGCCACCTGATTTCATTATGAATGGAAATTTTGTAAATCTTAACAATCTGTGGAAATACAACGTATAAGCAATGAGCCCACATATATATGTATCATTGTTCTCTGCTTGTACACACGGGCAATTGTTAGTAAGACCCACTTCCGGTTGCCAGGCTTATTGAATCTTTGTCCTGCTGAAGGCACCTGGTATTCCCCAATAGTCACCCATCTATAGGTACTGACCAGGCTCAATGTTGCTTAACTAAAGAACCGCAATCCTAGTCCTTGTGCTTAGCAGAGACATTGCATACCATTTTTAAAGTCTTTGGTATGACTCGGCCATGGATTGAAGACTAACCGTTGCTCTGTTTGTGTGCATGTTAATTATGGGAAATTTGTCATACTTTTTCTTAATATTTACAAATTTCTAGCAAATGCCAGAAATTTTCACATGCAGTGGTTAATTTTTATACAGAAAGAGGGAATCTGATTAGTACTAATCTAGCGAGTTGGGTGGGAACTGATGCACCAGAAATTGATTTATTCACCCTTTCCTCCACTTGTCCTGTTTCAGAGGTTGCTGTCCAGAATGTCCAAGCTATGAACGTCTAATCTTGAGCACAGTCCCCTGTGCTGCTGCATTACTGGCTTTGTCTATGCTTGCTTTACTTGCCCCACAGAAAATTGGAAAACGTAGTGGACAAAGTAAGTGTGCCCAACCTTTTGTTCCTGTCAGCCATTTTGTCAAACTCATTTGAAAACCATTGTTCTTTCCATGCAGGCAAATATCTACATTTGATTTTTCTGGCAAATTAACTAATGTTCAACTAACCAACATCAACTATGAATTAAATCAGATCTCTTAGCCATTCTTCCATCGTTACTAATTCTAATTGTGAAAATACATACTGTATAAAAACATGTGTCTTATCACTTGCATATGGCCAACTTTACACTCCTTTCAACTTTTTGGTGGCTTTTTTGGTCTCTTTAATGCATTGTCTTTGTATTTTATATCCTGGTTAACACTTCATTAAGGTTTTCATGGCACCTTATTTCAATGTATATATACTTATACAAAACAGTTTTATAAGATTAAATCTCGATAAAGTAAGTTTTTATATATGTTATTCTCCTCACTTGTTACAATTTATTTTTATAAATAAATCACTCAAAATTATGACTTGGGTTGATAAAAAGGAAAAGTTAGTTCTTTTCTTTGGATTCTATGAATTATGAGATCTGCTTACTAGTTTGGACACCAGGATATAAAACTAGCTAAAAGTCATTTTACTAGTCTTCTGATCATTTTTCACATATGCATTAACCCCAAAGTGGATTTAAGTCACTCATAAAAAAAATAGCAATCAAGAAAATTTACAAAAGTTTATTGGCAATATTTCCTTGGATAAAAATGGCTTACAAGATGTCCTTGCTGTCCATTTCTGATGGCAATGAACAGATATTCTAAAAAGATATTTTCAATACATTCACATACAAGCATTTGTTCTTTAATGCTTTAATTAATTTACTGTAATTAATGCCTCCTACTTAAATATGAAGTTTTAAAAAGTTCTATATTTAAAAATACTGTTAACATTCTAATGCAAAAACATTGTAATTATAGAAGACTTCTTGTAATAAATATTTCTAATTTTTTAGTTTGTGAAATGGTTTGGAATTACATGATAGAACTTTAAAGTTTAGGGTACAATATTGAAGAAAAATTCAACCCAAAATGATTCTTATGGACTGTTTCTGCCTGCTTGCTGCTTTTTTTTTCTCTTCTTGGAGAAATTATTTCACATTGTCTAATCAACTTGTTTTTTGTTTTTTTGACAAACTAGGATGAAATTCCTCCTCAGTAAGTTGAGTCTGTTCTTGTGGGATTCATTCTATCTTGCACATCACAAAATGTAACATCCACCATAATGAGTCTTGCCCAAAGTATTCTCAATTATGCAGACATATTAATAAGATTACACACTTGAGCCATCAACAATAATTGCTAGTGGAAATGTTAGTTGTTACTGTCCATTTCTATGATTATTTCATTTGATTAAACCATGTTACTTATTTTATATATATTATTCAATATTTGTACAAGTATACTTGACAAAAGAATTTTTTGTAGTCAGTGTGTGCAAAAAATCTTATATTGTACAAATCATGACAGAAATATGTGCGCACTGGATTCTTGTGCAAATGTAAATAATTTAGGCACAGCCTCTCATGGCTAATAAAACTGTATTGGCTTGTTTTAATATAATACAAGTTTGATTGCATTCTACGAAGTAGCATATTTAGTTAAGATTTTATTCTGTCAACTGGGCATCCCAGGATCTCCATATGTTTGTGCCCTGGAGGCGTCTCTTGAGTGTCATTCCATTGTCTGAAGAAGGCCCCTTTCTGTCTCTAAAGTGGTGAGAGCCAACCTGCCTTGAAAATCAGTATTTAAAACCCTGGGATAAATGGGAAATGCACAGCCATCTCAGCCCTAGTGCTGTTATTAAATATTGCACTCTCAGGAAGTTTTCACTTTTGCTACTAAACAAGTGCTAATGAGTATTTCAAAAATGATGTGACAGTAATCATTAAACAGTAATTAAAGGAATAGAAAATATCCCAGCTGATAGATTCTTTACAATGAACAGAAGAAACAACAGCAACATATACAAAAGACACTGCAAAAAGAACAGAAGAAAGAACTTCTTACATAGAACTATCAACAATTGGAACACACTAGTAGATTATGAACCAAATATACTGACAACAAAAACGGTTAATAAATTCAAGAATAAATATGACAGTAATACAACACATAATGAAGCAGAAGCAAGATATAAGCACAAATATGTGCATCATTTACTCGCTAACATTCCATGTGGTTAATTAAGGATGAAGTTATATTTTGTTAATCTCCCAAATTGGTATTCCTTTCAAAATACAGATTATTCAAATATAAAAGTATATTATTTGCTTGACATTTAAGTTGCAGAAATCATATTTTCTTAGTTTAAAAAAACCTTTTCTTTTTTTGTATATTGAATGGTGGATATTACATATAATCATCCCCCCCCCCTTAATGTGTTATTGCAATAGTTGTTAATAATTCCAGGTGTGCTATTTGCTGCTACTTGTTGTTGTTGTCATATTGCTTAATGCTTAAAGTAGACAGCCTTCTTCCCTGTTAATAATATTGATATTTTCACAAAAATCATGGATTTTGCAAGCACTGCACTGACTGCTAGCCAAAAGGGCTTTATTTAGTGTTTGTGTGAATTAGTTGATTCAGAATATTTAGTGGGATGTAATCGGTAAAATATCTTATCTCTAGCATTGGAAAATTTCTTTAATTCTTAAATTCATATTATATTTGGGTATTTAGATGTTAAAACAAGGGAAGTAACTTCTGTTTAAAATTACTTCCCTTGTACTTTTTGGTAATTCTTTTTTTTCTTTAATTATAATTATATTCATTGAAGAGTTTCAAGCAGTTTATGAATCTAAGAGTTAATTGCTTTTGAAATTCAGAACATTATTTTACAGTTGAATTGGTGAGTCAGCTGGTGTTGGATAATACATTTTATGAATTAATTTATAATGTTTTGTGTTATTTCAGTCTACTTTTTGATAATCTGTTTTCACTTTGTCATAATAAATGCTGAATATAATCTTTTTCAAAACCTGGGGGTGGGGACATTTTGGTATGGGGTGCTTTCTCAATCAACAGGGTTTCACAGCTAATTAGGTGTGAGAAATTTTAAATGCTGCAAAATACCAGGCTATTCCCACTGCCCAGAAACTATCCTGATGGAAATGGCATTTTAACTTGTTACCACACTTTGATGCCAACATGAAGTTGAAACAAAAACTTTTTATTTATCTATTTTCCCCTCAGATAGTCTCTGGCATGTATCAATTGGTACTAGGGCATTTGCGTACCTAGACATTTGCATCCTGAGCTACTTTCTCTCACTCGCTATACTGAAAAGAGTCGTATTTAGGGTTTCTGATTAAATTACACCTTTTTAAAGATATATTCTATTTTATTAACTTTATGTAGGCTTTCGTGAATTTTATCAACATTATGCTGCGATTTGCCGAGAGATGTACACGCACTTTTGAAAAATCTTTGCCACCCTATTTTAAAAACATGATTACATTTTTTTTAAATTATTCTTTTTCTCTAGGAAGAAAAAAGCCCTTTTTTTTTTTCTTTTTCTCCTAAATTTTAAATGGGATTATCGGCATAAAATTACTAAATGGAAGGAAGAGAATTTACTGACCAGAGATGAATAATAACTGAAGGGAGTCTTTATTTGGGGGGTCAATACTCACAAATGTAATGTTGCTAAGATAGAAGAATATATCTATAAAAAGGTGTAATTTAATCTAGTCTTCAGTATATTATTTATCTCCATTCGGTAAATCTTGTCATTAAACCCTAACAATTATTTAAACTGCTGCTAACTTATTACAGAAAACTTGAACATTTCAAACAGTTTTAAAATGAAACTGTTTTTTATTAAATCTAATTACAAAGGATATAATTTAGGGTTAGGTTGCAATTTTAATAAAAGATTAAATATTTTTTTGGTAAAGATTTACGTGTCAGGAATTCTCTTAGAAGATAAATGTTTTCTTTCAATTTTAGGTCCTTTTAATGAGTTTTATGAGCCCCCCCCCCCCCTAAAAACCTGAAAAAAAAAAACATTCTATTTACAAGTAACTATAAATATTCAAATTTCCAATTTTGCAGTGGATTTTAAAAAATTAAAAAAAATATATAGTATCTTGACTCCAAAAATATTCTCAAAGCAAAATTTTCAGTAAAAAAAAAAAGAGATTGTAGCATCATCTTACTGTTTTCTACCTGCATAATGGTATGTTAAAGACAAGATTTCTCTAAAAAGATATGCCAGAAATACTTTTAATACCAGTGTCTTTATGAGCTGTTAATTCTGATCTTTCTCTTGCTGGTCTTTGCAAACTATGTGTATCTTATGACTCAAAAAATTTATTTTCACATTAAATTTCCTAATGGAAAATTAGGAAATTTCAGAACTTAATTCAGCCAAGAATAAATTGAAAAATATTTAAGTTTAATAATGGACGTCTGCACTTGTACTCATTGTTTTGTTTTGTTTTTTGTAGGGTTGTTACGTCGGTGTTCTGCAAGACAGTCTAGTATATATGGATCCAATGACGTCACAGAACCCCTCCTCACAGAAAAGCCTCTCAGCAATTGCTGATGAATAAACAAGGTTGTCTGCTGACAAATCACAAGAACTGTTAATGAAAGGAGAAAACTATATTAACTTCCATTGTGACAATGATGGAATACGAAAAAATATTTTATGAAATTGGTGCAAATGTGTTTTCAGGGTTTTTTTTATACATAATTGAAACCTTGGATTATTTCACCCCAGGAAGGGGAGTTGAGATCTTAGTGTATATAAACTGCAATAAAAAAAAAATTAAAAACTTTTTTAAATTTTTTTTTTTTTTTTTTTTTATATAAAAAATACTACAGTAAACCCTTGCTATAACGAACCTCTATATAATGGATTTCAGATTCATCTGAATTGACTTCGGATTTACTGAAGAAAGTTTAATAAATGCAGCAATCACGTGGAACATAAACTTTCTTATTTACCAAACAAAGTTCAATAAATGTGAGAATCAATCACCGATCATGCACTTGCAAAAACTGATATGTTGGTGTGAAGGAATTCTGGCACGGACGTGCATGATTACAGCATCGTCTCCTTGGATACTCGTTTGGCATCAACACATTTTTCATTCTGCGCTTACTGCGTTGTGTTTTTTGCATGTATTTCTGAAATGGCTTCTAAATGTAGTTACCTACGTCTACTCCTTCAAGGAAGCGCAACAGGAATATATTGTCTCTAAAGACGAAGCTGGAAGTTATTGTGGAACATGAGCCAGGCTGAGTTCATGGGAAAATATGGTCTCAAAGATATTTTATAGGACTATACATACATTTGCGTGAATAGGTAAGGTCGAAAATAGAACGAGGGGCAACCTTTGGATTTAATGAATGATGTTCATTAAATGTGGCGAACTACCAAACCTACTTCTTATTTACTGAACATGTGGCATCGGGTAGAACTTTCGGCTTTGATTAGTTTGTTATAGGGTTTATCATATTTGTAATCTACACTTTGATTTGTATGAAAACATTTCACACATTTAAAGCAGAGCCATTTTTCTTTTTGAAAATAGGAATAAATATGGAATCGTTGGATATGCATTAATTATATCCTCAAACTTTATGAATGTAACATTTAATATTAAATGTTAAAGATTAAATTCGGAAAATACATCCATAGTATCTTAAAATTTTAAGCAAAGGAAACTTTTCCCCAGACAAATTTTCTGAATTTAACCTGTTTCAAAAGGTTGTCATATTTATAAAATTCTGAGGTTGGACTCAAACTTGTCAAATATAGCATTTAAAAAAAAATTAATTTTCATATGTTGTTAGAAACCCATAAGCAAACAAATTTTAGCCAGTCATAGAACTGATGCTGGTCAAATCTCTGCTAGTCATAGTTGAATTCCAGAAAAATCCTGGTTGGCCATAGGGTTTGTTCAGAGCAATCTTTGCCATTCAATGATTCTAAGGAGTCGCAAGCCGTTTTTCTTCAGAGAGGTCTTTGCTATTGGTAACATGAATAAGCTCGGTCTCTAGCCAGAGGGGATGTTAACAGGTAAGATCAATACACTGCTGGAGTTGCAAAATTTAACAACTCCACAGACGAGAAAAAAAAAAACGATGTATCAGACTATTTCTTCCTCACATTATGGTCTGCAGTTGACTCGTTGCATAGTAGCTAAGAGAGAAGGGAAGACCATTAACACAATATGGGTATTGATTGCTAGGGAAGAAAGACTGCAACACAGCACATGGCCAGCTGCTGGACTGACGGAGCAACAGTTAGGTGTAGAACCACCTCATAGCTGATCAACATTTAAAAAAACTTTGAGATTATTAATTTCGATCTCGCTCTTAATTTTAAACTTGTCAAAGGATCCATGCAAAGTTAAAACTGCGATCTTCCCTAAAACAGATCGTATTTGTTTATCTTGGTAAGACTGCTGACATTCCAGTGTTGAGGCAAAATGTAACGTTTCAATTCTGTCAATTTGGGGGCGCTTTATCCACACCTTATCCAAAATTACAAATTGTGAGCACTAGACTGCAAATAATGTAATATATCCACATTCTTGAACTCATCAAGCAGTTTCTTCAATCATGCTATAATCGGAGTAACGTGCTGTCTGTGAAAAAGTTTTTCTACATATGAAAATATTATTCTTTCTTGCTATGAAACTCGAATGGTTGTATTATTCGATCTGCCTTATTTGCTCCTTGTAAGAAAAGCTACTTACAACCTTTAGCATTATAATTATGTTGCAAGAATCTAAGCCATTTTTTAGGAAGCAGCTTTATTATCCACTTTATTTGTAAACCTTTTTTTTTTTAAATAAAACTTTCCATATCCTGAAAAAAAAAAATAAGTAATCGAAGGTCCACTTTTTGAATTTTAAATATTTTCTGATCTTTCATAATGAATTATTTTTTATTATCATAAAATAGGAAATTTGTAATAAAATTCAGTGATAAAACAAATCAAGGGTTGAATAAAAAATATATTTATTTTGTCAATGGTGAAATAGCATTGTATGAATTATGTACATGGTTTTTAAAGTGAATGAGTTTCAAACAAAAAACGGTTTTATGCCAATTTATAACGGATGTTGTATAACTCTACAGTTGTCATGGACGGTAAATGGGCAATCCAAAACTATGTCCTACCTCAAGATACCTACAATATAAAAAAAACATGCAATTATAATAACATATATGTTGAAGTTTGATAATAAAAAAAAAGCTTCCCTTCAGTGATTTTCCCCCGCCCCCTTCGAGGTCAGTAAACGTTCAGTAATTTCTTGTTGATGCCGGTATGATTTGGAAATTAGATTTTAAAATTTAATAAACAAAAAATATTAAGATTCTCGATATGCATGCATTGAATATGAAAAAAAATTTAACTTTAAAAAAATTTTTCAGGTGCAATTCAAGTTTATTTACAATTCTGCATATGTTTATTTGCATTCTATTTTATTTATAGTGCATTATCATCCAACTCCTGTATTTGCAAAAGGGGAAGAGTTCAGGAGATAAAGGTTGCCATTTTTATTTTATTTAGTTGAAAAGGAAGTGACTGAATTGTAAAAAATAGAACGATTCCTTGTAGTAATCTACAAATTTGTTGCCGACTGACTGAATCGTAGACAAGCATTCTTACAGCATAAAAAATTATGTCAGTCAGTCGGCACAAATTTGTAGATGACTGGACTGAAAGGTTCACAGATTTGACGAAATCCAGTCAGCAACCGACTGTAAGCTTAGCTTTCTATTTTATTAGAGCAGAAAATATACCAAGAATTCATATATATGTACATTTCCCCATCATTAACCTCTGCCTAACTTTCATACTTACATAAGATACTGCACTGTTCTTAATCTATTCCCATCCACTGAAAAAACAAATAAAATGCATTTTATAGTTTCATAAACATTATAATTTATAACCAAAAACTTTGTTCAGGCATCAAATTATTAGGTACCCTCTATTCTAATTTAACACTACTAGTGGGTTAATTTTAATTTTTTATCTAAAAATATTTCAAGCTTGAGAAATTTTCTCGAAGTTCAATTAGCTGAACGTTGATTGGCCGAATCTTGACTTGGCTTACTTATCATCTTCATTTTCAAATGATTTAATGTGGGTGGGTATATACCCACCCACATTAAATCATTTGAAAGTGAAAAATTAGCTATATAACAGATACATACATAAATAACACCATCATTATTGTAAATACTCAATCGAAAAATCATTTTTTCTATAAATCTTAACGATATATATTGTAAATATTAAATCTTATTGTAAATAAATTTAATAGATTGCCACTTTTTTTCTTCATAAGTCGTAAACATCGCACTAATTTTGTAAGTAATAAAGTGTGAAAGAAAGGCCGGTTGGGTAACTTAAATTGTCTTCCTTTGTTTTTCAAGCTGAACCAGACCCATTTTTCTTATATATTCTCTGACCAAAAATGAAATGCTAAAAAATGCTTGTAAAGATTTTTCTTTGTAAGTCATCTAAGAGTATATTTGGAATATAATCAAAAAACTTTTAAATATCCACTCATAAAATTGTAAATTCTATTTAACATGGTTGTTACTAAAAGAGCAAAATTATGATACTTTTTAAAGTTATTGTTTTTATTTCTCCAAACAAGTAAGCCCAGACATGATATACATTATGCAGAAGATCACTTTTGTCTAAGTAGGGAGGTCAGTCACGTGATAAATATAATTGAAAAATAACCAGCTTGTTACCACGTCATTGAATTCATTCAAAATTTCTGTGAAACTTTTTTCAGCATTAAATGATTGTAACTTGTTCCTTGATTAATTTTCCGCTGCTTTGTTTTTTTTGTCAAAGGATGGTAGACAATTCTGTTTTGACAAGTTTTTGTGAGCAATGATCGCCGGATTGCACACAGACACGTCAGCATTTTCACTGTCATACAGGGTCGTTCTGAATAACCATAGGTTATACCTCTGTCTCCTGGGTATTTTACTATGTCGCGCAATGGAATTCATATTTCACGAATGAAATAATCAATGATAAATAAAACTCACAGGATAGCCTAACCGTTTTGAAATTTAATGTTTTAAGTAAGCATCATCATAAAGTTATTTGATAAATTTTGGATCAGAAAGCTTTGCGTCTACCAACTTTGGAATTGCTAGAATGGAGGAGTAAGATTCAATCTTCAAAGGAAAAGAAAAAAAAAACGCTAAAATAATTTTTCAAAGTGCTAGATCTATCTCCAACAGAGATGGAGATAGATCTAGCACTTTGAAAAATTGTTTTAGCGTTTTTTTTTTTTCTTTTCCTTTGAAGATTGAAGATTGAATCTTACTCCTCCATTCTAGCAATTCCAAAGTTTTTTTATAGCAGGCAGATTTTTCTTTCGAGATCACATGTATTTTACTGATCTAGTCACATTTCATATTTTATTATAAAAATAATGTCCCACATATGAATATTTCTTTATTTTTTTTAATTTACTTAAAACTTCAAAGACGACAGAATGCAACAAAATATATGTGAAATTGAGAGCATATCTGCTGTAGGTCCACTCTCTGTTGACTCACCAAGCAACTTCTTTTTTGATACTACAAAAAAACACATGTTCCTGTTTAAACAACAAATCTCAGTTACACACAATGTTAGCCACATTCTTTTGCCACATATAAATTTAACATTTGTGCTACATTCAAGGAACATTTGAATGACTTTCAATAATTTTGCATAATGCAGAGACGTTTAATTTTTGAGCTCATCAAACAACTACTTGTTTTTATTAAATTCAACTAGTTTTTACCTTCATCCTAATTTTAGTTGTTTTTATACAACTTATTAATTTGGGCCACTGTTTCCATGGCAACAAATAACAGCGCAATCGGAAACAGTGACCCGAATTAATAAGTTGTATAAAAACAACTAAAATTAGGATGACGGTCAAAACTAGTCGAATTTAATAAAAATAGTGTATAACAACACTTCATCCAATAAAGATTGATTTACTTGTTTATTTAATAAATTTATTGTTGATATTTTTACACCAGTTCTCTTCATCCAAATATCTATCTATTCAATTTTGACCTCTTACCTGGCGTGGGTGGGTACTTCAAAGGTTATTCCTAAAAGCTATCATGAGATTCAACTATCAAGCTAAACTTGCTATTTCCAATATCAATGTGCAGAGAATTTCTTTCATCTATCGACTGCTAATGAACATGATTTGATCAGATATTGCATCAAATGGTTTGCAATCATTTACATATTTTTAAAAATCAAGACAATTTTAAATAAATTTAACAAAAATGCCTGAAAAAAAATTTAAATTAGCTTTTTGCAAAGTGCTAGAAGCCATATTCAAAATTTAAGGGCTAAACAAAAAAAAGGAGCTAGATCTAGCTCGAAAAGAGCTAAATTGGCATCACTGCTCAAAGTGTATGTTCTGAACTATACCTGTTTGTTATGACAAGACTGATTAGCTCTAGCAACAGTTGTCATGGAAACATGGGTCGTGCGGAAATATAAACATCAAATATGAATTCCCCATAGTGATTTACCTAATTCCGGCAAATTTTGCAGTAAAGGGATTTTCTCTTTTGGACCATGTGGAACGGCTAGAATACCATTACTTCAATTTCAAATTCAAAATTTCAACTTCAAACTTTAATCTAAATGGGATGGATTTGGGCTAAATAAAGTACTTTTTCTTTTAAAATAACTTTCAGTAACACTCCTTACACAATCAAAATTCACCTGACCTCCCTAGTCTGGCAGACTCGCTCGATCTCTATATTCAAATGTCTGTGTTGGGTAAGTCTCTGAGATAAAGCTTGGATTATCCCCCCTCTTGGCAATCCTGTAAGGTATACACTAATCATGCTATGCCTTGATAGAGTTATTTTCTAAACAGAAAATGTGCTGAAGAGTGATTTCATTTTTATTTTACTCTATTAACTCTTAATTTTCAAACTTTTGATACAAGAATAGAATTCATTCAGACAAGTATCATTGGCTGAAAAAGAAAAAAGAAAAAAAATAGAGAAAAAAATGTTTTAAAATAAAAAGGAAAGAAATTGAATTCTGTGCTTTTTGAGACATTTTCAAAAGGAAGCATGCTGGTTGCAAAACTATTTCCAAAAGTAGATAAATATAGGAGAAATTAACTGAACTGTTCTTTTGTGCATTAAAAAAAAATAATACTAGTCTCACATATAGTGCAACTCATTTCTGCAAGAAAAAGATTGTTCACACCAAAGATGTGTATCAAATTTGGGTACTCAAATTTCTAACTATTGTTATTTAGAAGCAAAATGTAAATGAAAAACAATTTTCATTACAACAATTTCTCTAAGAATCTTTTCACTTGCTAATAAAGAATGTTGACAACAGAGCATTTGCTGCTTCAGATTTTAGGAAATGACTATATTTTTGCTATTAAAAACAGTCATAACAAAAACAGGACACAGTTTCTTTCTGTCTGCAACAATTTTTGTAGTTGGCTATTGCCAGAGAGAGGAAGGATGGACAGTCACTCGCTAATGTTACACCCAGTTTTTGTGACAAGCAGCCCATGACATTAGTAGTACATTCGATAACCCGCTTACTTTACAGTCAAGTGCATCTTCCTGAATTTGCGAACCCCTTTTTGGACTTAGATGATTAGCGATAATTTTCTAAACGGCGGTCTCTTGTGGTTGAGGGAAAATTAACTTTCTCCAAATTCCAACTCAAACTAAAAACTTTTCAAAACTGATATTCTGTTGTCTGCTAGACTGCGTGATTCTGATTGGCTGAACCCTGGTCATGTGATCAGTACCTTTTTCGCTTCTCATGAAATAACCCATCTATCAACTGAGGTATGCTAGCTGTCAGCCGCTATATTGTATCTTGGAATCACGCTTCGTATATCGGAAACACGTTGCGTATCGAGGTAGCTTGGGAAAAAATCCTTCATGGTGGATTTGAGATTCGCCATACCAAGATAGATACATAGATGAATATGCACAAACATATACATAAACATTGAAATCAATGATGAACTTAATTTATAAGTCTCACTAATAATGTTACATAATAAATAATAAGCAAGTCTTGATAATTTAAGTTATATCCTTGAATACAGTAAATTTTGGAAACAATGGAAAGCTGGGATGTGAAAGTTTTACCCCATGTCTATGAAGGCTTAAACTTTAACAGTTACATTCTGAAGAATAACAATTTGAATGTGAAACATAATTCCTATATCAAATGACATCGTTTTTACTAACAAGTGGTAATAAATAACTAAATATGAATTTTTGTAACACCAAAAAGTGAGATTTTTTTCAATAGTTAAACTATTTGGGGATAGATTTAAATGTTACATTTTATGTATTCAGAATGATTATAATTTTTGTTTGGTTAGATTATGACTAACTAAAAATATCATGTCTTAACACAAGATTTACAACATAATTCTACATTTTGAAAAAACGATTTAAAAAAATAGATAAATCAACTTTAAAAATGGTTTTCTTGTATACATTATCAATCAGTTATTCAGAAGTTTTTAATTTTTAGTTAAATCCTTCATGTTTTGTAACTTTTCCTGTGTAGACTAGAAATTTTGTGTATGTAGGCAAGATTTATTTTACAAGTTTCCTTCAAAATGCAACTGTTACCTAAAGTGATATCTTACCAAAGTGAGTGCTGCAGTTAGTTTTTAGATACATCTAGAGAATGTAAAAAATTCTCCTTAAAAAGCATACTTATCTTCTCAGATTGTTTGCTTAATTCTTTTATTTTAATCTCAAAGAAATTCTTCTAACCATGCAGCTTAAAATTGGTAACATATATTAGTAATATTGACTTGTAGCTAAGAAACAGCCCTAGATGAGAAATGAGCTTGTTACTTTCATTGCAAAGCATAGTAAAACATGTAACAACAGGAGAGGATTTGCTAATAGTTTTCAGGTTTTTTTTGACAAGTTTGTCCTACTTTACCCAATCTATTTGAGCTTTTACTATAGATATGCTGTCTCTGATGCATTTGCATATTTTTGTATGAAGGTAATTTGATGATAAACTGTACTAAGATTGATAATGATATTTAAAAAACACAACAAAAAAAAACAGTATTTAGCAATAATTGTAGTGAGCCAAGATACTTCTTGGCTCTTGATTTACTACAATTATTGCTAAATACTGTTTTTTTTTACTAGATGAAACATAATTTTTCAGTAATTGTATACCACATACTTATGAGATGTATCCTCTCTTGTCAAAAAGAAAATTGATATTCATGATTTCTTTCATGGGTGTAAAATATTTGATAGCACTTTTACAGAGACCATGCAAACTTTGTATGCTATTAGAACTTTGTTGTTAAAAACCTATGTGAAATCATATTATGGATTGAGTTTATGTGAATTCAAGTTGGGATGAGAGAATAATGTAGAAAAAAATGTGAGAATAATGTAGAAAAAAAAGATAAAAACTATTTGCCTCCTGTTCACTATAACTGCTCAAATGTTATGCCTATAAATGTGCATTTTGGGACAGCAAGTAAAAAGAAATATTAAAAGTATTTAGTAAAAAGTTTTAATACAAAAAAGGGAATGAGATTTTTTATTAAGTGATTGTCAACATACCAAATGGCCACATTGTTGGTACATTCATTTTTTTTTTTTAAAGTGATGCCGAATGAAACCAAGCAGGTAAACATAATGGAACAATTGTCTCATTAACTCTTTGCATTTCAAGATATTCATTTGTATATTAGAAATTATGAAATTAATTTTTTTTAAATTTATAGTTGAATCCATGTAACTATTAATAAATATCCAAGCTAGAAAAAAAAACAAAAACAATATTTTCCAAGACATTTTTCGTCCATATGTTTATAGCATAAAAAGATATAATAAAATAGCATAAAAAATAATGCATATATTTTAATACACTATTCTAACTCACCTTCTTCTTCTGTTATAACAAGAATCAAAATAAGGATCTTGGTAGGGCCTGAAATATGAATTAAGTTAATGAAAAAAATATATCTTAAAGTAAAATTTTACTCTATCAGATTTATTTGATTTATTAATGGAATTAAAAAAGAAAACAAAATAGATCTGACAAGGAATTATATGCACAAGATTTCAAGTGGGGATTATCAGATTAAAATTAAATATTTTATGCATAAGCCTTTTTTTCTACATACAAAAATTGACTATCTTAATTTACATCAAGTCAAGGGCCAAATATTTTAAAACTATTCTTGGCATCTCATATTACATGCAATATATTAACGGAAAATATTGTAAGAGTAAGCACAAATATTCTAACAAAAGAAGTAAATAATATTTTATCAGTTGACAATTACTCTATTATTGAACCAATATTCTATACTATCAAACCTACATAAACTAGAAAGCACTCAGAGAGTGCATGCCTCTGCCATCGCCACACAGTAACTAAAAACTGAATAAAGATCAGTTCATATATAGCTATGATGCTTAATTTTGTTTATTGTCTTAATAAATGAAAAAATAATCCAAAACAATTCCTGGATCCACCCCAAAATTTAATCAATTTTTCCTTAGCCCATGTCCCACCCTTCCACAAAATGTCATTGAGAACTTTTGGAGATATTGTGTAGACAAACATGAGTGAATACAGAGGTAAATCAAAAGTTATTATACACAGATGTTAATTACAAAATATTGAGAAAAACACTTCATGTAAACTATGTAAATATAAGTCATTTAGAAAAACATTGCTAAGCACTCAAATGTAGGAAATAAAGATAAGATGATAAATGTATTAAGAGTAAAAAGAATGAGAAACATTATTTACCCTGGTGGAGAATTTCTTCTGTAATATTCTGGTGGTGGCCTTTCATATGGATTTCGATTATAATCATAAGTAGGTCTGTTCATAGGTGGGAGTGAGATCTGCTGCATGGGAGGTCTTCTTTCATATGGTTCAGGGTAAGGCCTGAAACGGTCAGCTGGATTAGGCATTGGAGGTGGGGGTGGATATCGATCATTATAAGGGTTCATGAAAGGGCTTTGACGGCAATAATTTACATAGCCTTCTCCAGCACTGATGTTAGAGAATCTTTCATTTTTTCTTCGAGTTCGGGATCTAAAACAAAAAAAATTAAACATTACAAGGAACTACAAGTTTATATAACCTACTCTAATAATGAACAGTGTGATTTTCTTGGTTTACTGGTCATAACACTGGACCTTTCCACTTCTCTGCCCACTTCCTTTCTACCCTCTAATTAAACTACTTAACCTCCCTTTCTCCCCCTCTTTCTTCCTATCCCTACAGTAAACTACCTAAATTCCTTTTCTCCCCTAATTCTTTCTAAATAAAATAAGGAATAGGTCTGATCAGTCACTCTGTCCATTGACCAACGTCTTTTGGCACCATGCTGTGTTGAGGGAGTCAATTAAAAAATTGGAAAAAGGTGATCAATGAATAAGTTATTTCGCTAGCCTTTTGTTGGGCGGTGATCACTGAAAAAGACTGAATTTTCAAAAAGTGTGATCACTGCTGGGCACAAAGCAAGGGATCAATTAAGTATAAACTTATATTGTAATTGAAACCCCCACTAAAAACCGAATGGGGGCGGATTTTTATATTTTTTTCTAAACGGTTTTTCTAGACATTATTATGTCTAGTAAATGTTTAGCCCTCTAGGTCCATTGGTGTGGCCAGTACAAGTGATATATACATAGCCAGCCAGCCAAAGTTATTTTCCTTGATATTAACATTTAAATTTACTTATATGAATTTAGTAATTATTAAAAGTAATCATGAAACATGATATGTAAACATTTCCCCTGAGGTTTTATAAGATTTACTTTATGAGTTGTCAGTAGAACATTTACCGATAATCATTCAGACATCTTAAATATACTTTTTTTAATTTAATAATACAAAGGATTTGGGACTTCATTTTTTTAACCTTTTTAATTAACAAAATGTTTTTAAAAGAATGTATTGGAAATTGGATGAAATTAGAAATAAAAAGATCAGTAAATAAAAGCAGTATGTGACCAAAGAACTAAATTCTGGGAACATAAATTAATCTTGATTACATAAGATATTCAGATTTAATAAAATAGGTTTTACGCAGAGATGCAAAGGTATCCTAATGGTTAATAGAAACTGTGAGGAATTCCAGTTAAAGGTAGTTTGTGTTCACTTCACCCTAATGTCCTTAGGAAAGGCATGAATCCACCACCAGACCAAGTCAGATATTACTCCTGCTGCGACCTTCACACTAATGTCCTTGGGAAAGGCATGAATCCACCACCAGACCAAGTCAGAGATTACTCCCTGCTGCTGGTACCATGTAACACGATACAACTTGATGCATGTTACTTCGAGAGAAGACAGACACTGCCAAGTAACCCAATTGTTGCAAGAAATGCCATGAAGCACCCAGTAGCACCCAACGATCTGCTTGGTCACGGAATAATTTGATTTGATTTTGAATCTTCTATACTTAATTCAAAGCTATTCTATTTATTTTCATTTGTTCTATTTGCAAAATAAAATAACTTACGGACCACGTGGACAATCTTTTGACCTGAAAAACAAAAGATCACTACTTTAATTACATTTTCAAAGATTTTGTCAAATTTGGCATGGCATTTATTGATTCTAACATTGAAGATGGAAGAAAATAAGTAACATTTTTGGCATATTATGCTTTTTTATTTTAAGAAAGGTAAAAATGTAACTCAAACACAAAAAAAGAGATTTTTTAAGTTTATAGAGAAGGTACTCTGAATGATCAAATGTGACAAAAGTGGTTTGTGAAGTTTTGTGCTGGAAATTTCTCACTGAACAATGCTCCATAGTTGAATAGACCAGTTGAGGTTGATAGCAATCAAATCAAAACATTATACAATGCGGGAGATGGTCAACATACTCAAAAAAATCAAGCATTGAAAATCATCTGCACCAACTAGGTTATGTTAATCACTTTAATGTGTGGCTTCCATATAAGTTAGGGGAAAAAACTTCCTGGGCTGTGATGAGTGATGAACAACGAATACATTACAACATGGAACACAAGAGATTATTGGGTAAGCTAAAGGAACCACCACAGGAACAATACCAAAGGCTGGACATCATCCAAAAAAGATTATGCTGTGTATTCAGATGACAATTTATTCTGGTCTTTACAGAATTCTCATAATGAAAAAAAAGTTTCATTTCCCTGGAAGACTGCTAAAGGCACCTAGAGCAGTTCTTTGCTGAGACAAATAAAAAGGATGGAACTATGAAGTTGGCTGAAGGATGGCAACAGATAATGGAACAAAATGATAAATATACTGTTCAATAAAGTTAATGTCAAAAATAAAATATTTGTCTCTTTTTTACTTAATAAACACAACAAACTTTTTACATAACAGATATCTTTTTATTTACTCAAATTTATCTTTTTTTTCCCCTGGACATCATCTGGATGTTTTTCACCTTTAGCTTTTTAATGGTTGAGAATAAAATTTTGAATATTTATATATATAATAATTATTATTATAGAAATATATATCAAACAAGCCTGAAAGTCAGACCATAGATGTGCTAGTCCGGTCTCATGGATTGCCATCAGGGAGGCTGTCAAATGAGACCAATCTGCCAAAATAACAAGTTCTCTCCCTTGCACCTTCAGACATATATAGAATGAGGAGGAGGAAACGAGTGTTGTTGGAATGTTTTGGTATGCCAGCCTGTCAGTCTGTGATGGTTATCAGTACTAGAGATGCTCGTGCATCTAAAAATGTTATGAGTTACTGCTATGTAATTCATAATTATAACACATAAGAATAACAGTCTGGTGACATTATGATTACTTCATAAGGCTGATATACCAACTCTATTCTATTATTGTATGTAAATGTTAAATTACTACATACCAGTGTCCATTTCTACCACATCTGTAACATTCCCCATGGCAACCCATTCCAGGTTTTTGCCGAACTTTACTATGAGATAACTGGAAGAGACAAAAATATCAGCCCTAAGTAATACAATAAATCATTTTTTAAGTTGAGAATGTTGAAAACCTTATGTTATTTTAGAACAAATTAACTCTTAAATTCATTTACAAAAATTTATTTGGTAATATCGAGGGAAATAAGTAAATTAAAGTTACCTCCCTTTGACCTTTGGGTCATATTTTTAAATTCAATTCATAAAAGTCAACTGTCAATTACAAGCAGTATCAAGCGGTTCATGAATTTAAGAGTTAAGATACCATTAATTGGACCTAAAAATAAAATTAAACAATTATATAATGAAATGTAGAGTTAATATTTAAATTCAGTAAATAGATCAATATCACATCCAAAAAAAAAAAGAATGTTTGATAATTATGAAATATTTCATGTTCAGAAATTTAACTGGTACTAAAGAAAAGCTGCATATTTGTTACTGCACTCTGCATGAGTTGTCAATTCCACCCCACAGCTCTACAGCTTCTGTTCAAATTGTGAAGGCCACAAACCAAAAGCAATATTCTCAAAGACTGCATATCATTTAAAAAGACATTGAAGCTTGTTTTTATATCAACTTTGATTCTTTGTTAATCAGAAAACTGGAGTATTAATATTCCATAGGAAATAGGCACTTCCATACACTTCCATACACTGAAAACCAGGGTTTTGTCACCAGCCGTAAATACTCCATTGGAAGTTGTCTTTTAAGAGACAGGACGCTTTACCTTCATCAGGAGCGCAAATACTGTGTGGAGCATTTTAGCTCCCTCTTATGAGAATTCTACTGTATGCGTATATGAGCTAACGAAGGTCAGATGGTAGGCAGTAGTCTTTTATCCTACACTTTGTTGGCTTCTCCATTCTGAGGTTCATATTTTAGGCACAAATATAAGGAGGCTCTCTTGTGTGACAGTATGAAATCAGATGATGGATAATTTTTTTATATCCGATCGATAGACTATAATTATAATGACATTTATTAGTTCTTTTCTTTATTCACATTTACGATTTGGGACACTCGTT
>VCCN01003506.1:116007-128009 GCA_006491835.1 Architeuthis dux | reverse complement strand
ATTATCAGGTATTATTCATGACCAAACTCTGCAGCATTGAATAAATATGATTATGTTACAACCCAAAGATGAGTACACCACTACGAAAAAGTATTTCAGAGTTTCAATGCTGTAGAGTTTGGTCATAAATAATACCTGATAATATCTGTTTTGATTGTGTAATGTTCCACTATAAATAATAAAATCCTGCTATCTATCCCAGCCTCTTCATATCTATCTATCTATCTCAAATTTTCAAAACAGTTTGTAAAATCCTCTTTCGGGGTCACCATCAGCGTCCTCCTTAATCTAGTTTAAAATCTCCCCACTTTTAACGTTTATTTCCAGCTACGGGTCAAATATCCGGGCTGGGCTCTCTAGCCCTGGGAGGCAACCAGTCTGGAGGGCAGGATCTCTCTGCTACCCAGCGCGTTCCAAGTTTGCGGATAGGGGAAAGCCTCATAGCTACATTTGGTACCGTCCAAGGACGGTGTGGGCCACAGAGACGCCCTATAAATATATAGGGGTCCATTGAATATATCAAATAACGTGGGACCAAACTAAAAAGCTCACCAGAAAATAATAGCAATGGTTAGCGCAATTAGCTACAACCTTCCCAAATACTAATATGACCATATGAATGACTTGGCTCCGCGGACGGAGATTTAGAACGGGTTTTCCGTGTCTTTGTTCAGGTCCTAGGTAGGCGGGGCCTGAACGTGAGAAATCCGTGGTCTGCGCAATGGAGTTTTAAGGTGAAGTGCAACGTGCGCGCAGCCGACCACACCCTTTAAACCTTGGGTTTGCATGCTATGGTCCACCGTAGTGGCACGGATAGCAGCATTTTCCCTAGGTCGTAGGTTTGACAGGAGTTTCCTATGCAGGTGCCATGCTGGCTGTAGAGGACTGCTGCTCCGTTCCCGGAGGTGTAAACCCGACAGTATAGCTACCTGAACATGACCATATAAGGAACTGGAAAAGGCCCTTGTCCAGCAGTGGACCTGAAATGGCCTACGATGTTGTATATTTGTATAAGTTCTCGGCTGCACTTGCCGTATTCCGCCATTGGTTTTATATGTTTACTCTTAGTTAAGTATTTGGAGTCGAACATCGATGAATAGAAACATTGAGAGTGTGTGTTTCCTTATGTAAAGCCTATTAACACGCACAAACATATACAGATATATCTATTAGAATGAAAATAAAACCTACGCATCATCATCATCATCATCATCTATCATCTATCTATCTATCTATCTATCTATCTATCTATCTATCTATCTATCTGTTGGATAAAGGCCTTTCCCATCTCCTTCCATGACTGCCTATTTTGTGCTAACCTCTGCCAAGTCTTACCGGCAAATTTTTCTATCTCGTCCCTCCATCTTGTGTCTGGTCTTTTCCTACTTCGTTTACTGTCACATGGGCACCAATCAGTTAGTCTCCCCCCCCCATCTATTGTCATCTCTCCTTGCTAGGTGGCCAGCCCATCTCCATTGTTGCTGCTTAATTAGTTGTACAATATCCTTCACTCTAGTCCTCTCTCTGATCCATGTTATTCTTTTTCTATCTCTTAGGATTATCCCTAGCATTGCTCTTTCCATGGCTCTCTGTGCTATTCTAAATTTGTTTTCAGCTCGTTTTGTTAAGTCATGGCAGGTATTATGCAGCCGTTGTATACTTTACGCTTTAGGCACATTGGTAAGGTGCTCTTCAAAATGTCTCTATTCATACCGAAAGCTCTATTCATACCGAAAGCCTTACTTTTGTCTTTGTTCTGTTCATATTTAAGCCTACTTTATTTACTTTCTCTATTTAGATCGCTTAGCATGTTTTGTAATTCTTCTGATGCGTCCGACGTCATAGAGATGTCATCGGCAAATCTTAAGTTACTTAAGTATTCTCCATTATGAACATATATATATTTATGCACACATATATATGTATATATATGTGTATGGTGTACAATAGGATAAGGGTTATCCGACATAATGATGAAAGGAAAAGACAATGTGGAGACAGAAATAATTTGCAACAATTATTTATTACCTAACATGTTTCGACTGAGAAATTCAACCTTTGTTAAAGGTGTCTGGAGAAAAACAGTGACTCCTACTCCATCCGAGTCAAAAATTGATGATATGTTCTAACAAAGAATAAACTATGAAAATGAAAAATATTGGAAATTATTTTCAATGTCAGTGTTCTAGACGTCATAAAATAATAAAATTCTAAAAACCCATAAAATCTTTAAAAAACCTTAAAACTTTAAAATTAACATTTTTATGAACGCCTTGTGTATTGGTGTATGTCTTCTGATGTACAGGTTACGACTGTTTAGGCCATTTTCAACATCCTATGCTAGAACGTGAACATCTCGCAAGCGTTTCGTAGGCCTGAGCATTATTAAATTATTTTTGATTGGTCAAACATAGTTTCAAATTGAACCAATCAAATTAAAATTCTAAAACCTAAAAATTAATAAAAAAACGGTTTTTTGAACGTAGTTCCGTCTATGTCTTCTGATGTACATGTTATGGCTGTTTAGGCCATTTTCAACATTCTGGCTGCTCCTAACAAAGATTTACAATTATACAAAATCACACATGTATACAGAACCGGTCCTGGGGCTCCCGGGGCCCCGGGGTCAAGCGCCCTGTAAAGTATAGTAGTATCTTATTTATTAGAAACCGTCAACCAAAACTGTCACCAAAACTGTCAACATAGGTTTCTTCAGTTTTGGACCGGCTGGCTGTGCATGTATCACGTGTACAGGCAGCACCAATGGAGCTAGACGGCTGAAATCTTCAACACCTACACCATATTATGTCTATAAAAAACATTTAACCCCCCCCAAGGTTTTTAGTGCGGATTTAATTTACAATGTAAGTTTATCCTAAATTGATCCCACAACAGACCGGTTTAAATAGTTTTGATGGGTTTAGGTTATTCATGTGTCCTGACATTTATAGGTATCTATGTATCCATGTATTCATGTATCTATTCATATATGTATTCGGACTTCGCCAAGCCTTAACCGTTCATGGTAGAAACTTGAAATTCTGCAAACACCCCCCCCCTCAATGATTAGGGAAAAAAATTCTTTGGTCTTTGAAAATCCACCGTAATAGGTTTTCAGGGTGTGGGTTCAATTTGCAATGTAAGTTTATCCTAAATTGATCCCTTAGTTTGTGTCCAGCAACATTCACATTTTTTTTGGCAATTCAGACTTTTTTTGTGATCACTACCCAAGAAAGGCGAGAGAAGTAAATTATCCATTGATCACCCCTTTTACCAATTGTTTAATTGATCATGCTGCCAAAACGATGACATGCTGCCAAAAGACGTTGGTCATTTGACACGTTTCTATTGAGTGACTAATGTATTTATGTTTTACTGTGAGAAAATAAAATATATATGAATCAAAAGTTTATTACAATAACCAGGTAAAAGAAAACCGTTCTGATAAAACATCAGAGTTTTAGATCATCGTCTGATGAAAATTCCAATTGCTTCTCTTAGTTTCACCCCAACAGAAAATATTTAACTGTAAGATATTCCTGAAAAATCTGACTTCACATCAGAGCATTTTCTTATTTTGACTGTTTTTAATCTGTTTAATTCATTCATTTTCCCATTTTGTACTTGGAAAGTCTAACTGTCACAGACACACGCCAGACGACCCATAGAACTTGGCGCCCTGAGCGGCAGTCCGTGTTGCCGGTACCTTGGGAAACTTACACCTGACGTAGCAGTCTCCTGCAGCGATGGCATCTATTCACTTTGGTAAAGAATTCTTAAACAGATGGTCGGGTGCACTTGCAAAACGTTGAATAATCCCAACAATTTGGAAATCCAAACACGGTTTTGTTTTTCTTATCTATTTTAGTAGTAATATTATCTTGAATTTTTATGAGATGAAGCATTTTATCAGATGAGCGTCCAATCCCCGTCCAGCGCCGTAAGAGGCGGGAAACGTACAGAGTAGGGAGCGTACAGGTACGGTTAAGGGAGCTATGGTGAAGCTTCGATTGACCTAGCCAGCCGGAAGGGGATTATAATAGATGCCCACGTGAAATAACCCCGCGGCACCCTCGATGGTACTAGCGGTTAGATGACCGACTAAAAAAGGGCTTCAGCAAAACAGAAAAAAAAAGCTGAAGCCTCAGCTCAAACATTTTATACAGATTTATTGCGACTTCAACAAACTCAATAAAAAAGAACATTATTAACTCACAATAGACCGATTTAAACACTGTTGCTGGGTTTAAGTTATTGATGTGTTCTGACATTTATATATATATCTGTATCTACGTATCTATGTATCCGAATTTGACCCAGCTGTAACCGTTCATAATAGAAACTTGAGATTTTGCACACACACTCCCCTCAGTGAGTAGGGAAAAAATTCCCCTCAAAAATAAGTTTTTAATGGGGGGGGGGTTCTATTTACGATGTAAGTTAATGCTAAATTGGTCACTTAGTTTGTGTCCGGCAGCGTTGGACTTATTAGTGACCACAGCCCAACAAAAGGCAAGTTATTCATTGATCACCCCTTTTCTCAATTGTTTTAATTGATCACCCCCAACACGGCATGCTGATTAACGACGTTGATAACATGACGGTTTCTATTGGTTGACCTGTTTGTTTTGTTTTGTTTTTTTTTAATCATGAATTTATTGTTCAAACCTTACTGATAGCATTTTTATCAAGGTAACTTAATTTTACCACCACCACTGCTTAATTTACGAGGTAAAAAGAAAAATGTATGGGTGGCGCTGATCCATAATTTCCCTTGGAATGCCAGCTCTGTATGTTTTCAAACTGTCTGATCGTAAAGTTTAGAAAATGTATGTATCTATCTATGTATCCGGACTTCGCCCAGCCCTAACCGTTCATAGTAGAAACTTGAAATTGTGTACACACACTCCCTCTCAATGAGTAGGGAAACTGCTTTTTTTTTTGTTTTTCGAAAATTCCCCTCCAAAATAGGGTTTTAGTCGGGGGTTCAATTTTCAATGTAAGCTTATGCTATATTGGTCACTAGATTGTGCCCGCTTGTTTTTTTGAAAATTCAGACATTTTTTTAGTGATCACAGTCCAATTGTTTTAATTGATCACACAGCATATATGGGTGGCGGTGATTCCTAATTTCCCTTGAAATGTTAGTTATTATTAATTTTGTTTCTGGTATTTCTTTCATCTTTATTTTAGTTGTTTATCATGGCGACCGTCAGAAAGAAAACCATGGCAAAAGAATGACAATAACAATGCTTCATCTCATCATCATCATCATCATCATCAGCCATTATAAGTCCACTGCTGGACGAAGGCCTTTCCCATCTCCTTCCATGACAACCTATCTTGTGCTAATCTCTGCCAAGTCTTACCGGCAAACCTTTCTATCTCGTCCCGCCATCTTGTGTCTGGCCGTTTCCTACTTCTTTTACTATCCCATGGGCACCAATCGGTTAATCTTTTCCCCCATCTATTGTCATCTCTTCTCGCTAGGTGACCGGCACATCTCCACTTTTGTTGCTTAATTAGTTGTATACTATCCTTTACTCTAGTCTTTTCTCTGATCCATGTTGATCTTTTTCTATCTCTCAGCGTTACCCCTAGCATTGCTCTTTCCATGGCTCTTTGTGCTATTCTAAGTTTGTTTTCTGCTCGTTTGGTTAATTTCCAGGTTTCGCAACCATAAGTCATGGCTGGTATTATGCAGCCGTTATATACTTTCCGTTTTAGGCACATTGGCAAGGTGATCCTCAGAATGTCTCTATTCATACCAAATGCTTTCCAACCTATCGTTATGCGTCGCTTTATTTCGCAGTCATGGTCTTTCTCTAGTTTTATTACCTGACCTAGGTATATGTATTCATCGACCTCTTCTAGTATCTCGACTTCTATCTTTAAAATCAAGACAATATGTCTTAACAAAGACAACCAGAATTTGCGCAGAATTTGTCTACTGAACATTGAAAATGGCCTGACAAGCCGAAATATATCTGTTTAATCAATAAATATACTCAGGAGAACAGTTGAATGTTGCAAACTTTTTTTTTTAGTTTAGTTCTACAAATACAGTTACCAAACAAAATGGCTAAATATTTTTCACCAATTTTTAATTGATTTAAATCACGACAATAGTTTACAACCGATTTTTAAAAAAAAGATCTGGATGCATAATCAGAATTTGAGTAGGATTTGTCTACTGAACATTGAAAATGGCTTGACAAGACGAAATATATCTGTTCAATCAATAAATATACTCTGGAGAACAGTTGAATGTTGCAAACTTAAAGATTTTATTTTTGTTTTACAGTGTAAATGTTTTTATTACGAAAGCAGACTACACGTGTAAATGTTTTTTAAAAATCTTTTTGTTTGGAAAGTTATCAGTAACCTTTTTTAAAACAGTGTATCCATTTTAAATGGATTTGTTCACTATTATCGTTCAGATTAAATTGCGTAGTTAAATTCTACTTCGTTATTCAATTGTGATGTGAATAAAGAAAGCTTCTTCCCAATTCTCTTTCATCCTTATCAGCACGAAAGCAGACAACAGCGTCAATGTTTATAATCGGGAGGGGGACTATTTTTCCAAGGGTGGAGGAGTCTGCACCTTTAATCAGAATTTGCGTAGAATTTGTCTACTGGACATTAAAACAGTGCAGACTACTGAACATTGAAAATAGCCTGACAACCCAAAATGTATAAAAGGAGATAATATTGATGTACTTAAAACTATTATTAAATATATCTGACTCCATTGAAAGTTAACGGTACAAACACACAACAATGATAAGAGCGTAGTAATCTCTAAATGGCCGTAGTAATGACTGTAATGTTTATATAAATGTATATGTTAAATCAATAAACATGCCGAAGCAAGCTCCCAGCAATCCCCATTCCGTTTCCGGTCCCAGAAAACGCGGACCTGAAGTGGGAACGGGGAAGGCCCACTTCTTACCAGGCGAACAACCCTATCACACGTGTTATCTTGTTCCGTCTTCTTTTCTTAACACGCTTAAGCACGGTTATTAATCAAACGCATTCTAATCTCACACGGCTAGAATAAAAAGACTAACAAGGCGATCAGAGGCACTAAACACAACCAGAACGTTACAGTGACGATAAACTAATAGTAGCAGTGGTAGTAATAGTAGTAAGTGCCTGAGTACTGATAATAAGCTAGTGTGCGGATGATACTAGAGAAAGAAAGGGCAATGTTAACGATATGCGTAAGAAAGATCTTTCTCTGTCTGTGCCTGCAGTAGTAAAAGGAATGAAAATGCGTGGGTTGCGATGCACATGGTAAAGTTGAAATGAAATAAAGATGCATGCAAATAATAACTGCAAATACTTTGTAACAATAATAAGAAATATATTTATTACAGAATATATAACAATAAAGTAGTTCTCAGCTGTTGCGAATAAGAAGAAAGAACGCATTTAAAGAGTTCGGTTTACTACTTAGTAAATGTTAAAGAGTTCTTCGTTGTTAGAGTGTGTGTATGTATGTGTACGTACGTAAATGAGTATGAGAGGCGCGTCTCTGTGGAAAAGGTGGAACCGTCATAGAATTGTCAAGCGACAATTCTAGACTGAACAAAGAATGCAGAATAGTCCGTCTTTTTATATGAAGAGGTGAGTGGAGGATGGGTATCGTCAAAAGTTCCAAGATGAAAAGTAAGGTGACAATATACAAGGTTTTGCCAGACTTGTTGTCTACAAAGGATATCATGTTTCGAGTCAAGTACCGTTTTACCATGTTACGAAAAGTTGGTTATCTAAATGCACTGGCGGACAAGATAACTTCGGTTCTCGGAATGAAAACCTGGGTGTTCTAAAGATGTGTGTCAATTGGTTTCACTTATTAACCGGGTGTGTGAGTGCAAAATACCTATGTGTCCGTTCAAATGTTAAATAAATATACCACGGAGAAAAGTTGAATGTTGCAAACTTATTTATTTTACTTTTACTAACAAAGATTTTCAAAAACTACAGCATGTGTGAGAAATGTGCACCTATTTAGCACCTGATTTGCAGTCTCCTGCAGCGATGGCTTCAATGCAAGTTGGTAAATAATTCCTAAACAGGTCTGGTTAGTCGCTCAATAGAAACCGTCACCTGACCAACATCTTTTGGCAGCATACAGTGTTGAGGGGTGATTAATTGAAAAATTGGAAAAAGGAGTGATCAATGACTAAGTTACTTCTCTCGCCTCCTGTTGGAGTAAAAATACGATCGTGAGAATAAGGAGGCGAGCGAATGTGTATGGTTCGGGCTTCTGCCTTTCCATGGTAATGCTGTTAGCTCAGTGGTACGAGCAGGACCGCGTATCGGCTGCTTCCAGGCTGGACGCGGGTTCGATCCCCACACAGCGCTCTTTTCTTTATTCATTTATACGATCTAGACCGCCCGTTTAGCAATCGCTAACACCGATGCCGGGCTGATATGGGTTCCCAATTAATGTCTTTATAATTATCATATATACTAAAAAAAAGTCTGAATTTAAAAAAAAAACCAAGCCTGAAAGCTTGTTTTACACAAACTAAGGGATCAATTTAGCATAAACTTACATTACAAATTGGACACCCTACTAAAATCTTATTCAGGGAAGAAATCTTCAAATAACCAACAAATCATTTTTTTCAAGATATAATAAATTTTCAGCCGTCTAGCTCCATTGGTGCGTCATGTACGCTTGATACATACATACATAGCCAGCCAGCCAGACAGACAGACCGACTTAAAAACTGAAGAGACCTATGTTGACAGTTTTGGCGACAGTTTCTAACAGATGGTCGGATGTACTTGTAAAATATTTTCCTTTTTCTTATTTCCGGCAATTGGAAATGTGGTTAGGATAACAGCAATCAAAGAACGGTTTTGTTTTTTCTGATCTCTTCTAAGTTTAATTCTTGCAGCTTATCTCGGTGTGAATTCTAACTCAACAGGGTAAATCCGGTGACTGAAAGGTAATGCATTGAAGCCGACGGGATTTCGTTCCCAAAAGAATCAACCAACCAGCCTTGAGGCGATAGTACTTCAAAGCCGAATTGCACTAGAGTTGAATCGACGTAGTTTAATGTTTATGCAGACCCATGGGGTCTTTGCGTGCGGCCATCGTGCAACGGAGTTCAGAAAGTGAAAGAGAATAGGAACATGTGTTTAACGATTTCGGTTTGAATTTCAGAGACTGTTGAAGAGATATTACTTAACGTTACTCAGTGGCAGGGGCGTCCGCAGCAACTTTTCCAGTGGGGTGCAAAAGTATATTTTCGGTGGGGGCACACAACAGGATATATTCGGCGGATCCCGGAAAATTACCGATCTGGAAAAGTAACCATCGGAAAAGTGCCTAACGGAAAAGTGCCCATCACAGGGAGGAAAAGTGCCCATCACGAATTTTCAAAGGAGAAAAAGTGCCCATCAAAACATAATTTTCCACAAAAACTAGTGCCGGGAAAATGTTTCTATTCTACATGTGTGTGTGTGTTAGTTTGAGAGAGAGAGAGAGAGAGAGAGAGAGAGAGAGAGAGAGAGAGAGAGAGAGAGAGAGTGTGTGTGTGTGTGTGTGTGTCAGTTCAATGTCCACATATAGTCGACCTGTGTCTGGGAGAAATTACATTCTTTGATGGCCGGCGACTTATCTTACCAATCTTTGAATTAGAGGCAGGGAAGTGGCTGGCGCCAGACGATATTCAAAAAAGTGAGTCGACTGACAGTCGGGACCACCTTGGCAAAGTTGTGCCAAGAATAAAACCTGATCAAATTTTCCTGAAATCTTCACACCCAGAAACCCAATCGGGACCACCTTGGCTAAGTTGTGCCAAGAATAAAACCTGATAAAAGTTGTGCCAAAACCTTAGAGAAATTTCGTGTAAAAAAACACAAATATACATTAATTAAATTATGTTTTGATGGACACTTTTTCTCCCTTAATAAATTCTGTAATAACTGTAATACTTTTAGTTGCCCGCTGTAGAGCAATGGATTTCAAACTCGGTCATTATTTGAATACCAGAAGTCACTCTTTGGACACATAGTAAGTCCATCATTTTAAATATCTCAGAAACGTATGTTCTTCAAAGGAGACTTCTCTTAGTTCATGGCTCTTGTGGGACTGATAACGGCTGAATGGTTTTAGTTGCACGCGCCTTGCGCAAAGGAGGGTAGGATCAGAGCTTGTTTCCAACCACATTAAACACGACCTTGTGTCACATTCCGACCTCGTGGGGGGAGCGAATAAATACTCGTAGTATAAACTTAAAGAAAGTTTTAAAAAACTAATCGTGTCTGATTTGGGGTTGGGTGTAAGGGGTCAGGTTTGGCGTCTGGCAGCAAGCACAGATTTATGGTCTTTGAATTTACTTTTTTGTTTTCTTACTAAAAGGGAGAAACAGAGAACTAATTATAAAGCACTACTAGTGTACTTATCTGATTACAGACTTGACTAATATGCTGCCTGTTTGACTGATGTTTCTATCTAGAATATAACACCATATTGTCATTTGGCTTAGAGCAGTGGTTCCCAACCGGGGGGGGGGTCCCTCCAAGGGGTGAATTTGGGTAGTCCAAGGGGGGAATAAGGCTATTAGGTAAAAATAAAAGTCCAGTCTAGAAATAGGGATTTCTGCACTTCTATCTATCAAGTCGAAGGCTCGAAATAAGCTCCAAGTTGAGAATGATTCAAGATGTGCTCTCTCACTAATAAACCCACAAATCGAAGAATTAGTAGCAAAAAAAAAACAAGAACAGAAATCACCTTGATGTGTATATCAGTTACGATAGCAGAATTATTATTTTTTTGTAATAAATTGGAATTTCAAATGAGTTCTAATTATTTTCGCTTGCTTTCTTTCAGTAACAAATACATAGCAGCAGCTGTACAATTATAAGATTAAACTAATTCTTAGTATGAAGCTGTCTAATTATACATAAAATAAAGTTATCATTTGAAATTATTCTTTGTTGCAACTTAATAAACTAGTAATCTCATTGACAAAAGTGGGGAATGGCGCGAAAAGGTTGGGAACCACTGGATTAGAGCAACCATTCTCGGCCATGGCCCCCTTTTCAGGTTTCAGGGCCCCTAGTCAGAGATACAGCACGAAAAGATAGAAATTCATTATTATTTCTGTCTATGGCTCCTTTCAACTACCCTAAAGGGGGTCATATGGCCCCCGTTGAGAATGACTGGTTTAGAGATTAGAAGCCTTATTAAATTTCACAGTTATCGTTATTGATCTGATAACAGTTCGAACTGCTCATTATAGATATTTGCTAAGTATGGCTAAGTCTGACACAAGGTCATAAAGGTTGAGTACCCAATGAGAGTCCAATTGACTATAGTGATAACGGCCTTCGAAACTAGCTTGCTAACTAATGTTGCTCAGTGAGGCGAATTATACATGTACTATGTGTAATTTAGTTTGGTACAAGGCCAGGAAGAAGCTTTAGGTAAAACAAAAGTGTAAGAGTGATATTCGCGTTTCAAATGTGGGGAAATGTCACTTGAAGGCCAACCACGATCTGGCCGACCTTCAACAAGCTGAAATGACGAACAGCTTGGAAACGTTCGCCACGCAATCAATGAAGATCGTCGTCAGACCATTGATGAGGTACAAGGCCATAAGTGTGGAGCACCCGGAGTTCATGTCAGCGAATGTTAACAGAATATTTGGAAACACGTTTCCGTCAAATCCTTTTGCTCACAGAGGATACAACTATAACACGCCATGTCTATTTATTTATTTGTCACGCTAACGGACGCAACTCTTTTATATTATCATTAAGTAGTTTTTTTTCTACGTCATCACGTGATGTCGTATAAAAATAGAATTCTACGTTCCCGTGATGTACTAGAAAGCATTGTATGTTATTTTAAACTTGATAAATAAAAGAACGCTCCATATTTATTCAATGGTGAAGAGAATGTTATTTGTAAATTTGCGGGGGAAACAGAACATATATATTCTATCTGAGAAAACGACATAAATATATATATATATATA
>VCCN01003506.1:36073-47795 GCA_006491835.1 Architeuthis dux | reverse complement strand
TTATATTTGTGTGTGTGCACACGTGCCCGCGTGTTAGGGCCTAAAGTTGCGTACTTTTACCGGTGTTAGATATTTAGGCAGTCTTAGACAGCCTTGGGCAGCCTTAGGCAGGGGTTACAGATTTGACCTCCGCAGATATTCTGTTCTGGTGTTTTTAAGATTTAAATTATTTAATTACCAATTTCGTTTTCTTATTAGAGACACAAAATGAACAACCTAATTAAGTCACCCGTGCCTAATTATATTACATTTGAAACAATAACTCAAAAATCTTAATGTGTTTTTGCAGTCATTCTTAATCGACTACTTCGTCAAACGCCGTGGAAGTACGACCTCTGACACGAAGTGCCAGGGACGAAATAAATCCCTTTTCGTACTTCGACCGTGGGAACAGTTCGTATTCTTATTAGAGACACTAAATGAACAAACTAATTAAGTAACCCAGTTCATCGGTTTGTGAGTGTAAACAAGTTTTCAAACCCGATTATCCCCGCTTTTATATTGTCTGCAGAATAACTTGATAACCGTCTGCAATCTTTCATTTATTAATAACACAAAGACTATTACGATACAATTAATAGATTTCAAGGTGCAGACGCTTTCATCGACACGCTCCCTTAACTCAGATTTCGTTCGTTATATCCGATATCCGGTTTATCGGGGGCCGTTTTAACGATGATTCACTGTATTTATTCATTTCTTGTAAAAAAAGAAGTAAATACGAAGTTTTATTCGCTAATTCGGCAATTTCGTGGATTCCGTGTAACATATATATATATATTGTAAATATTCTTATCTGTTTAACTTTTTTATCTTTTAATGGGGTGTCAGCTTTTCAGACTTCCAGACTCTGATGAAGAAATACTTTCCTTTTTAAAACATTTCCTAACCGGATGTGTGACGTAATCTAATCAGTGGGGGTGCAGTGACGTCATAATTCTGTTTTACTTCTTCCTTGTTCCGGTAAGTAATACAAGAATATACGAACAATGGTTTCCTTTTTATCCGAAATGAAAGGCGATTGTGTGGACTTGAATCACTCACCTCTCTCTCTCTCTCTCTCTCTCTCTCTCTCTCTCTCTCTCTCTCTCTCTCTCTCTCTCTCTCTCTCTGTACATATCTATCGCAGTTTTTCATATCTATCTATCTATCTATCTATCTATCTATCTATCTATCTGTAACAGCACCATTCACTTATGAACAATAATATTTTATATCGTCCGGGGGCCAGAAGGGTATACCCGACAACCCCCTCCAGGATCCTATGAATAGATACCAAAATGTTCCTTAGGATGTCCTCTTTCAGAAAAAAGATGTTCCCAAGAAAAATGTTGGGAAGAACAACCTGATTTGCATAAAACAAAATGGCCACCAGCACACACCCAAAAAAGAAACAACAGAATTTCATATCTCGCCTCAACAGATACAAATTGGGAACATACACCGTTGGAAAGCTGATATAATCCTCTTTCTAATGATATATATATATATCTCAAAACTATAGCAAAGGACCATTTGAATATTAATGAACCTTCTCAAAACTATAGAAAAGAACCATTTGAATATTAATGACCCTTCTCAAAACTATAGAAAATATGTTTTGATATCTTCAATTTCTCGGAACCAGTGACCAGACGACAAGGAGTGCTGAATGGAGCAAAGCAAGTGAAGGTGGCTGGTCTGAGGAATATGCTGGGTAGAAGAACTTCCCATCCCAGCTCCATGGTGGTTACGACCAAATCACGTACGATCACCGAAGTTAAACAACGTCGAGCCTGGTCAGTACATAGATGGGTGACCAACTGGAAATACCACCGAATTTAAGCAACGTCGAGCAAGTCTCTGCTAGCTCAATAGGTAGAGCAGTTTACTGCTAGTCTCTGCTAGCTCAATAGGTAGAGCAGTTTACAAAGGCAGGCTTTCCGAGGTAAGTGGAACTTAGGCACAACAGATATATCTATCTATTCTTCTGTAAACCGTGAAGGCTCTGGTAACTCAATCGGTAGAGAGGTTGTCGTACAAAGGCAGGTTTTCCGAGGTACATAGGCTGAAGCTTAATGTTTGCCATAACCTGCTGGGGGCAGGGACATTCTTTCTTTGTTAAACAATGAAATGCATTGCTTATTCCTGTTAAGCAACACAAACCAAATGCGCTGAAATCAATACTGGTCAGATTTTTAAAAATCTGTCTGATACCGTATTTTTACTTTACACTACCGGAAAAAGATCCATACGGATAGTACACCCGATGAAGGCCGTAGAATAGATCGGCCGAAACGTTGTGGGAATTACAAAAATAACAAAAAAATAAAATAAAAACTCTCATAATGTTAATTAACTCTTCTCGAAATCATACACAATATTGGCTAAGATATGTTTCGATAGCTACGGCGAAATCGCGTTGGTCACACCGGTTCTCGTGCAATCACCGAAGTTAAGCACTGTCGAGTCTGGTCAGTACCTGGATGGGTGACCGTCTGGGAATACCAGGTGCCGTACCAGCTCGGGAGGAATCCCCTGCAGCCATGCTGATATCCAAACGTATTGAGCATATCTTTCCTTTGGAAGCTCTAAGCATGGTCGAAAATTGGGAAGTGGAATTTAGCAGATGTATCTATCTACCTATCTATCTATCTGCGGGCTTTCCGAGATAAAAAGGTGAAGCTTATTCTTTATTTTCCGATCTGCACTGTTTACTTACTGCTTTAGACTGGCTGAGTAGTTGGGATGAAAGGCAACTAAAATTAAAATTAAAGAAAATACCAGTCAAAAATTAATTACGGTTAACAAAAATGTTCAATACTGAAAATACGTCACGCTAGAACCTCAAACCAACTTAAGAGAAGTGGCTAAGGTTTAAGAGTTTTTCGGACAATTGAACTTCTTTTCTTTTTTTTTTGTAATTTCTGTAGTTCCCACAACGTTTCGGCCGATTCATTCAAAGAGAGGGTCTCATATTCAGATCAGAATTTGTTTCCATATCCGTTAACGACAAAGCTTGTAAAGTTAGTTTACCTCTGACAACAAAGTTGAAAAGAGGTATATGTTTTTGGTCGCGTCTGTTTGTTGGTTTGTTTGTTGGTTCGCATTTTCTCCTGTTCGCAAGATGTCTCCAAACGTTCAAAGGAATTTAATTAAGATTTTCTGGAAGGGTGGACAATAAGCAAAGGAAGAACTGATTAAATTTTGGAACGGATCCATGCAGAATTACCTCCCCTACGCCGTAGTTATGTCTAAAACATATAATATCGCCATGTGTTTTCCTGTCCGCAAGATATCTCCAAATGTTCTAAGGAATTTCATTCATATTTTCTGGAAGGGTGGACAATAGGGAAAGGAAGAACTGATTAAATCTTGGAGCGGATCCATGCACAATTACCTCCCGCTACGTCGTAGTTATATTTAAAACACATAATATCGTCGTTTTTTTTCTTCCTGTCCGCAAGATATCCCCAAAAGTTCTAAATGACATTCATTCAGATTTTCTGGAAGGAAGAACTGATTAAATTATGGAACGGATCCATGCACAATTACCTCCCCCACGTTGTAGTTATGTCTAAAACTCATAATATCGCCATTTCTTCCCGGTTCGCAAGATATCCCCATTTCTCAATGAATTTCATTCAGATTTTCTAGCAGCGTTGACAGAGGTATGCCCTCTCCGAGTGCTTTCTAGTTGACAATGCATTTCTATTGTAAAATAATTTACAATGCATTTCTGTAATAATTCTATAATATAAGATCTCAGAAATTGAATATTAATATTAAACAGTTAACTACACCGTCTCTGATCTATCCACTAAGTGATTTCAATGGTTACTGACAGCAGCGTTGGCAGAGGTACGCGCTCTCTGAGTGCTTTCTAGTTTACAATGCATTTCTGTAATATTTCTATAATATAAGATCTCAGAAATTGAATACTAATATTAAACAGTTAACTACACCGTCTCTGATCTATCCACTAAGTGATTTCAATGATGTTTATGGTTACTGACAGCGGCGTTGACAGAGGTGTGTCCTCTCTGAGTGCCTTCTACTTGAATATGTTTTCAATTCCTTTCTTTGTTAAACAATGAAATGCATTGTTTGTTCTTGTTAAGCAATGAAAACCAAATTGCGCTGAAATCCATACTGCTCCGATTTATAAATTGCACTACCGGAAAAGGTGACCCTCTCTTCCCATACGGTTACACACCTGAAGAAGGTTGTAAAATAGATCGGCCGAAACGTTGTGGAAACTACAAAAATAACAGAAGCAAAAAAAAAGAATGACTTCAATTGACCGAAAAACTCTTATAATCTCTTCTTAAAATCATACATATCACCGGAGTTAAGCAACGTGGAGCCTGGTCACCTGGATGAGTAACCATCTGGGAATACCATGTGCCGTAACAAGCTGGGAAACATCCCCTGAAGCCATGGCTGATCTCCAAACGTATTAAATATTTCTTTCCTTTTGGAAGCCCTAAGCATGGTCGAGAATTGAGAAGTGGCACAACGCTTCCTCCATACTAAGCGCCCAGGCACAGCAGCTCAAAATCCTGAACTTGCTAAGACCTTCTGCCAAGACGAAAAGGGCCATACATGTTTCGATCGTAGATGAGTTAATTATGGTTTCGATTTTGTCATTCGACAGGCTGACATTTCAATGAATTGATAATGAAATCACCTGTTGTTATCTCTGAAAATGGCTGTGTTTAAATGTCAATTATATTCCTCTACAAATGCTTAGTTGGCGTTATCAGCAGCGTGGTATTATGACCTAATTTGAATTCATACTTGAAGATTTATCTAATATCTACGGTAGACACACTTGAAGAAATTCAGACGATACTGTGGCTGAAACATTGTGATGAAAAGAATTCTAGTAAAGACTCCTTCTTTATACTATAATATAACACTTATGTCCATCCACACCTCGAGTACTGTGTACAGGCCTGGTCACCGTATTTGGATAAAGATAAAAAAAGAAATCTTTTAGAAAAAGTCCAGAGATGAGCAACTAAGTTAGTACCGGAATTAAAAAGTATGAATTATGAGGATAGGCTAAAAGTGTTAGGGTTAACATCGTTAAAATAGGAGGGATCGGGGATACTTAATAGAAATGTTTAAGATTATGCATGGTTTAGAAGTAGTAAACACTGATGTATTTTTTACTAGGGGTACAAGGTACTGAGAGGCCACTTATATACGGGAGAAGCAAATAGAAGTAGATTGAATATCTGTTTAGCAATAGAGTGGTAGGACTTAGGAATATATTAGAAGAATATGTAGTGCTATCAACAGATGTAAATGATTTTAAGAAGAATTATGTTTATTACACCACCGAAAAAGGTTTAAGGCCCTAGATATTGTGTAAATATGATTGTTATGATGTGTGCTTGTATACTTTTATTTCACACTAAAATAAAATGCTTTAACAGCAATGAACATTTCGAACATTTTATTTTAGTGTGAAAATATATATAAAAAATGTCAAGGGCCCAGAAATCTCCGATAATTATGAATTATATTTCTATTTACGTTAAATCTGAAAAAAATGCAGTTACATTAGTAAATCCTTCACTTTCATCATTATTCTGAATTATGTAAAAAACCCGACATTTCATGTATAACATCCCAATACAATAGACACCCGAGGAAGACTGTAGGGTACATCGGTCGAAACATTTTGATAAAAAAAAAACACAACGACATGGAAATTAATCCAAATTAATGAAAATACAATGATTTTAGTCAGTAGTAATAATAAGAAAAATATGTTTAACCTGCATTCCAAGGGAAATTATGAATCACCGTCACCCATTTATGATGTGTTGGGGGTGATCAATTAAACATTTGGAAAAAGGGGTGATCAATGAATAAGTTACTTCTCTTGCCTTTTGTTGGGCAGGGATTTCTAAAAAAAGGTCTGAATTTTCAAAAAGCAAACAGGCAAAAGCTAGTGACCAATTTAGCATGAACTTAAACGCATAAAATCCTATTTAATGGGGGAATTTTCAAAACACAAAAAAAAACATTTTCCTTACTCATTGAGGGGAGTGTGTGTGAAAAGTTTCAAGTTTCTACTATAAACGGTAAGGGCTGAACGAAGTCCGGATACATAGATAGATACAAATGTCAGAACACATGAATAACCTAAACCCAGCAATAAATCAGTGTTGTTGGTAGCGGTGATTAATACTGAAAGAATGTCACTGCCACACGATGCGCATGTGCATCTTGTGACAAGTTGCGTATTGCGTCTGATGCACATGTGCGTCCATTCCACGGTTTTATTTAAGGTAATATAAATAGTTACGACCACGCGTTAGACTCAGTTTCTGCCTTACGGCACTGAGCAGAGGACGTGCTTACTTCGCTATCCAACGTAACAGAGGACGGGTTAAGACTATTGGCTTCGATGGTAGACGAGTAATTATGTTTTGTTTTTTTATTTCGTCACTCAACATGCTGACATTTGAACAAAATGGTAATGAATTGATCAGTTTTTATCTTTGAAAGCTGTTGTGCTTAAATGCCATCTGAGTTATAAAACGTTGTATTGTTCTATTGGTATTGAAAGCGAAAGACGGTGCTAAAGTTGATCAAATGTCAGATCTGTCAGGATAGTGAATCAATTGATGCCAGAAAGAGTGCCGTATACCATGGACTACTAGTATACACGGACGGGCAACTCAAAAATCACGTAAAAGATGCGTGGGCCATTGTTACTTTTTATTATAAAGCAATAATGGTACAGAAGATCTCACAAAGTATTGAAAACCACACATGAATAGGTTTCAATTAGGTTACTCAGCAATAACGATTAGGTTACTCAGCAATAACGATTTCTCACCAGTTATTAACATTCATATTAAATTCATTCATATTAAATGTTGATCCCTGATGTATTTTTTACTAGAAGGGGGTACAAGGGACTGAGAGGCCACACATATACGGTAGAAGCAAATAGAAGTAGATTGAATATCAGAAAATTCTTTTTTAGCAATAGAATGGTATCAACAGATGTAAATGATTTTAAGAAGAATTATGATGTTTATTACACCAACGCAAAGGTTTAATGCCCTAGATATTGTGTAAATATGATTGTTATGATCTGTGCTTGTATATACAAATTGTACCCATTTATATGTGTTTCTACTAGTTTGGGGTAGTTTCTGGTGCGTTATTGCTGAGAAATAAGCATTTTGGGAATTCTTTGGACCCAAAAAGGGGTATTAGAGTCCTAGCGTTTTATTATTTTAGTATTATTGTATGACAATGCCACCCTTGTCCCCTAATTGATATTAGAAACCAATTCATATCAGGTTTTCAATAGTTTCTGAAAGTTTCCAGGACATTATTGCTGGGAAGAGTGGCGAGCTTATGGTTGGTGTCACCCGGGGCGGTAACTCATGGTGTCACCCCCATCGCACATAACTTTTTGTGATATCGTGTAGACAAACATGAATTTTTGGCGATATTATGTGGTGTGGGCATATAACTACGACCGTAAAGGAGGTAATTGTGCATGGATCCGCTCCAAAATGTAATCACTTCTTTCATACCCTATTGTCCATCCACCCACATTGAAATCCATTGAGATCTTTTGGAGATATCGTGTGGAGGTCATTAGTGTATACATAAATGTATGAAAAAAACAAGCGGAAAAGTATCTCTCAATCAAAAAGAATTCCTGGATCCGCCCCAAAGTTTAACAAACTCTTCCCTACCCCATTTTCCACGCTTCCACAAATTTTCATTGAGAATTTTCGGAGATATCGTGTGGACATACATTAGGAAAAAGAATTACCAATAAACTATATGAAAAATGTTTAGGCAGTCATCTTGGTGTCACACCATCTGATGGTGTCACCCGGGGCGGTCCGCCCCCCTCCGCCCCACCTTGGTATGCCACTGACTGAGAAATAAGCATTTTGTGCCATTATGGGGCCCCAAAAAGGGGTATTATTTTAGTGTTATCCCCCCAAAAGGTGTTATTTAGTGTTATCCCCCAAAAAGTGTTATTTAGTGTTATCCCCCAAAAAGTGTTATTTAGTGTTATCCCCCCAAAAAGGGGTATTATTTTAGTGTTATCCCCCAAAAAATGTTATCCCCAAAAAAGTGTTATTTAGTGTTATCCCCCAAAAGTGTTATTTAGTGTTATCCCCCAAAAAGTGTTATTTAGTGTTATCCCCCCAAAAAGGGGTATTATTTTAGTGTTATCAAATTGTGAGATTTTCTGTAAGGTTATTGCGTTTTGAGTTTTGAGTATCCCGTCCGTGTATTCTAGTAGTCCGTGGTCATACAAACCTTATCACAATCACACACACACCTAAAAAAGAAAAGAAAAGAAAAGATGACTAAGCAGAAAATGGTAAAGTAATGCCCTTACACTGGCTAAAACATCAGCCGTCCCCGCCCACGCGTCACAGTTGCTCTGTCTCAGGTCTTCGAGGTTTTGCGATTTGTGATCCGCCCTTTTTAACGCTATTTACCCAATAGCTGAGGGGATAAGAGATGAATTCATGTCTTTCCCAAGGACATTAGTGCGAAGTGAATGCAGATTGTCTCAGTCTTCCGTGCTGATAACCGCTTGGCCACGGGCACTTCCACGTAGATGACTGGAATTCTTTATTTCTGAAATATGGTCTCATTGTAACAAACATGACTAAAAGCAATCGTTTCTGACCAAGTTTGGGAGCAGTTCTCAAAAACCATATGCAATAATTCATTGGCAAAATCATCATCATCATCAGCAGCAGCAGCAGCTTTTTAACGTCAGTCGTTGGACATAGATCTTTCCGAGTATTCGTAAGATCTCTCTCTCTCTCTCTCGCGCGCGGGTGCTGCGGCACCAATATCTTCCGAACCTGTCTAAATAGTTACGCCATCTTATTTTCTGCCGGTCACAATTTCTCATATCTGCGTAGTGAGTCGCGATGTCTAACGGTTGTCAGACATTCTTGCAACATGACCTGTCCATAAAATATAAAATTTGAATTTATTTCAACATAGATAAGAAATATACTTTTGTAATTATATGAATACAAAATATGTAATTTTTGTTAACGGACAACTCTGTTCCCTCTGTCATTATGTAGGTCGTGTTGCCACATACGACTGTCATCGACACTGAAAGAGTCAGATGTTCGCGCGCGGTTCGTCTTGACGTTGAGTAGCTATGGAGCTTATTCGTCGAATGAGCTTCAATGCCATTTGACTTTTCTGATGGATTCTATGATATCTCTGACTCGTTTTTCTCTCTAATATACTGAGCTGTCTTGTGATCCCTCCATGTGACGCCAAGCATGATCCTCTCCTCTGCTCGTTGCATAGTTCTTATTGATTGATTGATCTGTTTAGCGGCATATTAACCCTTGATGGGTCATTTAATGCCGAAATCAGTTTTATTTTTGTTTTTAAATAGTCTTGCGACTTTGGTGAAAGGTTATTTCTTTTTTAAATAGAGTCTTGCAACTTTGTTGAAAGGATATTTTTTAAAATAGAGTATTGCGACTTTGGTGAAAGGTTCTTTTTTTTAAATAGAGTCTTGCAATTTTTGGTGAAACGTTATATTTTTTAAATAGTCTTGCGACTTTGGTGAAAGGTTATTACTTTTTTAAATAGTCTTGAGACTTTGGTGGAAGGTTTTTTTTTTAATAGCGTCTTGCGACATTGGTAAAAACATTTTTTTAAAATAGAGTCTTGCAACTTTGGTGAAAGGATATCTTTTTAAATAGAGTCTTTCGACTTTGGTGAAAGGTTATTTTTTTAAAAATAGAGTCTTGCGACATTAGTGAATTTTTTAAAAAAATAGAGTCTTGCAACTTTGGTGAAAGGATATCTTTTTTTTGGCGGGGGGGGGGTCTTACCCCTCTGCAGGGGATGCAGGGCCGTGCATAGTTCTTAGTTGTGAGTCGTGATGTCCAGCGGTTGTCTGACATTCTTGCAACATGCCTTTCCAACAGGAGTCAGAGATATCATAGAATCCATTGGCAAAATAATCTCGTTTAACTTCCTCGCCCGGGATAATTCACCACGGTGGGCATTGAAGCAGTGCCTACTTCTACCAATAGATGGCACCACCATAGCCTCTTAATTTGTACACCATGTTTGTATGATACTGTGTTGTAGCATAGTTTTAAAAATATATATATATATTTACAAGATTTCTTCTCACTAAACCCACCACACGACTTTGAAAAGTTTCAGCTTGAATATATAAACTTAGTTAATCTATCGTATCTCCCGGTGTTGAAGACGGTCATTCCCGAAATAAGTCTCAACAATTTAACCTGCATCCTACAGACCGATGGTTATTTTTTATAGGCCTATCCTAAACCCAGAGCAGGGTAATATATGATAATCATTAATGTGAACTCCTGAATGAAGTGTATAATTTATACTTAGTATAAAATCTATACTAATATTTAAGCCATCTGTTTAAGCCTTTTCTCCGGTACGAAGCCGATTGACCTGATATTTGGCATGGAAAAATCAATAAAAATCGGCTTCCAACATAAGCTAACCTTGGAGATCACCAGCAGTCATTATCTAGCCAATCTTCGGATCAAAACATCGGAAAGAATTATATTTTATACCAGGATTTTCGCCATCCAGTCTTTTTACGAATGGAACAAATATTTCTTACAAAAAATCATTTCTTAAACAAGCTTTCGTGTTTTTGGTCGGAAATCGATTTTTTGGCAATGAAACATTGATAGACTGTATTAGTTTGACTGCTTGTGGTTTATGTTTCTCCCTCTACCACTTTCTTCTATCAGATTCATTGACAAGAACTCAGCGTAATTCATTCCATAGAGAACGGAACGTTTCTTCGACCACTTTGGTTTTCTCATTGACAAAATTTCGACATGTTTCTATTCATAGTGAAGGCAACATGGTGTAGGGAGGAGCGTACTGCTAAATCAGGTCATTTTCTGAGATAAACTTGACAGTAATTTTACTATTAGTTTCTGGAGGGGATGAATTATTTGTTATTATTAATTATTGGCTAGAAAGAGAGACTCAAGAAGAGGTTGATGAATACATCTACCTAGGACAGGTAATAAAGTTAGAAAAATACCATGACAGCGGAATAAAGCGTCACATTTTTTGTTGGAAGGCATTCGGTATGAATAGAGACATTCTGAAGAGCACCTTGCCAATGTGCTTAAAGCGTAAAGTATACAACGGTTGCATAATACCAGCCATGACTTACGGTATCAGTATTTTCATTCTCCCCAAAAGACTTTGACTTTAAATGAACTTTATTAAGTGAAAAAAGCAGCAAAACTACGATATGTTAAAAGGTTTTACCGGTAAACTTTATAACAAGACTATAGTAATCAAACACTCACTTGTTTTTCCAAAATTGTGGAAGTCAAAATATTGTTTTTATCCGTAACTTTTTATTGGAGTCAGATATATTTAATAATTAATTTTAATTCTATCTCCATACGCATCTTATTTACAAAGTCACAATCAGATAGTTTGACAAAATACGGCAGAATTATTTACTTTTAGATTATGACGTAATCATGTTTTTTTTATCATCAGTCTTGCTACATAATGTTTTCTCTAGCAAAACTGCAAATTACCGAGACCGATCCCGATGCTGAAAGAAAACAGGACGTTTGTCAAGCGTTTTTTTTCGACCGAGAACCCGAATTATCTGCTTTCCTTCTTAATGAGCTTTTTGAAGATGTAACGAACATATTATATATATATATATATT
>VCCN01003503.1:596184-607681 GCA_006491835.1 Architeuthis dux | reverse complement strand
TCTCACAGATCTTACACACTTGCGAGGTCAAACTCACCGTTCTATAATTACCAGTTACAGCTTTGTCACCCTTTTAAAATATAGTTGTGACATTCGCCATTTTCCATATTTCTGGAAGTTCACCCTGGTCTAAAGATTGCCTCAGAATACAGTACAGTGGGAGATACAAAACATCTGCAGATTGTTTGAACACGCGTGGATGCTCATCTATCAGACCCAGTAAACAAGGTTGCAGACACAGACCCCGTGTATCACAGCTAGATACGAAGATATTTATTTGTTATGAGACCTAATACACGGGCTTAATGAAATGAATACTGCCTCGTAAATCACTGCCAAATACGAAGATATGTATTTTATTGCCGGGTGTATCTAGTCTATACTAGAAACAAGAAACATCATAGCGTGACATATTTTGTGCATTACAAAGCAACGGGCATTGGGTTTTATATTTAAAGATTACCTCAGCTTTTTTTATTTTCTCTCATCTATCATATTCAATACACACGTGTACAGAAATAAACATAGACCCCGTGTATCACAGCTTGATACGAAGATGTTTATTTGCTTGATGGATGTTTGTTTTACATTGTAAATATTTTCTTATTTTCGCATGATTTTGGTAGCCGATATTACTTTACCTCAACTCATATGTTGATCGGTGGTGCACGTGGCAAAACGGTTAGCAGCATGGAAAATGGAATCGACGAGCCGAGTTCAAACTCCGGCTACGACAATCTGCGTTCAGTTTGCACTAATACCCTTGGGGAAGGCATGAACCCATCTATTCTTTCCCTAGCTATGGGTAAAATAGCAAAACCAGGAAAGTCCAACCATACGACCAGGGCAGTGAGAGGCTTGCATCGGACAGAGTAGGGAACGAATTTCCGAAAATTACCGTTCACGGGCCTAGCTAGCCGGAAGTGGATTGTAATAAATGCTCAAGTTACCTGTACGCGTGATACATACATGCATAGATAACCAGCCAGACCAACTTAAAAACTAAAGGAAACTATTTTCTATAGTTTTGAGAATGGTCATTAATATTCAAATGGTTCTTCGGACGATTGACCTCCTTCTTGTTGTTTGTGTTGTAAACACGACGTTTCGGCCAATCCATTCTTCGGCATTCTTCTGCACTATAAGGGTTACCCCCTTTAAACATAACTCCTCTTTAACCCATCACACTCGGATTTCACATCTGAAGAAGGCCGAATAATGGATCGGCCGAAATGTTGTGTTTACAGCACAAACAACAAGAAGGAGTTCAATCGTATGAAGAACCATTTGAATAAAGGAAATTATGTTGACAGTTCTGGTGACAGTTTTGGTTGATGGTTTCTAATATATCTCAGAGCAGGTAAGGTTCAGAAGCGGCTACTCGATAATAGATCACCTACATGCAATACATCGGCTAATCGAAACGTCCTTAGAATACAACACACCACTCTGTTTGGACTTTGTAGATTATGAGAAAGCATTTCACTCAATAGAACACACAGATGTCTTCAACAGGATATTTTCTCGAGATTTTGGGTTCCCATTAATTCTGTGATAAAAATCTCAGAGTCTAAAAATAGTATCCATTTATTCGTTCACGCCCGTAATTGAACTTTCTTTTTTATTGTAGGTGCATGTGGCTCAATGGTTAACAGGAATTAATGGAATTGGTTCAAACTCCAGCTGAACGTTTGCGTTCACTTCGCACTAATACTATCTATGAATTTATATGTTTTCTTCACGCTATGAAATGTTGGAGGCACTGCTACTGTTTTCCCAGCAGTAGTTGTATGAATTGACTTATTTATTTATAGGAACGCATGGATGGCATATCGATAGATCTTCTAGAAGATGCAGGAGCGATCTTGCATAAAGGACTAGCACATCTGTTCACAATGCATAAGAGAAAGAAAGGTTCCTAAGAACTTTTGTCTAGGTATAGTAATCCTACTCCACAAGAAAGGAGATAAGCACGACCTCGGCAACTAACGCTCTATTACACTACTACCTAACATATATGAACTATTCACAAAAATAATCACAAACAGATTAACAGGCACTCTAGATGAAAACCAACCACGCGAGCAGGTAGGCTTCAGAAGCGGCTACTCAACAATAGATCACCTATATGCAATAAATAAACTAATCGAAACATCCTTAGAATACAACAAACCACTCTGTTTGGCCTTTGTAGATTATGAGAAGGCATTTGACTTGGTAGAATACATGTAAAATAATACGGACAGGAAAGGTTTTGCAAATACGGTAAATGTAGTAAACCAATCAAACACCTTTCCGCGTGGTTTTTGAAATCTCGCCCTTCTGATTGGCCGAACCGTTAGACAAAGAGTTTGATTCTTTTTGGCGGTAAAATACGTTGAACTAGAGAGTCCGCAAGAAAACTTGACCAAAGGCAGACATGGTTTTTTTAGAAGCCGGACAGGGGCGGAGGTGGGGCAAACAGAGAGCGGGAGAGTTATCTAGACGTTAAGGTGGGAGGAGGGTGGCAGCCAACCAACGATCCATTACAGTAGTTGGCGCTTTGCTGAAGTGTTGGAATCCGAACCATGGTTGCATCCTAGAAATAAAGGAACCAATTTTAACAGACGGACCCTGTTGTTTTATTTCCTCTTAAGACGGAGAAGCTCTGCGTAATGTGCGCCCCCCCCCCCAGCTGTCCACCAGGAAGATATGGTATGTTCCCCGTATTTCATATGTATCTCTCATCTCTCCCTCGTGTCCGGTGGGGCATTTTGGAGCCACGAACCGGCCTGGTCGCCGCCTTCGATGCTAAAGACTGCTGCAACACACACATGCACCGCGATGTGCGTCATCCTTCATCGATAGTGGTACACTCACAGATATAAATCTCTTCATCTTGCACAAAGGACTAGCACAGCTGTTCACACAATGCATAAGAGAAAGAAAAGTTTCTAAAAAGTTCTGTCTGGGAATAGTAATCCTACTCCACAAGAAAGGAGATAAGCACGACATTGGCAACTAACGCTCTATTACACTACTAATCACAAACAGATTAACAGGCACTCTAGATGAAAACCAACAACGCGCGCAGGTATGCTTCAGAAGCGGCTACTCAACAATAGATCACCTACATGCAATAAATCAACTAATCGAAACGTCCTTAGTATACAACAAACCACTCTATTCGGCCTTTGTAGATTATGAGAAAGCATTTGACTCGGTAGAACACACGGCAGTCTTCAACCCGATGCGAGAACGAGACGTTAACGTAAATTACATACAAATCATCCAAAACATAATTAGACTACATAAATATACAAACAAGATAAAGATAGCTAAAGGAGTGTGGCAGGGGGATACAATATCACCTAAACTATTTACAGCGAGCCTTGAGAGCATCTTTCAGAAAACTGACTGGGAGGAGATGGGAATAAACATAGATAGAGAATACTTAAGCCACTTAAGATTCGCCGATGACATTTCCATGACGTCGGAAGCATCCAAAGAAATACGAAACAGGTTAACGGATCTAAATAGGGAAAGTAAAAAAGTAGGCTTAAAGATGATCAGCACAAAGACAAAAGTAATGTTCAAAGATAAAGTCCCCCAAAAGGCCATAAAAATAAAGGGGAGACTCTAGAAGAGGTCGATGAATACATCTACCTAGGACAGGTAATAAAGCTAGAGAAAGACTATGGCTGCGAAATAAAACGATGCATAACGATAGGTTGGTAAGCATTTGGTATGAATAGATACATTCTGAAGAGTATCTTGCCAATGTGCCTAAAGCGTAAAATATACAACGGTTGCATAATACCAGCCAGGATGCGAAACATGGAAATTAACCAAACGAGCTGAAAACCAACTCATAGTAGCACAGAGAGCCATGGTAAGACCAATGCTAGGGATATCTCCAAGAGATAGAAAAATATCAACATTGATCAGAGAGAGGTCTAGATCGAAGGATATTATACAACTAATTAAGCAGCAAAAATGAAGATGGGCTGACCACCTAGCAAGAAGAGATGACAATAGATGGGAGAAAGTACTACCCGATTGGTGCGCATGGGACAGTAAACGAAGTAGGAAAAGACCAGACACAAAATGGAGGGACGAAATAGGAAAGTTTGCCGGTAAGACGTGGCAGAGGTTAGCACAAGATAGGTCGTCATGGAAGGAGATGGGAATGGCCCTTGCCCAGCAGTGGACTTATAACGGCTATTGATGATATACAGAATTTCTTCTTGAACGAAGTTATGTCAAGAATAGCAGATCAATATATACATAGACCCTACCTAAATAATGCACATCTAATAATGGGGTTGGAATTGTAATGCGAGACTAGTGTCCACCAAGGAAATAAATATTCTTTCATCTACCGGTGATACACAACGTATTATCTATTCACTAAGCTTCTTTGTTAAATCTTATAGATAAAAGATATCTTACACTTATACCAAAAAGTCTTTTAAAAACAAGTGCCATATTTCACATAGCATCGTATATGAATCCACTTCTATGTCTCACGGCGCTGGACAAGAGATTGGACTCAAATAAGGTATGGAAAAAGAGAAAAAAGTAAGTTACTTGTGTGGAATGAGTGATGTTTTTACAAGGTGGTAATTTGTAAAGGATAAATAAATGTCAAAGAGGGGTTACTAATTTGTTGAGTTGAAATGGATATGTAATGGATGGTGAAGCAGGGGAGATGTTAATTGAGTTGTAGAAGAATGTGGTTCGTTTCTACATTTGAAATTAGCGTTGAAAAGGCAATGGCAAAAATGACCTGTCATGGCTGCCGGTAGTAGCAGCAGGAAAGGTCACGGGGTCAAAAGAGGAAGGACGGAAAATCGGCCATATGGTTTTTGGCGGTCAATTCAAACAAAGGAAAAGTATGTAAACACAAAGGCGTTGGATTTAAAGTGTAAACAGGTTATGTTTAATAAAAACATGTACGGAAAAAGGGATACAATAAAAAGGAAATATATACATATGTAAAAGAGTCCAGTTTGCTATTTTAAACCCTATTTTGGTACTTAGTGAAAAGTAACCGCTACACTGTTATTGTTTTCCAAAATCAGTAAGTAAATGTGTACATCCTTTAACTATTCAAATGAAGATCTACTGAATAAGTGAAATATCAATATTCTAGGAGTTCAAGCCTCTTTCACAAAGGACTAGCACAGTTGTTCACACAATGCATAAGAGAAAGAAAAGTTTCGAAAATTTCTGTCTGGGAATGTAATCCTACTCCACAAGAAAGGAGATAAGCACGACCTCGGCAACTAACGCTCTATTACACTACTACCTAACATATATAAACGATGCACAAAAATACACACACACAGATTAACAGGAATTCTAGATGAAAACCAACAACGCGCGCAGGTAGGCTTCAGAAGCGGCTACTCAACAATAGATCACCTACATGCAATAAATCAACTAATCGAAAAGTCCTTAGTATAATAACAAACCACTCTGTTTGGCCTTTGTAGATTATGAGAAAGCATTTGACTCCGTAGAACACACGACAGTTTTCAAATCAATGCGAGAACGAGATGTTGAGGAAGATTACATACAAATCACCAAAAACATATACTGTGTCCAGCAGTGGATTTATAACGGCTGATGATGATAATGATATGTCTTACAAAACTACATAAATTGTGAAGAGTGATTCAAGGTATCAAATACAAAAGATCATGTTTTTATTGCAGCAATTATCATCATAATAAGTCCACTGCTGGACAAAGGCCTTTCCTAGATCCTTCTATATCAACTGTGACTATGCTAACTTTTGTTTAGTCAACGTGTTTTGCTATGTTATCCATAGGTAGGGGAAGAAGAGTTAGATTCATGCCTTCCACAAAATCTTGGGAAAATATCATGTTACGTCACTCTGAGATATATTAGAAACCATCAACCAAACCTGTCATCAAAACTATCAACATAGTTTCCTTTAGTTTTTAAGTTGGTCTGGCTGGTTATCTATGCATGTATGTATCACGCGTACAAGATACTTGAGCATTTATTACAATCCACTTCCGGCTAGCTAGGCCCGTCGAGCCCCGTGAACCGTAATTTTCAGGAACACGTTCCCTACTCTGTCCGATGCAGGCCTCTCACGGCCCTGGTTGTGGGGTTGAACCTTCCTGGTGTTGCTATTTTACCCATAGCTAGGGAAAGAATAGATGGGTTCATGCCTTCCCCAAGGGTATTAGTGCAAACTGAACGCAGATTGTCGTAGCCGGAGTTTGAACTCGGCTCGTCGATTCCATTTTCCATGCTACTAACCGTTTTGCCACGTGCACCACCGATCAACATATGAGTTGAGGTAAAGTATTATCCGCTACCAATGTTATGATATGTGTTTCCGGACTGACACCTGTGCGGAAATGTAAGTGAACCCAATCACCTCAGGAAATAGGTATATTGTCTAAATATTGTCAGTGTTCAAAACAGGAAATAGGAATCGGTGATTGACACCGTGATTCACACCACATAGGCCTTAGGGAAAGTATAAAGCAGAAGACTGCCATCCCTGGAAGCGGACAGAAATCTCGAAACTCAAGGAAGACAGACAGACATCAGCGTAGCCAAAAGGCACGACACTGCTGTCCCTGTTGGGGACAGACTGGCGGTTCTCCTTATCATATCTCTCCCACTCCTCATTCTCCGGCCGACAAAGATGTATGTTGTGTAATAAAAAATATATCCAGATATTTTTACGAGCAAATCTTCGAGTTTTCTTTCTATCCAAGTCAGGGACACACCAGTATACAACACCAAAATCATGCGAAAATAAGAAAATATTTACAATGTAAAACAAACATCCCTCAAGCAAATAAACATCTTCGTATCAAGCTGTGATACACGGGGTCTATGTTTATTTCTGTACACTTGTGTATTGAGTATGATAGATGAGAGAAAATAAAAAGCTGAGGTAATCTATAAATATAAAACCCAGTGCCCGTTGCTTTGTAATGCACAAAATATGTCACGCTATGCTGTTTCCTCATAGTGTAGACTAGATACACCCGGCAAGAAAATAAATATCTTCGTATTTGGCAGTGATATACGAGGTAGTATTCATTTCACTAAGCCCATGTATTAGGTCTCATAACAAATCTATACATATAAAAGCCAGTGTCTGTTATTTTGTAATGCACCAAATATGTCACGTTATAATTTTGCTCATAGATACTAGATAAACCATTCATATTTTCCATACATAACCCAAAAGAATATGTGCAAATAAAATGGTATACTTTAGATGTTGCTCATCTCAACTTGGTAGGTACGAAAGGTGCAGGACATATATTCAGGAAGAGAAGAAATATCTTTGTATCTCTCAGTGATATACGAGGTATTATTTATTTCAATAAGTTCTTGTATTAAGTCCTTAAGATAAGATAATAAAATATTCCACAAAGACTTGCAAACTGATATAACCAGACCTGTTCTCTAATCTATCACACACAACATGCGAGATTACTGAAAGAAGCATCGCCAGGTCCCCGTTGACCGTACTTTTCGGGATCAAGTGACTAACCAGACCTGTTCTCTAATCTATCACACACAACATGCGAGCTTACTGAAAGAAGCATCGCCAGGTCCCCGTTGACCGTACTTTTCGGGATCAAGTGACTAACCAGACCTGTTCTCTAATCTATCACACACAACATGCGAGCTTACTGAAAGAAGCATCGCCAGGTCCCCGTTGACCGTACTTTTCGGGAACAAGTGACTAACCAGACCTGTTCTCTAATCTATCACACTCAACACGCGAGATTACTGAAATAAATATTGACTCTTTGTATGATTGCTGGCAAATCGTACGCTGTTTACATTCTTGGCTGACGTCTGTCTTGTATCGCAACTTCTTTCATCTTTTCTTGATAGAAAAACTGCTCAGATCTGCTTAGATTCGAGTTCTGACACACAAAGAAAACAGATGTCGTTCCAGACGCTCTAAAAAACAACAAAAATACCACGTAATAACACAAATTGAAACAGTTCTCGTTATTCACTCAATAGAAAATGACCAACGTCTTTTGAGCAGCATGCCGTGTTGAAGATGAGCAATTAAAATATTGGAAAAAAGTTGTGATCAATGAATAAGTTGCTTCTCTCGCCTTTTGCTGGGTAGTGATTACTAAAAATGTCTGAATTTTCAAAAGAAAACAAGCGTGATTGCTGTCGGACACAAACTAAGGGACCAATTTATCATAAACTTACATTGCAAATTGAACCCCCACTAAAACGTATTGATGGGGTGGGGGTTTAAAAAAAACAAAGAAAAGTTGTTTTAAAACATAATAAAGAGTAAATATTTAAATGTTCAACCTTTTAGCCCCATCGGTGCTGCCTGTACGCGTAATACATGATCGCTGCCACTCGATACGAGAGCACACTTAGGAGAGCACACTGTCATGTGTCCTCCATGGAGGAGGGTGTGCGTGCGAAAGGACAGGGTGCACAGTCCGGTCATAGTTTGGCAAGATGTTTTGTTAATCGGCGGCCACTGAACAATCTTGTTGCTGTATACAGCACCTATTATTCCGAGACGGTCACCCATCTGGGTAATGACCAAACTCGACGTTTCTTATCTTACGAGAACTGGTGTATCCAACGCAAGTTGGCCGACGCGTGATACATACATACATAGCCAGCCAGCCAGCCAGACTAACTTAAAAACTGAAGAAACCTATGTTGAAGGTTTCGTTGATAGTTCTATTTTGCGGTTTCTAATATATGTCTTTTTCGTAGCTCTAAAAAGAAAACAACGGTTTTTCACGGATGTAATAACAAGAAATTGAAAAAGGGAATAAAGGGAAAGCAGAAAGAGGGAAAAGGAGGTCCGGATTGGCGTAACGGTTACCGAAAGGAAAAACGGAATCAGCGAACCGAGTTCGCGTTTCGGCTGAGTCTGTTTATATTCACTAATGTCTACAGACTTCCGTACCTTAATATTATGGACGTTAGCTTTTCGTGGGGACTAACGAAAAAGACCACGATATCTTTTTGGTATGTGTGATTGATTAGAACGGGTCAGGGAGCTGTACGTTTCACTCATCCTTTTTGATGATAGATAATATTGATTTGAATGAGCACACCTGTCATTTAAAGCAATAGTTGCCCCCAATATATTAAGTTTTAAATAATTTGACACGGTTTAATTGAAAAGAATTGGAGATCAGAAAAGAACACAGAGTTGTTTCAAAGGACAATTACTCTTGCAAAAAGAATAATTAAGTATAGGTTAAGTTCAAGGAACCTCGTCACAGTCGATGATGTACTTTTAAGATTTTATTCCTGGTCTTTTTTACTTGTAGCAGCAACATAAATAAAAGGCTTGTCAATCTATCATCCAATTACAGGTACCCTTCCCCGCTTTTCGAAAGTTCGCTTTACGCCAATTTTTCGATTTTACGAAAAAGGCGAAAGGTGAAAATAGCGTTTAGGGTTTGTTTTGCAATGTTCTCAAGCATAGAGAGGCATGCTCTCTGTAACTGTCCCATGGTGTGTCTGCTGAAGGTTGTTAAGTATTCTTAGTGCGGTAGCTAACCCAGATCTGGTTGGAATTCTGGATAAGACGCATACACAGCTTATATTGTGTATGTGAGAAGAGTCATTAACATTCCAACATTTTTCCGGACAATCCAATCTCTTCTTCCCATCTTCTTCCCATGCTGAGAACCTTTCCATGTTATGGATTATGGAACAAGCTGTACTGCACGATGTTAACGTTTTGCTTGAAGAACGAGACCCATAAAACACTTACGGATATTACATACTTGTTCATTTGTTTTTCCACGAATCACCTTCACACACCGATCAACCTTCGGTTACTCCAACGGCAAGCTGGCAGATTCACCGACAACAATTCACCGACAGCAAATGACAGACATTTATCGAGATGTAACATTTTCAAAGACAAACATCTCCATTTCCCAACCTTCGGGTACTCGCACGGGAAGCTGGCAGATTCACCGACAACAATTCACTGACAGCAAATTACCGGCACGTATCGCTTTGGTCAATGTTTGAGAAGTACATAAATAGCTGAAAACTGCATGGGCCCTCCGCCAAACAATTGATAAATATTTAATATATTTTCTTTCCTCTAAATTCTTTTTAATTCTTAACCTTTTTGTAAGTTTAAAGATCTCAGTAAATATGTATGTCGGTGAATTGTACATTTTACATGTCGGTGAATTGTTGTCGGTGAATATGCCACGACCCATTCGCACAAGCCAAAGGGCCTGTGAACCAAATTGATCAGCATTTATAGCAGTTCCTGCTGCCATAGCTAAATTGGTCGACTCAAACTGAATACCTATTGGCCTAGAGAAGAGGCAACCACCACTCCTGATTGGCCACTTGTACTGGCTCACTGTAGTTGACTTCTTTTGCTGGCGGGGGCACAGCGTTTCCATTACAATATTACACCTGAAGAAGGCCGTAGAATGATTCGGCCGAAACGTTGCGTTAACATCAAATATGAGACGAAGTGATTGGATTGTCCGAAAAAAGGTCGAAACTTGTCTATATTTTTTTTTTCAACCCGCCACTTTTATTGTTGTAGATCATTTTTGTGTTGTGAAAAGGTTTACTAAATTTACAGCAACTTTAAGTTTTGGTTAACTTTATTTCCTTTTATTCTACTTTATAAAACTTTGGATCATTATTAGTTTGATCTGGGAAAAGACGATCTTATCAACAGATGTTGATCTGTTAATTTTTTAAATGTTCTTCATCTAAGAGAAACCTCTACGCCCTAGTGTACACTCCCAGACTATTTCTGAACAAACATATCGACTCATACACAGGTTATATATAATAAAGTATTGAACTTTTGGTCAAAGATGTTTCTGCCTCTGTTAACGAAGCTGGAAGAGGTATATGTATTCAGTCGTGTTTGTCTATTTGTCTGTCTGTCCACACCATGTCTCAAAAGTCTTTCAATGACATTTTGTTGAAGAGTAGGCCATGGTCAAGGGTAGAATCGATTACATGTTGGGGCAGATCGATTGAAATATCTTATCTATGTATTCAGTCGTGTTTGTCTATTTGTCTGTCTGTCCACACCATAAACATCGACTGAACAGAGTATATACCGGATATAAAAAAACGGATGTGACGTGTCCAGTCTAATCGAGCATGCGCTCTAAACAGTGATTCCACATTTTAGAACCAGGAACACCTGACGAAGGCCGGAGAGTACACGGTTGTGAACAAATGAACACATAGACGAGGAAAATAGTCCGAGCATATTATGCACAAAGATGAGGATGTTCCTCCAAATAAATCAGGGAATAGATGCATATTGTTTAACCCTTTCAAGACTAACCTATTAAAGTGCTTAATGTCTACATTTTTAAAAGGGTATGAGAAAGCCAAAAACATGTTCATTTTTATTTACTAGTTAAAAATATATTTTTTTTATTAAAAATTAAATTAAAGATTTTCCATATTTTGAAGAACCAAAATCATGGTGGGATACATGTGTCCC
>VCCN01003498.1:2145959-2158852 GCA_006491835.1 Architeuthis dux | reverse complement strand
TTGTACACTTCAGAACTTCAGTTTTCATATGAAAAAAGGGGAATAATCCTATTCAATACATGCACTAAAGATTTTCTCCTTTCAATAAAATTTGAAAATTTACTATAACGTGTAGGCATCAACGCAACATAAATTTTCTTAAAGTATCTGCAGCTCAATGCCTGCTTTATGCAGTAAGTTACATACATATCAATAAATAAATTTCAAAATTTTATATAAATTAGTTATGGACACAAAGATTGTTCAAAAATTAAATCTGATGTAACAAAACACTATAAAAATGTAATATACTATAAAAATTTCAACTTTATTTTCAAGTAACAAAGATTGAAGAAAATAAGAAAAAGCAATAAGCTACATTAATCATATTAGAAATTATGCAAATTTTAATTGTTTTGTTTACTTTGTAATATTTACTTTTTTTTTAACTATCAAATTTTATCATTGATTTTAAATAACCGGGGGAAGAATAACTGATGTATCAATATGAATCTTTCAGGGAAAATCAATGATTGTATTGAAACTAAAAATGTGTAACAATTTTTCTCCAATTCAACAAATGATATTTCTAAGAATCTCTTTTTTTTTTCAAATGTCTCATAAATGAAATTAAAAATTCCTACACTTAAAACAAACAGAATTAGCAGGCTAACCACCACAATTATACATAGAGAATTTATAATTACATTGGATGTAGTGTGAAATGTTACTGCCAAACAGTTGTCTATGCCTGGAAAACATTAGAAACAGTGGAAAGTGCTTCTAAACAATAGACTTATGCTTCTATTTTTTCAAATACCTAAACAAGAATTTAGCCTTATTTCCACAATAATTGAGGGCATTAATAAATTAGCAGGTTTATAAAACGTTTTTTCACAAAGTAAATTTTATTGAAATTCGTTTGCAAAATAGTTCAGAGCTCATTTCAAGTAAACAGAAAATCAGTATTTTACAAATACATTGGCATAATTTTTAAACTTAAATAGATAGGAAATATTTTTTGTTTATAAATATATGAAGCTCTTTCTATCTATTATCTATCCACCCAAAGATCTTTTTTTGAGTGGAAATCTGAAAACTTTTTTAAAAATTTGGCAACTACAATAGGAAAATTTATATTTCACCAAGATCTTTTTTTTCAACCATTATAATAACAGCTGTAATTAAACAATAAAGATTATTGCAATTGAATCAGAAAATCGGAAATATATATATTTTTTCAGAACAGAGTGACTGACCTGGTTGAAAGAAGGAATAACCAAATCCTATTGTTGTCATGAGCATTAAATTGATTAATTAGCTTTTCTCGTTCACCAGCAGAAGTACTTCCATCCAACCCTACATTGAAAAGAAAAAAATAACAGGAAAATTACAGATTGAAAAGTGTGCCTTAATCAAAACAAAGAAACTTAAAATATATATCTATAAGATATGCATACATATAATGCATATAGATATAGTTACAGGACTATTATCTATTCAAATCCATGGCATAAAAAAAGAAATTTTGAATCAATTATGAAAATTTAGAATACTTTGTATTTATAACATACTCCCACAACTATCTTTTTTATACTTAGCTAAATTTAAATCCTATCAAATATGTTTAAAGGAAATAGAGGGTAAATAAGTGAAATGACAATTATAAATACAGCTCAACATAAATTATTGCAAATTATCTTAAATTGTTAGAATCTTGTTGCATAAACCAGATTTTTAAAAAGGAAAATGGTATTAAAAAAAGTTAATTATTTTAATCACTTATTCAAGTAAATTAAAGAATTTTTGTTGTTAAAAATAAACTAGAAGTGTATTTTATTAAATAAAAAAATAAATTTGAATCAAAACTAGAGCAGTGCCCGTTCCAAAGGTGTATGTTTGGAAGCGCCTGGACTTCATGGCGTGTGGAGTAGTCTGCCATAATTGTCATGTAAAATAATTTTCTATTCATCGTATGAAACTATGGCTTTGCAGTATTTTAGTTACTTATCTTCAGTGTTGTCAATTCAGATATTTTAAATAATTCTAAAGGGCGAAAATCAAGGGAGATAATTCGTAGAAACTATGAATAAATATCTATAATCTGTAATTTATTTATTTATTTTTATCAGATTTCTTGAGAAATGCTGATCCAAAGAACTGGACACTGCACTGCCTCGTGTGCTAATTAATATATCTGGCAAATGTCAACTTCGTACAATGGCCAGTTGTCAAGTATTCACTGTGCATACACACAGAGATTTCTTCAATTGTAATTACAGTGGAGGCAGTAAATATTTGTACGGTATGAAAAATTGAACATTCCATCCAATAACTTTCTTCATACGCACTCTACTAAGTGCAAAATACACCACAACTAAGATACAACATAGGCAATGATACACACAAAATATGAAGTAAACACGTTTATTATTGAAGGAGTTATGTAACAATAGGTATGAACAAAATGGATTAAAATTTCAGCGTGAAATCCACACGCGAGAAATATTTTTAAATCTGGCAAAAATCAGCATATTATTCGATTTTAATGAAATTTTCAATACTTATTTATTAAAGGGCGAATTTTAAAAAAAGTAATTTTCCATTCCAAATTTCGGAGAACAATTTTTTTTCATATGATTCCTACCCCACCTTTTATTAGTTTGATGATTTATTATATGATATATTATATTTATATTGATTTTTACACATTTTACAGATAGATCCCTGGAGATACTAATTATGTTTACTTTTTTTAGAATAATATCCAGGAACTGCTGGAATGGAAATATTACATTGGGATTAAAAAAACAGGAAAATTAAGTAAAATAATTTTCTTTTCAGAATCTTTTTAGTTTTATTCGATTAATTATCATTCAGGCTTTTGATCTGTGAAACCAAAATTTTTTTACTCAATATTATTTTAAAAAAAATATTTTTCATCATTTTTATTCCAATATCTTATATTTCAAATGCATATTTTTTATTCTATATCTTGGTTCAACTGAAACTTATATAAAAATATTATAACAAGGATGAATAATTTAATATTGTGAAATGATGACAAAATATCTACCGCCTGTATTTTTAATATATTTTATTTTGTTTTTTGTTTATGTAAATTGACTACTATTTCAAATTATGGGAGCTGCAAGCGATAACATGCCCTTTTTTTTTGCACGGCGCAGCTGTCGTGCATTTTAATCTTGTTTACTTTTTCCACTCAAATATATGTATACTGCATCGTCTACCATACATTTTTAAAAATCCGATGTAGCTTACACGCTTGAAATATCTTTCCATTTTTGTCCCATTTTGTTCATACCTATGTAACGATATTTGAAAAACACATACAAAAAAGTATTAGTGTAGATTGTCAAGAAACTCAGACCAAATTGAATAAAAACTCTCCATTTGCGAGAAAATCTTTTTTACTGATATACTTACTAAAATAATTTTTGTTTTTGCACCATTTTTCTTTCATATCTGGTCGAGGTACTGCAGCTTTGTTAAGGAAATCCTCAATAACATTCAATGTTGTAAGACTTTGGCTGAGAAATAAAAAAGATTATATTTTGTAAGTTTCAAGTTGGGAGAAATTAGAATAGAAATATTTTTCTTCCTTTAACCGAGCTAACAAAAGTTTAAATGTGAGGCTCGGACAAAAACTCCACACTTAAAGTGCAAAATTTCAGTGATTGGTGACAGTATAATTTCTTTTTTTACTGGGTCTCTTATTCTAAATATATACTTTAAAGCTTTTTATTTTGACGATTTCAAAAGATTTTTAAAAATCATACCACATACAATTTGTTCTTGTTTATTTCTTTTATACAACTCTTACTTTTATTCTTTGAAACACTTTCACTTTTTTTAATGACTAATTCTTGTTTATTTCTGTTATATGACACTCATTTATTCTTTGAAGCGCCTTTTCTAATTTTTTTTAACGACTTTCTTTTATAAGACATTCACTTTTATTCTTTGAAAAGAAATAGTCTTTTCTATAGTTTTGAGAAGGGTCATTAATATTTAATTAGTTCTTCTGAAGATTGAACACCTTGTTATTTGTGGCTTCCACTTCTCTACAAACCTAAACCTGACAGGATAAAGACATGGAAACACCCGGGCCATGTGCTATAAGGGTTATCCCCTTTAAACATAACTTCTGTTTAACCCATCACACACGGATTTTACACCTGAAGAAGACCGAAAAATGCATTGGCCGAAATGTTGTGTTTACAACACAAATAACAATGAGTTCAATCGTCCGAAGAACCATTTGAAAAAAAAGTCTTTTAAAAAAAGGGGAAAAATGTTTAGAAGAATAAAAGTATCATATATGAGAAATTAAAAAAGTTGAAAAATGCTTTGTAGAATAAAAGTGAGAAGAAATAAACAAGAATATGTATGTGGTATCATTTTTCAATTATATATTTAGAATATGAAACCAGGTTAAAAAAAACAAAAAAAATTGTACTGTAACCAATCACTGGAATTTTTGGGTTTTTTTGTCCAGCTTTGCACGTTAAATGTGGGGCTTTTGTCCTGCACCCTTTAAATGTTGTCTACCCAGCAGTAGAATTGAACCTGCTACTTATTAAGTGATAGTCCTGCACTGATTGGGATGTAAATTAAACCAACTAGTGTTATGCTCACAAATTCAAGGGTAGGTAGCAATAAAATCCTTCATGCGAATGAAAAGGCCATATTCTTCTTGCATATAATACATATACATAGCAGCATAGTCTAAGATGCTCCATACTATCCGTGTGGGTGACCAGAAACCAAAATTCTGGCGGATACTTTTAGAGACAAAAATATCTAATTTCTTATGACTTTTAAAAAAAATTTTTTTTTTACTAAAAGCAATGTATTTTATCTCACAAAGTTTATCTTTCAGTACCTAATGGCAGACAGGGGAAGCTTATATGAACAAGAAATTTGATTTCAAAACTAAGACAGAAGTAATATGTGATAAGAAAGCGTGTTGTTTTAATATATTCTAATATAACAGATCATACTTTAAAAAATACTAATGACATAAGAAATCTAATGGGGTTCAACAAATTATTTAAATAATTTATTTGTTCAAAAATATAGGATATAAAAATTGCTGCTTACCTGAAAACTAACAGTTTATCACCTATTCTCAGAGATTCTTCAATTAAACTGAACAGCATTACCATTTTCCCACCATTTTCCAAAAGTCCTGGTGTATAATTCTTCATTACTTCAGAAACCTAAAAAATCCAAAGAAAATAGGAGGAATTTAAATTTTATATTTCAACCAATTTACCATCAGTGAAACAGTAATGGGATTTTAGCAAATTATAAAAAGAACATTAACACAAACATTGTTTAGCCTCTTTCAGAGTATACAACAGATTTCTAAAAATGATACCATTTGTTTTAATATCATAGAGTAGGAAAAGTGGAGTTTTGATTTTAGAAACTGCTACCAATTATTTAAATATCTTATGTAATCCATCTATTCATATAAAACAACTGTTTCTGTCTGTGTCACTGTGTCCCTGTCTTAAACATTGATGCAGCTCAACTATATTTGGTATGCATACTTAGTGGACCTAGGGGAAGAACTTGGACTATTTGTTGTTTTCCCCCCAAAATATTTCTAAGGGTTTTAGAGGGGGGTTCTATTTACAATATAACTATAATGTGAAACTGAACCCTTACTTTCCGTTCTTTGGCGCAGTTTTTGCATAGTTGAGTTCTATTAACAATGTAACTATAATGAACCCTTACTTCCTGTTCAATTATTTTTCTTTTATCTTCTTCTCAACTGTTTCGCTGTCTTTCATTATTTACACAATTTAGGCCGCTCGTTTCACAATCACTCACACCGGTGCTGAGCAAATATAGGTTCTCAATTAAAAAACATGTCTTTATAATTATCATATTCTGTCGAATATAAAATTAGCCATTCTCTGAATTTCATTAAAGCAATAGATAGATAGGCTCTGTTTGTCACTGTGTCCCCATCCCCCTTAAACATTATCACAACCCAAACAAATTTGGCATGCATACTCAATGAACATAGGGGAAGGTTTTAAATTAAAAAGTTTTCTGAAGTGTTTTAGAGGTGGGGGTTCTATTTAAAACGTAACCATAATGCTAACTGAACCATAACTGTCAGTTCAATATACATATACATACTAGCTGGAAACAGCCCAATAGGTAACAGTTGTACATACAAACACGCAGAATAATATACAGGGTGTCCCTAAAGTCTGCACACATAGGAAATATCACTATTTATAATTAACTATATTTTTTTGCACCACAGATTAAATATGAAAGGATTGAAGGTGTACTCAATGAAAATTAAAGATCCGAGACACCTGAGGGAACGCATCATAAATGAATGTGCTCAAATTGACAGAAATGTGGAGTTAATGCATCGGGTTCATGTGAATCTCGCAAAGCGCATTGAACTTTGCATCACAAATGGTGGAAAACACATTGAAGATGTTATTTATCAATATTTCAATTGAATAAAATGTTGTTCAAATCTTTTTATTGAAAATATGCATTTTGCCTATGTGTCCGGACTTTAGGGACATCCTGTATAGGATAAATCAAAAGGGAAAATGAATGTAGAGCATTACTTACCCAATCTAAAGAAAGAACATCACTTCTTTTGTCAGTTTGGACATTTGCTTGCACACCTTGGCTACAAGAATTTGTTCCAGTGCTGACTGTGCTAGTATTTTTGACACATGTATTCACATTGGTGTTGCTACAGGAATTTGCAGTAGAGCCACTGCTACCAGTGCCACCATTCTGACAACAATTGTTGTTATTGCTATTGCTGTTGATGCCAGTGGTACCAACTCCACGTTCACAACTTGTCTGACCAGAACTGGCACACCCTGATTTTGCAGCAGCATTCATATTGTTGGTCATCTGACTGCTCATAGGTCCTCCAGCATTGGAATTCATTCCACTAGTGCTGCCCATGGGGCCACTTGCATTCACAGAGTTACTAGTCATCTGCCCACCTACATTGGTAGATTTGCTATTTATCTGACCAGCCATGTTCATTGAGCTGTTATTCATAGAATTGCTGTTCATTTGGTTGGTGTTATTCATAGAATTACCAGTAGTATTCATAGTGTTACCACCCATGTGGCCACTCATATTCATATGGTTACTGCTCATGTGGCCTGTATTCATGGAATTACCTCCCATGTGGCTGCTTGTGATGTGACCACCTGTATTCATAGGATTGCTACCCATGGGACCACCTATGTTCATAGAATTACTGCTCATATGATTGCTTGTGGTCATAGGGTTGTTACCCAAGTTCATAGGAGTGTTTCCCATATGCCCACCTGTGTTCATAGAATTCCCACCCATGTTCATAGGGTTACTGCTCATGTGGCCACCTGGGTTCATTGAATTATTGCCCATGTGACCACCCAGAGTCATAGTGTTATTGTTCATGTGACTATTCATATCTATCGTGTTGCTATTCATGTGACCACCAAGAGTCATAGTGTTGCTACCCATGTGACCACCAAGAGTCATAGTGTGACTGCTAGGGTTCATTGAACTGTTACCCATATGACCAGCAGGGTTCATGTGACTGTTAGGGTTCATTGAACTGTTTCCCATGTGACTGTTAGGGTTCATTGAACTGCTACCCATGTGTCCACTGGGATTCATAGAGTTATTGCCCAAATGACTGCTCGGAGCCATCGAACTGTTACCCATATGATTTCCAGGGTTCATGTCCATACCACAACTCATTTGACCACAAGCATTCATATCCATTTGGTTGCAAGAATTCAAGTCTATATTAGTATTCATCTGACCACAGGTGTTCATATCCATGTTCCCACAGGCGTTGAGGTTGGGATTTCGGCCCATCTGGCCACATGAATTCATGTCCAGATTGGTTCCCATCTGGCTACATGAATTCATGTCCAGATTGGTTCCCATCTGGCTACATGAATTCATATCTAGATTGGTTCCCATCTGGCTACATGAATTCATGTCCAGATTGGTTCCCATCTGGCTACATGAATTCATGTCCATGTGACTAAGTTTGTTAATACCAGAGCTACTGGACATCTGACCACAAGTATTCATACTATTGTTTGTAGCCATGTGATTGCTGGCATTCATCCCTGTATTACAACAGGGATTCATTCCACTGTTCATTGACCCCATTCCTGTACCGAGATTGGCGTTGCTGCAGGGACCAGCACAAGAGTTCATGTTTGGACTACTGCAGCTGCTCATTCCTGGGCTACCACAAGAATTAGAACCATTACCAGTGCCACTGCTACCACAGCTGTTCATGGGGCCTCCTCCACTAGAGCAACTGTTATTGTTAGAGCCTCCACAATTGTTCACATTTGTGTTGCAACAATTAATATTTGAATTCAAGAGTTTTTTTGAAGAAGAGTTGTTGCTCTCTTTGTGTGATTGAGATCTTTTAGTGAATGTTTGGTGAGATCGACCTGCACCAGACCTTTTGTTCCTTTTGCCACCTGACTGAACTCCATTAACTTTTCCGTCTGGTTCAAAATCTAAATCATTATCTTCTGCCAGACTCTTTTGCTGCTGAATTACTCTCCACATAACATCAGGGTGGTTCCAAATCTGAAGAAGTATCGAAAAAGGGCTACATTAAATAATTACAAATAATCCATTATACAAGAAGAAAAAAAAAGAAGAAAAAAAAAGAGTTAAATTTTATTATAAACAAATGCACAATTATTATAGGTATACAAATTAATGACTGATATTTGGTTGATTTTTAAAATCTGGGTGTTTTTCATCTTAAATCTAATGCATATTAGTATGTCACACCGTCTTGTACAGTGTAAACAACTTTTCAAATACAAATATCTCCTGGTTTATTTTGTAGACACAAATAATTTTTATATCAGAATTTTCTACAATCTTTCTTTTTATTAATGACACAAAGATTATTATGATAAAAATACCCCAAACTTGTAATATGTTAATTTTATCGACACATGTTGCCCAGGTGCACAGAGATACCTATATTTTTGTAATTTCATTAATTACAATACACGTCAGTCAAAATAAATAACCATTTTTTAAATGCAAGAATTGGTTGTTTTCATAGTTACTGTTGAGCAAGCTTAGACACCATTCATTAGTGTAGAGAGTTAATTCCTCAGTGGATGCTCCACACTTGTGGCCTTTTGCCATACTAAGCTAAACTTAGTAAATATCATTATTATGGTTATTTAAGTGTTGATGGATATTGTTAGCAAAAATGTGGGCATTCAACTCTTTTTCTTTGCCATAGTCACATTGAAAACTTTTTATTTTAGCAATCTTTACATAATTAAACAGAAATGTGAAAAAGTAATTTTGTTACTAGATTTTACGCTGCATCTTCCATCTAAATATGTTAAATTAACAGTTTGAAAACAATATATTTAGACCAATTAGATATACTGATAAATAAAATAAATCTATAAAAAAAATACTTGTTTTATTAAATTACACATTACATTTCTACTTTTATATCCACAACGCAAGACAAATATGAGGAAACTTTCTGATTGTTCTGTGCGGCATTGGTTTCAAAAGTCTTGTAATGGAGATTTGAGATGCAATGGGTACGAGATGTACATATTTTACAAATGATCAACTGTGTAATAAATTTGCACCAAATAGTTTGTTACATTGTTGAACCATTATTGAACGCTTGATGATGAAAACCAGAAAGATAATTACATGAAGTGCACTCGATGCAAAACAGAAATGACACATTTTATAATCAAATCCTTATGATTGACAACTGAAAACAATTAGCACAATGTTAGACAAAAGCAATCCCCAAAGACCAAGTTGCACCAATAAAAGATTATGATTATTGGATGATGGTTTACAATCGATAATGTTCACAGCTTTCTCAATCCATCAAAAATATCCCAACAAAAGTCTATTGTCAATCTTTCAAAAAATAAGCTTACAGGATTGAAAGAAGCCAATTTTTCTTGATGACAATGCTCATATGTTGCCTCAAATGAAACTGTGGACGTTTGCTGCTTACTGTTACAAAACTTTGCATCATCCACCAGACTCCCCAGATTTTTCAACTATTCAATAGCATTCTTCCAAGTATTTGGATAACTCATTTAACCCTTTCTATGTGCATTTCTTTACAAATGAATCTAATAATTGGCAGTAGAGTGGTATATGCTATTGAATCAGCTCTAGCAACATGATGGCTTCCATGTATCAGCAGTGTGCTTTGAAATTAGCGATATGATCGAATTTCAATACCACAACAACCAGGCATAGATTTATGAATGTCCAGAAGGCTTTGTAGGCCATTCTTAACTCTGATGACAAGTTTGAAGCAAGGGAAATCATTGTTTCATTAGAATTACTATTACATGATTCTGAGACATAATTGTTACAATTTATTACAACTTCATCCTTGATTCAGTTATATTTACAATATATTTTGCATTTTTTTCAGCAATTGTATTGCATTCGGTTCCCATGGAAATGACTAAAACCAGGTATTCATGAGTAAAAATGCCTCTACCATATAGTCTGAGCATAAACCTACCTGAATATATATGGTAAAGAGGGATTAACTTGTGTAGATGGCTCACAAATTGAATTCAAATTTGAGTTAGTTTAAAACTGGTAAAATTTAGAAATAAATTCAGTCTGGAAAGGGTTAAAAAAATTTAACAAGAAAAATACAGAGGACTCTATAGTTTCTTTGTGTGGACATAAGCTTGTCTCTCATTTGTTAAAACATATAGAATTAAATAGCTCTTTTTAAATTGATATGGTTACTAACATAAAAGCATCCCGTCTCTTAAGAGACAACTCCCAATAGAGTATGGAGGCTGGTGACGAAGTCACAGTTTCTGTTGCATGCGTCAGCTTAGTGATCCTTGCAAGTTTAAAGTCTGGTTGAGACCTGGACTTTATTCATACAAGTTTTTATGACCACCCCATTGGCAGGATGCAAGTCCACCAAAGGAATACCTCCACTCTAATCACTGTCCCAATGAAGAGTTTTCCACTCTTCACTCATTCGCCAGGAATCGAACCCAGGACCATTTGCGCGTGAGACAGACATGGTTACTAATATACCTATATATAAATTGTTAATGTATAAATTTGTAGTTTTACATTGGCTATTATCATCTGTACAACATCTAATATATATAATACATGTATAGAATAAAATATTGAAAATGATAAATCGTACCTTACAACATGTAGAAAAAGCTTTCAATGGATTGTAGCTAGCCCACATGCCCATTTCACAATCAGAAATGCATTCCATGAATTTCTTGTAGAGTTGACGTTGTATATCTGACATGCGAATATTGAATACATGCTCTTGCTTAGGAGGTAAGCTATATTGTAAAACTGAATGTCCTCTCCTGCAATAAAAAAATACATGTAAAATATAAAACACAAACAAAAATACGGGAGACTTTTTTAAAGCAATTTTGTTTAAAATCTCACATTTATCTATCAAGCATCAACGAAAAACTTGTGGAAGCAAGATTATTTCTAATTGACACTTCAAATTACAGAAGTTACAAATACAGGAATATAATGACCTACTGAAGATTCAAGCTGCTGTAGAAAAGAACTGTAGCCATGCCCTTTAGCAATAAATCCACACTATGCCATCTTGTATAATGCTGACTAAATATTTTAAAATTTTTCTTACATGTAATTAACACTGACTCAGAACTAATAAGACGACTTCTGGATCAGTAGATATTTTTCAGATTCATTTTTTTTATTTTAGAGACAAAGTGGGGGAAAAAAAAAAAATTATCAATTATATATTTTTCAAATATCAAGATTTCACAAAAATACAAAATTACTTATAATTCTTACTTTACTTGAATTGTTTAGTTACTCTAGGAGAAAAACTATGAAAAAAATGTTTTGGAATCTTAACACTTAGTAGTGCAATTATCTTTTTAGATTTTCTGGAATAACAAACCTCTCGTCTTTGCAATATTTTAATGTTTGTAGATATATATTTTGACAACATTATGTATATGGATCGTCAAAACAGTTGCAGATGAAAGTTAATCATAAATTAAATATATTTCTGGGAAACTAACAAAATTTGCAAGACTGTGATAGGAACAAATAGGATCAACTCTCAAATTCACAAAAAAAAAGATAGAATGTCAATTTCAAGGGAAATAACTTCTGATTAAAATTATCTCCCTTTGACAATTTGGTGATTTTTTTAAATTTAAAAAAAAAATTAAATTCAGAGTAGAGTTCCACTATTTTTTATGATATTCATTGAAGAGTTCCACTGTCAATTACAAGTTTCAACCCGTCTATGAATTTAAGAGTCAAGTCAAGATTAGGGTACAAGAAAAATTACATCCAATAACTATTGGCTTAGATTTTTTGTAAATTATAAAGTTATACATAAATCACTTCAGTTACACAAAAATAAAAAATAATTCATGAAAACAGTTAAAAATCTAAAACCTGTTTACCTAAAATAATTCCCAAAGCTAATGCTCAGTTACATTTTTTTTGTATTTTTTTCAAGAATGGTTAAGATATTTTTAAAATTTAGCATTTTTCTTTACCTTTGTATGAAACCTTGCAACAAACTGTGCAAGACATGAGCTCGGTATCTCATTAGTGTGACATCTTCCCGTGTACTGTCAACGCACTGCCCGTTCATTATAGGACGTTCAAACATGTTGCAGAACTCTGCTTTTGTACCAAGGTAGTTGGGTCGCACAAAGTCCACCATACACCAATACTCCAGTAGATTATTCTGGAGGGGGTAGCCGGTCAAGACAATTCTTCGCCTGCAAAAAGAATAATTGAAATTATAATCAATAAAAAGTAAATAAACAAAAGGATCTGTTCTCTTACTCTGG
>VCCN01003498.1:2114161-2137721 GCA_006491835.1 Architeuthis dux | reverse complement strand
ACAAAGTTGTTAAATGTGGCGACTACCAAACGAGAGGCAACCATTGGGTATAACAAACTTTCAGCTTTAACGACACCCCCACCCCCAATTAGTTTGTTATAGCAAGGGATTACTGTATCTACAAACACAGGACTTATAGACAGTTATGCAAGTAAAGTGGATTAAATATAATAAAGTTACAAAATACAACTATTGTAAAGTACTGAAGAATGTACACTGAATGTGTTCAAGTTTTAAATTCCAAATAATTAAAGTGTTATATTAAATATTATATATTTCAAAACAACACTACTTTAATTAGGTATGCTCAAATTAAAATTATTTATATACATATTTAATGCAAAAGTGTCATATAATAAACATATCAATTTAGTGATTCCTTTTTCTATTTAGAACAGGGTAATAGTCAGATACTATACTTCAATTGCAAATAAAACTATACTTTTCTTGTGTTTTATTACATATCCTCGAGCAACATGAAAGCTGGAATTTTCCTTAAACTCACAGAGTAGAAACTTAAGAACATTACAACTAGCAGATGAGTTAAAAGTAACACAAATTGCAAAAACTATAAATGAACACATTGATGAACAATGCTGATTTAAGTTAATTATACAAATAAATTCTAAACATCAATTTAAGATCAGTGATAATCTATAAATATACCTGTGATCAGTGAATTTTTTGGTAACTAGATATTTTAAAAAAATGGAAATCATTATATAACCTATATTTTTAAAAAGCCAAATAATGATTTGACATTCTTAAATCATGTTCAGGATATAAATATATATTATGGCTTGGCTTTGCAAATGAAGATTTAAGAGGGTTTTCCACGTCTGTTGCAGACCCCTCTGGTGGCCAGCAAGTCCTATGTGGGAGAGGCAGGCCTTTCCACAATGGTTGCAGGAAAAGGTCTGGCATACAGGGAAACCTTGTACTTTTTCTTCTGCTTTTGCTCTGTGGTTTGCTTTGGGGGTTGCTTGGTAGACCTTGTGCCACCATGTGTTCCTGTCGGCTGCCTCTGTTGTCCACAGACAAATGTTGATGCCACAGGAGTTGAAGGTCCTTTTATCCCTTCTCTGGGGCTCCACTTCTGTCGGTCATGAACTAGTTCACCGAATAGGAAGGTCCTTGGTAGCCAATAGGCCTCCATCATTGCCATGTGGCCTGCCTAATGCGGGTGGGTCTTTTGCAGCATGGCCTCAATGCTTGTGGCCCTGGCTGACACTGAGGATCTGTGTTTGCTCCAGTGCACATTGAGAATGGTGCAGAGGCAACACTGGTGGAAGCGCTCAAGTAGGCATAGGTGACACTGGTATATGACCTGACACAGTATAGAAACACAATGGCTTTGTATCCTCTCGTTTTTGTGTCTTTCCTGGGGCTTTTGGTACCCCAGACACATTTGAGTAGTCTACCAAAGGCTTGGTTTGCTTTAGACAGTTGTCTATCTCTCCATCCAACCTGGCATCAGAGGATATGATGCAGATGTCACAAATTGCTATAGATTTGAATTAACACTATAATATTAACACACTAGCGACAATACTCTTATTTACAATTGTGAAACCATTTTATTTGATTACATCTACTTATATAATGAATAGTGTGATATTTTTCTGATTCTGTCCCTAACAATGGACTCTTTCACTTAAAGGTAATGATTTTGCTGATAAAGATATCTTGTACCCACCATTTGAAACAATGGACTCTTCCACTGAAACTAGTATTAAATATTGATTACATACAACTACTTAGTTGAACAGCTTTCACTTGCAAACAAAGTTTTTAATGGCTAAAAGTAGCTAGATTTTTTCAAAATATGGCTGAAATTGGGTAGATTTCATTTCCAGATAACTGTATACACTCCAAAAACTCATACAAAGGCTCCAAAAAGTATAAATATACAACATAGATAAAATATTCTCGATCTTCTAAAGATACTGTTATTTATATATATATATTAATATAATTATACAACATATTGATCAGTTATAAACAAAATAATGGAAATAAAACCCTCGTTCAAGATACCATTTTTCAAATCACATGTTGTTAATCTAACCACTTTTAGCAATTCAAAATGGCCATTCTCCTTAAATCTAGCCACTTTTAGCTATACAAATGATGGTTAAAGAAATCCCCAAAAATAGATCAATCCGAAGATTGCCCATTCATACAGGCAATATGATATAAAGAAAACATCTTACCAATTTGGTCAGATCCTAAATAAAAAGCATCGGACGGATCACCTTGCAGCAATGATTTTAATTGGGAGTCTTTCTCTTCAGGTTTTACAACAACTTTCTGTTGCATTTGCTTTTTCAAATCTTGCAACCGACGCTGTCTCTCCATTTCCTCATTCTGGGCAGCCAAAGTTTCTGCTTCCAGTTGATCATCACGTAAAATTGATCTGAAAAATTAATCCAGTTTTATCAACAAAAGTTCTGAGTGTGTATCAAATACATATAAATTTATAACTAGAGTTAAATTAGCAGTAGGTTCAAATCCAAACACCTTTTTGTATATTCTATATTCTATATAGGCATCAAATTTTAATATATAAAATTAATCAAAGACGTATAATTGATGTAAACTGACCATATTGCATTTAAAAGACAGTTTTCCCTGTTCAATTAAAGGCTTGACTAAAATAAAGATCCTTCAGATTTTCTTTTTGTAATACAAATTCTCAAAAACAGACTTTTTATTCCATAGAATAAATATCAAATGATGTGCTTTATAAAGAAGATACTTTACCATGTAATGCATATTACAAAAATGTCTTGTCAAATATTTAACAGCAATAAATACACATGCACAAATAGATTTTACTAAAAAAATCAAAACCTTTTAAAGTCTCCTATTACAATTGAGTAGTAAGCATGAAATGGTCATTTTCTCCCAAAATTAAACAGAATTTAATGAATAAATGAAATATGACCCATTAGATAATTTTTTTATTTTTATCATTAAAAACTTCCCGTCACCAATCGGCGACAATTAGATTGGATCATAGTGTGGCCTAAGCGTAGCTTTATGGTCACATAAACAGTGTGAGTGTATCAATGATTTTTTTTAAATAGAGTTTTCCCACTTAAGAGATTTGTGAATATACAAAATGTCTTTAGGATGCTGCCTTGTCTAGTTCTAAATTTGAATAAAGTAATTCAAAAACAATGTAAAAGATGGTGTTTTGAAGAGAATTGCAACATTCAAATTTTAGACAGTAGAAAGGAAATAATGATATTAAACATACAATTAAAAAAAATTCAACCTAAAATGCACCTCAGGTAAAAAAAAAAAACTTTGATAAACGCAAAGGTTATTTACCTGATATTTCGTCTCTTTTTCTCCTTTTCTTTCTTTCGTTGTCGCTTCTGTTCTAACTTGCGTTTCTTTGCTGCGTCTTTCACTTTATCATCACCGCTCTCAGTGTCCTTCTCTTTCTTCTTTTTGCGGCCAACGCCCTTCTTTTTGGCCTTGCTCTTCACCTTTTTCTCTTTCTCTTCACCCTCTTTCTCTGTCTTCTTCTTCTTATCGTCATCCTCCTCCTCCTCTTCCTCTTCGTTCTCATCAGAAGAGTCAGAACTGTCATCGTCAATGTCCGAGCTGGAATCAGAACTACTGTTAGAACTGGTACCGCTGCTAGAACTCTCCGAGTCGGAATCTGAACTGGAGGAATTGTCCGAACTCGCCTCATCCCCGCTCTCAAAACCAGTTTCTTTCTTTATTTTCTTCTTCTTTGTCGTTCCTTTGGTGCTACTCGTCGCCTTGACCGCATCACTACTTGCCTTCTCATCTTCCGTCTTTATCCGCTTGGAGTCTGCACCCTCTTCCTCCTCCTCTTCTTCAGAATTCAAATCGTCTTCCTCTTTCTCTTTTCCTCTCTTGTATTTGCGTTTCTTTTTCCACTTTGAACTGGAAGATTTCTCTTGAGCCATATCTTCTTCCTCCCCCTCTTCTTCCTTCTCTTGTTTTATCTGCTTATCTGGGACCGTCTCTTCCGGTTCTTTCTCCTGTTGCTCCTCTCCCTCATCCTCATCTTTCTGTTGCTGTTTCTTGCCTTGCTCTTCCTTTCCCTCCTCCTTTTCCTCTTCCTCCCTATCAGTTTTATCAAGATCCTTCATAATTTCACTTTCCTGTTCCATTTCTTCTTCTTCCTCCTCTTCTTCCTCCTCCTCTTCTGGATTCTCTAGTTGCTCTTTGCCTTGCGTAACAGCAGCAATCAGAGTGTCCAGGTAATCATCTTGACCAAGTTCGTCAGTCAAATGGCTGACTGGAGGAGTATTGCACACAGAGGGGCCATCCATGCTGGTTTCCATGACAACTCTTTGTAAACAAAGATCCACCGATTTTCAATAGACTCAACTCTGCAAAAGAAAGAGAATAACAATTATTAAATATTCAAAAGAAATAAATATAGTTTGTTTTTTTCAAGTGGCAATTGATAAAGTGAAATCTTCTGAAATGAAAATTTAAACAATACAAAAGCTGTTAAGGTACAAGTAATAAGATATTTATAAGATAGAAATAATTAGTTCTTAATTATTAGAATGATAAGAAAGTAGCCACAAAGCAAAAAGAAAAACAATTAAAAAATTTGGAAAAGGGGGTCATCAATGAATAAGTTATTTCTCTCGCCTTTTGTTGCGCAGTGATCACTGAACAAGCTTGGATTTTCAAAAAACAAGCGTGAATGCTGCCGGACACAATTTAGCATAAACTTATATTACAAATTGAACCCACCCCTGACTAAAAACCGGAGGGGAACAAAAAAAAATGTTCTTTCTTTCTATAAGGATTAAATGTTCAAATTTTCAGCCCTCTAGCTTCATTCATGCAGACTGTACATGTGATACATACATAGCCAGCCACACCAACTTGAAAACTGAAGAAACCTATGCTGAGAATAGGTAAATAAAATTATTATAAACAGGACTCTGCAACGTGTAAATAACAATTAGCACTGGGAGACGTAAAACAATTTTTTTTCAGTAACCTCTGAGAAATAGCAAAGACAAAAGTCATTGTTTTAACAAAATTAGGAGTCAAATATCTTAAAAACAAAAACATTTACTCATTAAGCACATTGCTGTTGCACACAATAGTACTTTTATTGGATTAATAATCAATTTCATACAATTTTGTTAAAGATTTTTTCTTTCTCAAAAATATTACGTTCGTAGACAATTAAATTTACATTAATTCCCAAATCACAGTAATCAAGGTCTCAGCAGTACTAAAATAGACATTGACGATGCAGAGAAATCTTTGTGAGAAAACAAGTAAAAGTTGTAATAAAAACAACCACAACCGAATTTGATATCCTTCAAGGAATTATAGAAGTTTTTACAGGATAGAAATTATGACAGATCATGAAACAAAATGAATCCTTAATGAACATAGTATGTATAAATCAAAAGATTCATCTTATCTATTCAAACTAATGGTTTTGTAAACTATTTCTAGAGTAAAAATAAACATCTTATTTATTAAAGTATGACTAAGTAATTTTAGTCAGATGACATCAACAATAAAACAAACAAATAGAATCAACAGTGGATTCTTTTTTACTTAGCCATTTACAGAAAAAGAAAATCAGAGTTTTATAAAAAGTAAATGCTTAAATTGAAATAAATCATTTTTAAACCTTGCAAATCTTTTTAAAAAAAGCTTAAAAGGTTTGCAAAAAAATACTTTTTAATTGAATTCAATCTTTGGCTATTAATGTAATCTTATTGAACCTTCTTGTAAACTTCCATTTTTCATCATTTACAAAGTATAAAACAGGGCTGTGGTGTTGGACACAAAACATCCGACTTCAACTCCAACATTTCTGGTACCACCATTTTAAAGGAGTCGGTCCTCTGGCTTTAAAAATGGCTAGATTTTTCATTTCCAGCTACGTTATTTAATTATATTTTTAATAAAAAATGTACTTTCTTAAACCTTTAATACTTTAAGTACCATTTACATCTGTATAACCAAGGGTTAGACATTTTCAAAAATAGAAAAAAATTTGCAAGTAATTTTTTGTGCTTTCAATCCATAAGACTTCTGTTTTCTCATGAAATTTAAGTTTTGAAAAGTTAATTTTTTAAGGTTTTGCAGATGGTTTATTTACATTCAGACAGGCCTTCCACAGGGAGTAGCTCGAAAACCGACCTATTGGGTGGGTTTTCAAGTAGTAATGTTACAATTTACATTTACTTGGAGTCGGAGTCAGTATATTTTTACTGATTCTGACTCCAGTCAGTAAAATCTTTCTAACTCCAACTCGGACTCTAGTAACCCAAAATTTCCACGGCTCCGACTCCACAGCCCTGGTATAAAGAGTAATAATACATTCAACTTAAATGATATTAGCAGAACTTTCAGACTTATGATTTAATCTTTTTCTAAAAATTCATTTTCAACTTTGCCATTAGGAATTTTAACTATAAAATTATCAAATTTAGAATTTGAGCAAATCTTTTTTTTTAAATAGTTTTTATTTATTAAAATATTAATTGCTGGTATAGGATTGAAAATACCCATGCTTGAACTGGATATGGAAAACTTTAAAAATTGCAAAAGTGGTCATAACTTCAGCTTATTTAATAAAGTAACTTCAGAAACTACTACAGATATACTTATAAAAAGTGTTCTGAGTTGATTGAATGCGTTTTATTTTATATCAATATATTTTATGTTATATGAAAAGTAAATTCCACTCTTCAACTGTTAAGTTAAATTTAAAAAACTCATATACAGACTTACATGTACAAAACTCCAAAATAGCATATGCTACAAAAGTAAAAAAAACACTTTTAAATGGGGATATTTTAAGAGGATCAAATTATGTCTCAAGTCTAACATTAAACCATATGATAGGATGATCAAATTACTAGTATTCACAAATATAAATTCTAAATAAAAGTTTAAAATTCCTATTTACATTTTAGAAACTGCACTACTTTTCAGACACCCGTCATATGATTATTACATTGGGTGGTGTAGTTAGGTTAAGAGTGTGTTTGAAAAGGAAAATGTCATTAATCCTGAATTGTTGTTACTTTAAAAGAGAAAAATCAGTCCAAAAATGTTAAAGTTTTATGTGGTTTCATCTATTAAGACATAAGCAAATTGTTAAGAAGTTCTGTTTGAAAAGGTTTACGCACAGGAAGAAATTAACACTTCTTCAAAAGAATTGTTTAAAAGTGATAGTTTAATCTGAAATCATTGAACACATCTTTAAGATACAAAAATTTGAAGTTTTTTTTTAAAGGATAGTGAAAATATGCCTATTAGTAAAAAAAAAAAAAAAAATTTGAAACTTTAGAAAAATTGTATTGCAACAGAAATTGAAGACTTCTGGCCTCGAAGTTGATCACACATGCCCGGGATTAATCCTGTGATCTTTGTTTAACATGCTCAGGCTGCATCCTGTGAACAACGACCAGCTTTCCCCAATGTCTGCATAGCATCAGTTGCGGGGGCATGGAATACAACTTAAGCTTAAAAGAAGTTAAGATTGCATACACTAATATGTATACAAAGAATAGTCAAATGAATCCCTACTGGCAAAATACTACTATAATGCAGAAAGATTTCTTCCTTTACACTAACTCGCTTAAAAGGTAGGTATGTGCAAAATCAATAAAAATTGATAAAATCGACACGCGTAATCCATCAGCTAGAATATTTAAAAATCATCTATTTATTGGATTTTAATGAAATTTTCGGTACTTACGTATGAATTACCGATTTTAAAAAAAATTCCAAATTTTTGAGAAAAAAAATTTAACCGATATAGCCATTTTTTTGAAGTTTTAGGTGAAAAAAAAAAATCTAAGTACGGTCAAGTTTAAAATAAAGTTTGTTGTATCAGTCACACGCTTTAGAGCCAATTCAGTCTTTCCCCATATAAGACATTATTTCTAAAAAAAAAAGTCAGGGTCAAAGCAAATCAAACAACATAGGGAAAAGATTTTTTCATAATTTTTGTACTTAAGATCGATAAAGCGAATTTTAACCAAAGCTTTTTCTTTGAGAATATTTTTGGAGTCGGGTACTAAAACTTTTTTTTGTAAATCCACTACAAATCTGGAAAGTTTAATAAAAGTAAATGTACATTTTTTATTAATAATTTGTTCTAGAGTCTTAGTTATTTTATTTGAAAATTAAGCTTTAAATGAGTTTATAACATTTTTAACCATAGTGGAAAAAGATTTAGCCGATTGCTTTTAAAACCATTTTTTTAAAAGCCGTTTTATCCGAAAAAGATCAAATTTCGAGTTGGCAACACTGATTAATGTTAGGAGCACGGACAAAAATACTGTTTCAGATTGGAAAATCAACAGATAGAGGACTCAAATTCTGCAACATTATATTTACTCTTATTGACATCCATAAGTGAAATTTCTTTAAATTTTACAACGTAAACAAATGGCAGCCATTTTTGTATCCTAAAATTTTGCCAGAAGACTGAAAATTTTTTCTTCAAAAATTTAAAACAATGAGTTCTATGTTGTAATTTATGTAAATGTTTTTTTTCTTTAAATACACAAAAGTTTGCTCTTTTTCCTTTCTAACAGAAACAAGAAAAAACTTCAGAACAACAGTTTTGACTTTTTTTCATTTGTTTTAAAAATTGGTTATCGAAGATTTTTCAAAAGTTGCGCAAAAAAAGTGTGTGAAGGCCACCTTCACCGCCAATAAGTGTTCTGAGTTGATTGAATGCGTTTTACAAAAAGTGACACAAAATAAGGGTCTAGTTCTGCATTATAGTTATATCATGAATTGAACCTCCATTTAAAACATAATGTAACAGTTGATAATCACCCAGATTTGTTTTATTCTTCAAGTAAGAGCATTTGAAGGGTGTAGCCCTAAAAAAAAAAACAAAAAAAAAAACAACAGCCTACCATGTGCAATTTTTGCTGGGTTACGGTAACATACATACCTACATACAAACAGAAAAAATATTTTTATTATAAAATTAATGTTTTTAGGGATTCAATTTTTCAGGATTTTAAACCATTCATCCTTACAGAATTTGGGATTGTGATTGGCTCCAGCACAAACCAATCAAAACTGAAATTATGGCAAAACCAATACATTATGCAAACAATTTTTATGGAAGCTATTGCTATTGCCTAGAAAAGTTCATTTTAAAACTGACAAAGTAACTCAATATTGTAGAAGTTTGGAATAACAGTCAAATTTTCTGTGTAAATTATATCTCATGATCCAGATTTATCGAAATAGTAAATTTAACAAAGGAATAGATAAATGATTCATAAACATAGAAAAGGGTGGGTTAGTCTTCTATACTTTACCTACAATTAGAATGTAAAAGCAGTATTTATTATTTATCAGTTAAAAAGTGAAGTATAAAATTATTTTTAGCCTAATTTAAGACCTTAAAATGTAAAAATAAAATGTCTGTCTTTGAAAAAGTGTCTATTAGTCTCCATGCAAAATGTCATGAGTTTCTGAGCTTTTATGACATGTGAACATGAAATGCCAGTTACATGTTAAAAAGTACATGTCACTTGTTGTCTATTTAATTTAATCAGAAATAATTGAAATAAATAAATAAAATAGAAGTGATTTTCATATATGGGAATCACTTGACATGCATGGGCAGTGTTGTCGATTTACTGTGTTTGGCACTAGATTCAGTGCGTTTCTTGTTTAGGCGGTGCATTTGCACCAAAATTAGCGCGTTTGAACATTTTGGCCATTTCTAGTGCTTTTAAAAATTCTTTAGCGTTTTTTGGCAGTCAAACTAGCACGAAAGTTTGTTTTAAGTTGGCAACAGTGTGCATGGGCGTTCACATCATTCAAAATCAACATTATCTTGACCTTCACAAAATCTGTTGTTCCATTCAAACACATATTGCATTCATGTGACATGCACTCTTCCACATAAACTTAGTCAGCATACAAAAAGATTCGGTAGCTGGGTTTCTTTTAAACTGACCATTTTTATGACACATCAGAAAAACGAGTCTACTTCAAGCAATGCGTAACAACTGTTTTTTTAACATGCCTTCTGAGTCACTGATGAGTGCTTTTGTAAAACAGTGTCTTGTTGAATGGATTCATTTTTACCTGACATATTGTGCAGTGTACTTTAATTCCAACCCCATCAACTGAAGTCGAAAGCTCTTTCAAAATTACAAATGGATTGGCAACAACATCCCTAATTTTGTTCTGATCCTGCCAACAATTTTACTGGGACACTCAGACTGGTGCAGAGACTGCTGAAGTAATTATTACATGTTTACAAGTCGACACCAAAACACAAATTCAAGTTTAGTCCAATATTTGCAGGATATTCAACACTCCAACATAAGGCAGCATTGTGTCCATCAGACTGTCAAATTCATAGGGTCTAAACAGACTAATATGATCCATTAGGGAAAATACTTTATGCACAAAAAGTCAACTTTTATACACCATATTACAGTATTTATATACAGTATTTAAATTAAAAAATATTTTAAGCATCAATTATATCTTCGATTGTATCTTTCAATATGTACATCATTCATCTATTTACAATATCCCCTTTTCCATATTTCAAAATATTCATCTCTAATACACTTTTGTATAATAATACGAATTGATATTAACTATATCAAAATTTCTCAAGTTGAGTAAAAGTGATATTAACTTGGAAATTAGAATTAGTATCTTACTAGCAAGTCAACTGAACTATGCAATAAATTTAGGTCATTAGAAATGGGGGATTGTGAAATCAATACAGTAATACAAGTAAACATGTTCAGACCAGGTATTGGTCAGCAGTACTACACCATTGAACTCTTAGTAGATAAATACTAAGTATTTCATAAAATACATTTATCCAAGTAATAAACCAAAATAACAATAGACATTTTGGTTTATTTACCTCTGTCAACGAATTTGAAAAGAGGTATATGTATTTGGTCGCATCTGTTTCTTTGTTCGTCTGTCCACACGATATCTCAAAGTACTGAACAGATTTCAATGAAATTTTGTGGAAGGGTGGGCAATCGGATAAGAAAGAGGTGGCGGATCAAGGAAATTTTCCGGGATTGAGAGATATTTTCCCCCTTTTTTTGTTCATACATTCATGTATACGCTCATGACAGAGGGGAGGTAATTGAGCATGGATCTGCACCAAAATTTAATCGGTTCTTCCGTAGCCTATTGTCCACCCTTCCACAAAGTTTCATTGAAATTCATTGAGAACTTTTAGAGATATATTGAGGAAAGCATGAACTTTTAGCAATAATGTGGTGTGGACATACAAATACGATGCAGGGGAGGTAATTGTGCATGGATCTGCACCAAAATCTTATTTCTCCCATGGCCACCCTTTCACAACGTTTCGTTGAAATTCACTGAGAACTTTTGGAGATATTGTGGAGCTATCTCCAAATATTCTTGTGTCTATCCACACAATATCTCCAAAGGTTCTCAGTGATTTTGAATAACATTTTGCGGAAGGGTGGACAATAGGCTACAGAAGAAATGATTAAATTATGAGGCAGATCCATGTACTTACTCTGACAATGGCGTTGGCAGAGGTATGCACTCTCTGGGTGCTTTCTAGTTTCATAGCTGTGTCATGAAGTACTAAGTATCAAATTCTTTGCAAACAAATCTTTATCAGCTTTTACAAACTCATGAAAAATAATGTGTACTTACTAATATCCCTATCTGTATATATAAGCAAGAGGTATCACATTGTTTGCTATAGAAACCCCAATATGAGGCAGTGTCCTTTTTTCACTCTTTAAATATTCAACCCGGCATAGACAGGTTCTTCAGATAGTGAAGCAATATTTGTACCAGTGTGTTATTTGGAAATAACTCTTCATCCATAGGGCAACACTAAATAACTCTTCATCCATAGGGCAACACTAAATAACTCTTCATCTATAGGGCAACACTAAAAACACAATTTATTTGTAGTTTTTACAATTTTTTGGAATGCAATTTCATTTTTTCAAATTAAACAGAAAATCTAATTTTAAATTGAGATATTTAGAGCAGCTTACAAAAACGAACTATTTTTCTTAAATTTAACAAAAGTAAATTAATAAAAAGCTCAGATGAATGCAAAAACAAAAATGTACATTCCTGTGGGTATGTGGGAAAGCACCCATCACTATTTCACCAACAGGTTTATAAACAACGGGGGGGGGGGGGGTCAAATATTTGTCTATCTACCCCACTTCCATTATCCTCATGCAAAGTGAGTTTTTTGCCAACAGAGATGTAGGTAGATATTAATCTCTACTATCTGAATGTATGGTGAGAAAAGGACATTTTTATTCATTATTTGTAGTCTTCTAGCAATTCCAAAAAGCAGCTACAAGCAGAAGTCATGGAAAAGATTTTATGCTACAACAGAAGTAATAGATACAAAACTTTTCTTTTATTACACTTATTCTCTTCTATCTCTAAAAAGAAATCAATCTGACTAAATTATTCAGACTAACAATGATTCTGAAAGCTATTTTAACAAAGACAGCAGAAAGTAATCTTGATAGTTTATTTTAAAATATTGTTTCTCAGGCTTTTTATTTTGAAAGATTGAAATGTTTTTTCCAAAGTAATGATAGATTTGAGTGCTCAATGAGTATTGATTAAAATGTAGGAAAGCTGATTAAACAATGCTATCAGTTAAATAATTAATAGGTCTGCTTAGTCACTCAATAGAAACCATTAGGTCTTTTGGCAGCATGCTGTGTTGGGGGTGATCAATAAAAAGAAATTGAATAAGTTACTTCTCTTGCCTTTTGTTGGGCAGTGAACAATAAAAGTCTGAATTTTCAAAACAAAAATGTGAACGCTGCAGGACACGAACTAAGGGACTAATTTAGCATAAATTTACATTGCAAATTGAACCCCATTCTGAAAACCTATTGGAGGGGGGTTTAAAAAAAAAATTTAAAAAATTTTTTCTAAAAAGACATAAGGAGTAAATGATTACATTTTCAGCCCTCAGCCCATGATTTTTTGTAAATCGTATAAGGGTGCCGCAACAAAATAAGTTTTGGAACCACTGGTGTAGACTGTATGCATAATACATATATAGCCAGCCAGCCAGATCCACTTAAAAGCTAAAGAAACCTATGTTGACAGTTTTGGTGACTGATTATATTATTATGCTAATGTATTAGTACCTGTCTTTTTAAAAGCATTTATTTATACACTAGTAATGTTATATCACGTTATGAAAAATCAACTTCCTGCATTGTCAAAATAGCCACACCAAATAATCATAAAAATTTAGATAGGAATATAAACTGAAACCAAATTAAAATCCACTAAAACATTTAAAACATTTTTTAATGTATGCATAGAACTAAATGTACTTTTACAATTTCAAATTAAAAAAAAATTTATAATCTATTCTTAACAACAAAAGCAGGTCCGTTTTATTATAGAAAAATAATACGGCTTTCTATGTAAGGTTGATGTAGTATTATCATTGACAGAGGCCAGTGAACAATCACATGTGTCACGTTGACATCTCTCACTTGAAAAGATTATATTCTTCTACAGAAGGACAGGATAAGGAAATCCTATTCAGAGACTTTATCAGAGGATAATTACACATGCTCACATGCAAAATATATTTCTTCAGGCAACAAGAAAAAAAAGCAAGAAAAAAACCCAGATATTAACTAAATACCAACTTCACTTATTCAGATAAATTTAAAACCATATAAGGCAATTATAACAAATAATTTTCTTGGAGAAATAATAGTGAAAATGTTATAACTGCAATGCTTTATTAATAATTAACAAAAAAGTTTAGTCCTTATCAGCAATGTAAATAATATAACTATGTTCCTAAAATTAATTTAAAGACTTAGTAATAGGTTAACCAAATAAACAGAAATTATAACATATTTGAAATCACAAATTAAAGATGATTTTAAACAAAATATGTTGTAAGTGTTACTGCAAATTTTTGAATTTCTCATGTGTAATTAATAAAAATGTATGCATCAAGAAGACTTTAAAGGTTGTACTGTTGCTATTAAAAACACTGTATATTTCCTACAATATAAGAAATATATCGACGAAAAGGAAAAAATGGATTTTAAAAAATTCCATGATAAAGTAGGTAGTCCAAAGTCAGTTTTTTGGGTGAAAATGTCACAGTTACGCTAATTTTTCAGTTTCTAAAGTGTTCATTCTCCATAATGTTGACTAATACAAAACTGTTATGCATGCCATAATAAAGAATGTCCCATTCTGAAGCTGTCGGTGTCTTATTTGTCACCGTTTGATAAAAAAAATTAAAAAATTTTAAAAAAGGACTTTTACAGCGAATTTTCAATTTAATGTGTTTACAGTGCCCAAACTACGCTGTGATGGTTTTTTTACTGTGGTCGAAAAAAAAAGGTGTCTATAAATGATTGCTGACACCTCCTCCTTCGATGTATGTCTTTGGAACCAATATCACTTAGTAGAAAAATAGATGTTCTTCAGTTTCGTATAAAATTTAAGCAAGTACACAATGTCTACATATTAAAAAAATGATGGCTTTTCAGTTTTATAGGGTGTTGAAAAGGCCATTTTTTTGTAAGTGTTCAATTTGCCACGAGTCGGCAAATGAATAAATAATCATAATTAGTGAACTAATAGGAGTAGAGATACAAATTAGGTATCAAAATGTTCAGAATAACAAGATCTATAAGGGGAAACAGATGTATAAGATCTTCCTGTAAAAACTCTTTGGAGTACCTAGATAAAGCAATGCTGATGTTTTCCTCTGGCTCCTTCATAATTTTTCTAACATCCACACTATATATTGTAACTCACTTATTTGAGATATTATATTGACCAGTATATTCTATTTAGAGTACTTATAAAGGATTATCAATACCATTACTGATATATTTGCCTGAATCTAATGTAAAAATAAAATTTTCCTTATTAAACATGAATTCTTAAAATGACATGTAACTAATAGTCATCTTTTATAGCATTGCAAGACATTTACCTAATTTATTATTGATTTATTTGCAAACAAAATATTTTAAAATGAACTATATCCTTTTACATGATAAATTATTTAGGTTAAAATTCATAGACTTAATAAAGCATGGAAGACACTCTTTTTCTGTCAGCTTTAAAATTGAAAATTATCAAAATACGTAAATTAAGAATAAAAAAAAGGATTAATGTTACTATTAAAATCTTTATTTTTTTAGACTTCCACTGATAGAATTTTAATCTTATCAGAGCGTGAAGGTTATCTCAAAATAGAAGTTTCCTATGGAGAAATCGAAAAAATCACAAAAAACAAAGACACATTTAGTTTTATTAAGTCTCTCACTCTCGAGATATTCCCTTTTTTTTCTCTCACTTTTTTTCCTTAAACTTCAACAACCCTATTGCAGATTCTACCCAACCACTTCTTTCTCTCATATATATGTGTGTGTTCCCAATTAATAAACGCCTTTATGATTATATTGTCGGATATAAAATTATCCATTCCTTGATTTCATACTGTCAGCATAGGGAACCACTTCATATTGCGTGCCTAAAAATATGATCGGTTAACACCGATACCAGGCTGATATGGGTTCCCAATTAATAAATGTCTTTATAATTATCATATTCTGTTGGGTATAAAATTATCCATTCCATGATTTCATATAAACCACGGAGCCAGCCATTCACATAGCAGCATAAGAATTAGATGTATAAAAATAATTAGAAATAACATTCAAACGTTCATTGTAATGATCTTTATGTGAAACCAGCAGTACCGCTTGTAATGAACCATTAAAATTGATTCCCACCAATATATATATATGATTTCAGGTTCTATGAAGAATATATCCGGTTCCAGTGTCATTTTTAAAGCATGAAAAAAAAAGGTTCAATGTTCAAGGTTGCCAATGAGTTGCCACTTAGATCCTCCCATTCAAAAGAAAACAATAACAAATTTGTGTGGCAAACAACAAAAGGAAAGGAAATCACTCATCTGCAGAGACGGAGAGAGAGAGAAAGCAGATGAAAAAGACGAGGAGAAAGAAAAATTCAGGATATTTGCAGAAACTTTTTTTGAGCTTTGATAAATTTGCATCCGACAGCTCTTTCTTTCTTGTTCATTACTAACACAGTAGATGCAAGTGGCAGTGGTGGTGGTGGCTACAAGAACCATATTGAAAGTGGCAAACATTGATCCACCTTTCATTGAAGCTCACACAATGCTGCTGCTGCTGCCATGAGATCAGAATATATCACATCAACAGCAATAAGAAGAGATAGGAAGCCTGCTAGAACTGCCATCAATGTAGGGTGATAGAAACCTAATAAAAGATAAAGACCTGAGCATTGCCATCAATTCTCAAGAGGTGCAACATTGTGTATATATATATATATATATGATAATTATAATGACATTTATTAGTTGAGAGCCTATATTTGCCCGGCACCAGTGTGAGCGACTGCTAAACGAGCGGCCCGAATTGTAAATGCGAATAAAGAAATAAAGAAATGAACTCTGTGCGGGGATCAAACCTGCGTCCACCTTGGAAACTACCTTATACGCAGGTACTGCTCTAACTGACTGAGCTAACAAAGATCTCATGGTAGGCAGGCTTCTCCATTCTCATGTTCATATTTAGGCACGAATATAGTGTGGCACTCGATGTCGACAGTATGAAATCAAGGCTCTCAACTAATAAATATTTAGGCACGAATATAATGCGGCTCTCTTATGTCGAGAGTATGAAATCAAATGATGGATAATTTTATATCTGATCAACAGAATATGATAATTATAATGACATTTATTAGTTGAGAGCCTATATTTGCCCGGCATTGGTGTGAGTGACTGCTAAACAAGCGGCCTAAATCGTAAATGTGAATAAAGAAACGAACTCTGTGTGGGGATCGAACCCGCGTCCACCTTGGAAGCCACCTATACGTGGTGCTGCTCTACCGACTCAGCTAACGAAGGTCAGATGGTAGGCAGGAGTCTTTTATCTTACACTTTGTTGGCTTCTCCATTCTCACGTCCAGTATAAAGGTTCATAAGTAGAGTTTTCCTATCCCAAGATAAACATTTTACAATATTAACTTGGCATAAAGACACAAATTTTCCAGCTTGCAATTCTATGCTCTCAATATGGAGTTATACATGAATACTTTCATAGTCAAGAAGGTAAGATTTAAACAGATGTAAATGACAGCTTTGAAATCAATTTAATCCTACAGAAAGTTGACAATGACTGTTGACAATGACTGTATAAAATGTAAAAAACTTCAAGCTTGGTACCCAGAAAAGACCTCTGTCAATTCAACTGATTAGTAATCAGTTTTTATGAACTTGGAAAAAACATTTTATCATATTTGGTAAATTACAGAAAAATGTAACCGAAAAGTAAACTAATATATTTTATAAAAAAATAATGTAAGGTATATAATTGGATGAAGTAGCAAATGGGATGAAATGAATTATACATGTGCAGGTGTATACTGTTACACTGCCAACAGCTTTATTGATACTAATCATTATCTTGAGTTCTTGAATATTCATAAAATGAGGAATACCTAATGAATTATGGTCAATAAAGCTTACTATACTGAAAGTCACAATAAAGTTGAAGGAATATTGTAATTATTAACTGCGAGATTAACTTTATCAATTTAAAATATTTCTAATTTTAGATATTTTTTACTCCATATAGTAATGTAGGAACGCTTGACAAAATGTTTAAATAAGAATGTCAGAATTGAAAACAAAATTTGGAAACAGACCAAAAAGTCTTACACCAGCATTTAGAGTACAGGTTTACCTTGAATAACACAATTAATTAATGTTACAGCGTATGTCAAAACTGTGTTAATTAAGGGATACCTGTATTTAAGCTTATAAAGTAATAATAGTTGCTTTATTCAACCAAGCAGCCTTAGTAGAGATTAAGCTCTTGTATTTTCAAAATAGGCACAGCAGAAAGATAACATTTTATCATTTCTTACACTGGTATTTGCATCAATCATTTCTTATTGTATTTACACCACAACAACCATTATAATACCACCAACACAACCCGTTTATATAGCTTGTGAGATTTATGAAACAAATCTGTCAAATCCTTCATTCACTCTAATGATTGAATTGTGGTAGATTGGAGGGAAACATGAAACAATAACCATGATTATATTTTAGCACTGACTGCATTTGAAACCAGCATATGTAGACATGGTCTTAGCTTTTCTTATTGCTGCCCACTGACTTCACCACTACTCGTGCTTAGCTTTAATCATTTTCTACACAAACGGATTGAATATTTCTAGTGGTAAAGAAAAACAGTTTGATAAACACTGAATTTTGCAATTTTTTACCTAAAATTTGATTTTGATACTCAATCTGCACATTGTGTTTTGAAAATCAAGAAAAAAGGATTGTCAGTGGTCAGTAATTAAGACAAGCATTATTGCGTGTCTGCAATTTGGTATCACTTAAAAAAATTTCTCAATAACTCATAACATTGGGAAGTTTTTTGAGATTCAAAATGTTTATCTCTTGAAAAAAACTACAGTAGTTTAAAAATATTTGAATATATATTTTTTAGATTACAAACTAACAATTTTAAAAACTAATTTAAAAGCAGTGCATCTCTTTAGTTGCTTAAAAAAACATTTTCAATTTGAAAAAAAAAAAAAAAAAAAAAAAAAAAAAATATACTGAAAATTATTTTTTTGAAGATTTAGATTTTTTTAATGAAGCCAGGGTGTTAGCCAGTGTTCTCATTAGCCACTAAACAGCTAGTTCCCAATAGAAACCGAATTCCAATTTCCCAATCAAGCTGAGCATGTTTTGATCATGTTTTTGACCATATTTAGTGTATATTTGGCCATTTCTTTTTTCAATACAAAAATGCTATAAAAACGGCAGCGAAATCAAATTCCTGGCTAACAACCTTGAAGCAAAAGTTACAAATCCCATTAGATTTCCATTTTAAAAAATATATAATTCAGGTTTCTGGCATTAATCTACTTACCTACCTTATGTTGGCTAGGAAAGTAAGTAAAATGTAGCAAAAACAGTAGAAGCAAATCACTGAAGAATGACTATTAAAGATAATAACGGCGAGAGAGTGTTTAAAAATCTCCTAATGTTCTCAAAATATACTAATTATAGAATTTTGATTTATAAAAAATATATACAAAAGTCTTTAAATGTTATAGATTAGAGTTAAAAGATATCATTTCAGTCTTACTATTTGCTTCTAACTGTAAACTAAATGAACAGTCATCCACTAAGAATTCCAAAATACAAATTTTGCCACTATTTCAAATATCAACTGAAGCTGCTACAAGACCTGAACACAACTGAAAAGTTGTTAATGGACATAAAGGAGAGAAGTTGAAGCAAATATAGATCTACACCTGTCAGGTTATTGATTTATAATCACAAATATTCATCAAGACTACAATTAAATTATCTTAAAATATTAATTAATACAAATGTGCTTCATGGTTTGTCGATTTAAAAGACTCACAGAATACAAAGATTATTAAGCTGAATTACGCAGTTAGAGTACATGATTTAGAAAAACAAACATAAATAGAAAAACAAACATAAATAGAAAAACATTGATTAAAAAATTCTATACCGAACACCTATTTTTGAGAGAGAGAGAGAGACAGGGGGGGGTGCAGGAGACAGACAGGCAAGAGAGAGAGAGACAGGAAGGCGAGAGCGAGAAAGGAGCAAGCAGAAAAGTTGACAAGTAGAAATAAAACTGTTATAAAAGAGAACAAGCATATTAATTAGATAAATAGGCATCACACTTTAAAATATGATAATACAGAAAGCTATTATAAAAGAGTGCAAGTTGTGTTGCGGAGTTCACAAAAGCAGTTTTAATATGCGAGTGCACTGAAATTGTCATAGGTGCTAATCCTTCGGGCTGGCAGGATCAGATTATGTTTATGCCATGTTTAAACAGCAATCTAAAAATAGCAATCTCAAAATGGAAATCAGAAAAAAGGAATTACCTTCTTGATTACATGTGTTATTAAATGACTTGAACACAAAATGACCATTCTTTTTTTAGTTGTCTCTAATATTAAAAAATATCAAAAATTACATCCCATCAAAATAATGTGAATTGTTTATGCGTGATTGATTCAAGAGAATCTATTATATTAATCAAACGTGATTGAAATTATAAAGCTTGACTGATAGGATTACAATTTGAAACAATATTTCTTTTTAAAATGGTCGATGGTTTGAACATTTAGCATCATTGTTTTATCTACAATATTTTAAACCTCATATACCATTTGAGGATTAAAATCTTCTGCCAGAACAGACTTTCAGAATGTTCATTAAAAACACTAACACATATCAGGGGCACATTCACATTGTCTTTGTTTTGGAAATAGGTTACAAAAGAATCTCTGAATATTTCCAAAGAATATTTTGAATACTAATCCCTGTGGAAAAATTCACGGATATACGGGTTCCCACGCTCTCTGAAAGTAGTGTGTTCCTATAAAAGCCATTCGTAAGCCGAAATGGCATAAAGCGAAAAAGCAATTACCATTAATTTATATGGGAAAAAATGTTGTTCTTGAGTAAAGTCCCTGTTTTTAACTCTCAAAATCAAGCCATATAAGCAAAATTTGTTTGTTCAAATACTTATAAGCAGTACTAAAATATATACATACACAGACAATTAGTTGGGAACCTATATTTGTACGGTGCTGGTGTGAACAACTGCTAAATGAGCGGCCTAAATTGTAAATAAAGAAACAAGTGCCCGGGGGGGATCGAACACGTGTCCACCTTGGAAGCAACCTTATACGCAGGTTTATACTGTCATCTATATTTTCGCAACTATGTAATATAAAATCAAGGCATAAAAGATATATTTTAAAAATAGTTTTTCTATTTATATGTATGTACAGCAAACCCTTGATTAACACGGTTTCAAGTAGCAAGATTCGATTTTTACATGGTTTATAAATTGATACTAAATAACACAGACCTAATCTGGATTTAGCACAGTAATATTTTCAAATGTCATGTGGAAAATTGTTTTTTATAATGAGGATAATCAAGATGCTGTTAAAAGTGAATAACAAATGAATGAAATTACTGTAAAAGAATCCAATACAATGTTTCGGGAATATGAAAACTTCAAGCAATTAATAATGAAGCATGCAAGTTCAAAGAAACTTGGAAAAAGAACTTCGATGTTGCAAGCAGTTGTATGCAGAGAAAAAGATAGATAAGAATGCGATTCAAATGAGGCTGGATAAGTATTTTCCAAAGAAATAAATTTGTAAAAATACAGTTTGAGTACCCCTTATCTGAAATGCCTGGGATCAAACATGTTTCAGATTTCGGAATACACTTACACCTCTGTCCAGTTTCTCCAATAGCTTGACTTTCTGTGCTATAGATAAACAAACACTTTCTCTTATCACTGTTAGTTGTAGGGGTATCTGCTGCCTTTTTTGACATTTTCAGCAATATCTTCATACAGATGAGAGAATAAGCAAAAGTACAGTGATTAATTCATGTTGGTCTGGCAGTGACAATAATTTGTTCTGATTGGGACTTGTTTTGTCTTTCATCGTTTGATGTAAATACAGTCTTATGTTTCTAAAGTGTTACACAAAGATAACCAAGCTTTTACTGTAGTCAGAAGGTGTTAAATGACTTGGAAATCGGCTTTGTCTCTTGTCTTTGAATCATACTACAATGAGGTCAGGTGTGGAAATTTTCACTGGTGAGGTGATGTTGGCTTTTAAAGATTTGGATTTCGGAACATTTTGGTTTTCGGAATTTCGAACCTGAATACTATTCCATCCCATTTTTTATATACACTACACTAAAGCGTAATGGGTAAAAGTGGAGAATATGAGCGTAATTGTTGATACAGTCAAAGTTTTTAACAATATTGAAATACTGCCACCCACACTATTTTTAAAAACATAAATTCTTTAAAATCTTTAAGTGTTTTTCTTGTTTTTGCAAAAAAGAAAAAAGCTCAAATTTCTGTCAAAAACAAAAACAAAAACAAAAACAAAAGTGATCGTACTTGTTGCCTTTCTTTTGTGTGAGGCTACATAAAAAAATGGGGGAGAGCAATGTTCCCTGTGATTTTTAGTAGTCGGTGTACGCAAAAATCTTATGTTATGCAAATTCTTTTCCTGTGACAAATGTGCGCAAATTCTTCAACAACTTTAACATAAGATAACTTCAGTTTCCAAATCATACACAAATATTTATTGCAGCTCAACATTCATGACTTCATGAACTTTTGGTGTAGAATAGGCAAAAAATACAGTGATTAATGCATGTAGGTCTGGCGGTGACAATTTGTTTTGATTGCGACTTGTGTTTTTCACCGTTTGTGATGTAAATATTGTTTTACGTTTCTAAAGAGTTAAACAAAGATAACCAAGATTTTTACTGTAGTCAGAAGGAGTTAAATGACTTGGAAATAGGCCTCGTCCCTCATCTTTGAATCATACTACAGTGAGGACAGGTGCAGAATTTTCCATTTGTGCCATCATTTGGATTTTAGAACATTTTGGTTTTCAGAGTGGTACTCAGCCTCTATTTGAAAAACTGACTAACTAATTAACAAGCAGTTAGCTAAGAGATTATTTTCAATAAGTATAAATTATTAGAAGTTCAATTAATAATTACTACATTATTTCAGGTAACTAACCTTTTGTGCACACATTAATTTCCCTTGTGCACTGGTGGCACACAGCTTTGAGAGAGAGAGAGAGAGAGAGAGAGAGAGAGAGGGGGGGGGTTCAGTATTGATAAAAACTGACTCGCCGTAACAAATTAAGCTTCAATTCTCCAAATGTACCGTATAATGTTTCAATTAAAATAAACTGTTGAAGAGTGAGCACATTTTCATTATTATTTATTAGAAACTGTCAACTTGGGTTTCTTCAGTTTTTAAGTGATTCTGCTTGGCTGACTATATATATATGAGGCGCGCCTACAGGCTGCACTAATGGAGCTGAATCTAAAGTAAATTCATCATAGATTGGCCTCTTAGTTTGTGTCCGACAGTGTTCAATTAGTACATGGTTTTCATGGAACCAATTAACACTGCTAATCAGGTATTTCCTGTTTGTATGTGTGTACCATAAGCCAGCAAAAACGGCAGGTGAGTTGTTTTTAGCGCTACACCCTCCAAATGCTCTAACTTGAAGAACAAAACAAATCCGTGTGATTTTCAACAGTTACATTATGTTTTAGGAGGGAGAGCCTCCCTCCTAAAACGTAATATAACAGTATAAAAATTTTTTAAAGTAACACAGAACAAGTTCACTTTTTCACTTCGATCGAAGCTAACTTTACAAGAATTTTAATAATATCATAACTCGACGAGGTGTTGTGTAATTAACACTGCTGGGGTAGCTATGGCTTTGAAAAAAAAACGGTACTGCTTTTAAAATGTACCCCAAAACCGTTGGCCAGGAAAGCAGCTGATGATTTTTTAGTTGAATAAACTTATGTAATTTCAGTGTATAAATTATTAACCATCTGAGTAGCAGT
>VCCN01003498.1:2086656-2097683 GCA_006491835.1 Architeuthis dux | reverse complement strand
TATTGCTCTATGAGCAATGCATAAGAAATGCTACCAAATCCAAAGATGCTGTTCTCGAAAGACGACTGCAAAAGGCTGGCTACGTAATATGAATGTCTGACAACAGGTGGACATCACAAATAACAGTTTGGTATCCAAGAGGAAAGAAATGAAAGAAGACCCTTGATAAGATGGAATCAAATGACGATAAGAAGTAACCGAAGGAAGTGGCAAAATGTTGCCAGAAAGAGAAGCAAATTGCTCAGGATGATCAGTGTGCAAGCTGAGGGAACGATTGGATGAAGAATCTTACTACAATGGTAAGACATTGGCTTGGAAATTACCAAAGTTGAACATCATGATACACACAGATCCATTAGTTCATACAGCACAGAATGTACAGCAATGGATGGATTGCATGCTATGATATTTGCACTTTTCTCTAATATTAACTTAGTGATGCTTGTTACAAGGAAATACGGATTTCAAACCTGCACAAATAGCCAGTTTAACATTTGTAAAGCCCACAATACCAACAATCTACTTAGCACTAAACATTAATCAATACAGCTTGAGTCCCCTAATTCAATAATAATAATAATAATTCACTGAACTATACATCACTGGATATTAAAATTAATAGATAATAATAATTCACTGAACTATACATCACTGGATATTAAAATAATAATAATAATAATAATAATAATAATGAATAAAAAACGTAAAAGACATTGAAAATAATCTTCAAGTTATAATTAATTATTACAGAAAGCAAAAACATAAAAAAATAATGGCTTACAATGGAGTAATACAGGCCCATACAGAGGGGAAATTTTTTTTGTAGTACGTGTGTGTGTAACCAAAACAAATGTAATAGATACAGCATGTAATCAATAGGGATAATTCAACTGATTGATCATGTGCATATGATGATCACTAATTAAAGAAGTGTCAAATCCAAGTTTGCATTGTCAGTGATCAAATTATTCAGTACATGACGGAGTGTGACAATCCACTCATATATTCCAAACATTAACTTGAACAATTGTGAAATTTGAAGAAACACTAATTGCTAATCTGGTTTACAGACAAAATCTACAAAAACGTAAGAATGGCTAAAAACTTTAACAGAAAAAAAAAAAAAGAAAAAAAAAAAGCAGATTCTGTGAAAGTAGGTCATGTTTTTACATAAATTATAAAAACTATTTTAGATTGTACTTCAATCATCATTTGCAAGTCAAAGATTCATAAAACAAAACATTGTGAACTTGAGTTTTAGATAGCTTATCATCCAGAGTAGACACCTAACATGGTAAATAAGTCAACATTCTATAAAATCATCAGGTTAAGTGTCTTAAACATTGTGTCAGATGGCAAAATGGTAGATCTAAAAGAAAATTGATATTTAAATGGATCTTCGGACGATTGAACTCCTTGTTATTTGTGTTGTAAACACGACATTTCAGCCGATCCATTTTTCGGTCTTCTTCAGGTGTAAAATCCAAGTGTGATGGGCTAAACAGAAATTATGTTTAAAGGGGGGTAGCCCTTATAGCGCATGGCCCTGGTGTTTGTGTCTTTGTCGGGTTTAGATTTGTTGAGAAGTGGAAAAGGTTGAAATCCACACTTCAAAGAGGCAGCTCACATCAAAATGTTGACTAAATGCATTAGCCAGACAAGTGCGGATTTCAACCCGATGTGGCTTCCACTTCTCAACAAATATAAACCTGACAAGACAAAGACACAGAAACCCCCGGGCCATAAACATAACTTCTGTTTAACCCATCACACTCGGATTTTACACCTGAAGAAGGCCGAAGAATGGATCGGCCAAAACATCATGTTTACAAAACAAATAACAAGGAGTTCAATCGTCCGAAGAACCATTTCAATATTAATGACCCTTCCCAAAACTATAGAAAAGTTTGATATTTATTCAATCTTATTAAAATGGATGTTAAAAAAAAAAAATTCAAGGCTAATTTTTAAACCAATCTTACATTCTAGTTTACTTGTATACTTTTACTTAATTTTTGTAAACAAAGCTATAAAGAAATGAATGTTTGCATCAGTTTATTAAAATATTTTTCGGACTTCAATATATACCATTAAGAAATGCACAGCAGTAACAGAACAGAAATATTATCTGATGTTAGTATATTCCTAGGCTATTGTTTTGCTTTTATTGTTTACTTTGGAAATCATTATTGATCCAATAACTGAAGAATCTAATGTAACTTTTCTTCAGGGAAAAATAACATTTGGATGTCCTGATGCTGGTAAGAAATGTCAAACTTTTCATAAACCATTTGTATGATGAGCTTGTTTTTAAAATTAAAATGAGAGGACTTTCTAAATGAAATGTTATCAATATATTCCTCAACCACCATCAAGTGTATCACTACAGGTGATCTACTTTAACAGTTACATGTGGTTGAAATGCTGCATTGTATATAAGTCATGCATACACATGTATCATAAATGATATTTTCCTTTATGAATTCTTTCACTTTCATAGAATACCAGTTGAAAAGAAAAATTCTGAGTGCCTGTTTATTTGATAGTAAGTTATAACAACAAAATCTAGATAGCAAAAACTGATAAGTCTTATATGACTTGTCTAACCTGTTTCTGCATCATAGAACTTTTCCCTTTCTTCATTACTCTAACAAACACAGCATTTTCTTTTAAAAAACATAATTGATATCAAGCTTGAAAATACTCTTTGCTGAATTTGCTCCTATTAACTGCTAATGATGGGGATTTCTGTCATTGCAGTTCCATGACAAACTCATTAAAATTTCAGTTTTATTGTGATTGATGGCAATTCAGTTCTAAGGCTTTTATGCTGTAATTGATTATATTGCAATGGACAAGGGCTTTTATCTTGCAATGGATAACTATTACTATTCACCACCTGCCTTAGTTAATGGATTAATATAAAAAACAGTGTCCAACTAAGTAATGATAAATATCACAAGAGGTAAGTATTACTTGCTATATCATTATTAACGAGCAGAATTGCATTCAAAATGTGGTTTTAAATAAATCATAAATGATAAAGATGTACACATTAAAAGGTTTGTGATTCTTACTTGAAATTGATCTTTGATGCATAATTTTAATTTTGTCACATCCACTAATAACTGGTGTGAAAAACAAAAGAAATTGGAATATACTGAAATTCCCATAGATTTTATTTCATTATTTTTATTAAATTTTACTAGTTTTTACCATCATCCTAATTTTTAGTTGTTTTTATACAACTCCCGAATTAATAAGTAGTATAAAAACAACTAAAAATTAGGATGAAGGTAAAAACTAGTTAAATTTAATAAAAAAAAGTGCTATGTTACAATACTTCATCCAATAATAAAACTTATTTCTTGTATTTAATAAAATGTGTATATCTAAAAGTTTCTAATGAATGTAATCCAACAGTTTGGGAGAATTCATGATTATGTACACAGAGGATTTCTTTTTGTTGTTACGGTAAGTAAACAAGAGAAATAATTGTCATCACAGCATTGCAAAATCCTCTTGTTTAGCTTAGTGTATTATTTATTATTATTATTATTCATTAATGATTTCCAAGCCCAATTTCAAGTCGCAAAAAAAGAATTAACCTATGTCCGATAAAATGACTCCCTACGCATGCAAGATATGTAAAAAAAAGAAAAGCTGAAGATATTAGTTTTTACAGGTTGACAAACAAGATATTTTAATTTCAAATGAATCTTTAAAAAAATTATCTGCAATATTTTCAATTAACATATTAAGAAGTTTACACTACTGCCTACAGGTTTTAGTCTAAAATTGTTTAAACAAAACATCTTTCTTCAATACACTAACAGATCAATCCTCCAAATATGCTACCGTTATTAGTGAATCGAGCAAAGTTTATTGAAGACTAATCAGCAAATTCCCCACTAATATGATATCTAAAAATAATAATTACAATTACAAAAATGAAATGGATCGCTCCAGAAAAAGTATCTGATAAGCTCAAGTCATGCCAAGTGAAACGAACACAAATATTAAATAAAAAGATCCTGCCTAAATAATAGTGAAAAGGTTATTTATTTAAAAAACGTAATATTATTTCAAAAAATGTTTTGTTGAGAAGAAGAAAAAAAATCACATTCGAACAAAATAGCTTATTCTGGGTAGGGCACAAGCTGGTGAAAGATTTTAATCTACATTTCATCTACTTACAAAAAAGTTATGTATTTCAACTGAAATACAATATTTGTGTAAATAAAACAAATTTATTAGTTTAATAAGTTAAAACGCGATTGAATATACAATTTACAATCCAGAAAAAAAAGCAACAGTTTGTGCGTGTGGGTCTGAATAATGGAAAAGGCAAAATGAGAAATGAAACAACAGGTTCCCCGAATCCACACAAAGCACTTCCTGCTCTAGACTGCACTAGAATATTTCGGCGGGTAAAAGAAGAAAACCTTGAAAAGTATGATCAACTAAATATTAGTTCTTTTTTCTTGTGTCGTGTTACTTGCATTACATCCGAAGTTACTTAAGTAATTCCCTGTTGTTGTTATTTTAAAGCAATTAAAGCTTTATTAGTTGAATGTAGGTGTTAAGAGTGACAGGAGCACAAACGTTAACGTCCAAAATAAAAAACAATTATCGTAAACAATTTGGCATATCTTAATTATAATTATAGTAACTATCTTAAATCGAAGACAAAGGGCTGGGTTAGTTAAACCAAAGCAAGCATTTCCGTTTTTGAGTTTAAAACGGGTCAGGAGAAGAAAGTCCCGAAGAGAATGTTTAGTTTATAAATAAACAAACCTTACCTACCTACAACACTTCATCCAAGTATGTCTGTCTGTAAACACAATATCCACGAAAACGTGCTGGGCTCAAATAAACAAATCCGAAGATGACTAATTTTTACTTGCCAAGTTTTATGCAAATCATACAACAATATTAACAAAAAAAGTAAATGACAAAGTAAACTTGAAGCGACAGAATAATTTGTGCGTGGTCATCATCAATGAATGATAAAATAGTGTCTGCTTGATCATATTTCCTGGTTCAATCAGCTTAATTTTAAGTCAGGTGATTATTAATATCATTTTTTACTTTTTCATAAGAAAAGATAGTTACAATAAAAACTTTCAAACAATAGAGAAATTAAAATACGACCCTCTGAAGAACTGCAATATTTAAGAACAAGGAAAACAATTTCTCTCTATTAAATATAGTCGAAATAACAGAAAGAAAAATGAATTGATCCACTGTCACTGACCAGTGACCAATGAGTCATCCGTTTCAATTTGTTTTTAGTTTTAAAGTGAAAAGGGCCCAATAAAAATTGTATTTTCGTGATAATTGCTGAACCTGAAACAGTATGTATGAAAAAGGTTGACAATCAGAAAAGATTTATAATACAGTATTTAAAATAATTATTTCATTTACAAACTGATGACATTATTGTCTATTCAAATACGTTCAGGTTTAGTCACACGTTAATATCAGCAATATTGAAAAATGAAAACAAAAACAAAAACAAAAACCACTAACAAGAGACATCAACCGATCGAAATGAATAAATATAACTAAAAATGTTTTAAAATATTTAAAACAAAAATAAACATGTGAAAACTCCAGGTGGGAATATTATTCAGTCAAAAACTATCATCGGTTAGTTTTCTTGAATGTTTTGATTTGATATTTTCATCTTAGTTCATATCCCTTGTCCCTGGTGATTAGTAGGAGGGCACGAATTTCCATATAGTGGAATGTTTAGCATATTAATATAGAAGAAAGAAATAAGGAAAATGGGGGTAAAACAGTTGAGTCTTTTCTTAGTTGCTGATTATGGGGCTTAGCCATTTCATATACTCGCAGAGAGACAAGAGACGAAGTGTCCGGGCTGGTCACGAAATCGGGGCTCTCTTTTGCTGTGTCATAGCATTTTTTTTTTTGTCAGATCAGCGAAAGTGAGCTCAGAAATACATCACAACGAATCAAAAAGTAAATTTAAAAGAAAACCTTTGACCTTGAATACATGTTTATTTAGTTACAAAAATAAATACCATTCATCATAGAAAATTAACTGACCTTCATAAATGGCCTTAATTCATTTTACTGCCTTTTGAAGATAAGAGCTCTCTTGATGTTTGTTACAATACATGGAAATGGGGGAAAATATGTATCAGGATGATGAAATTTATAATTGTCTTGATCGGCTTGTTTAGGTAAAATAAGATATGTAAGTTGAGGACAACACCATGATATGTGATGGGGTGGCCTAAGTTGGCTCAAACAGTGTCGTTTCGTTTAAATAGTAGCAGAAGTCGTAGTACGGACAGAAGGACATTATTATTATCATTATTATTAATAATAATGTTATATCGACTTTCTCTTTCCTTTTCTATATTTCGGATAACCCAAGAAATAACATCCCCCGATGTCAATGTTTTTATTATTATTAACAACCGAATAATCACTATTGGTAACCAGTGTACAGTACAACTAAAAAAAATATAGGTAAGGAAAAAGTCAATACTAGTAAGAGTGTACTACTCGCACTCACCCAAACAGAAAAATATCTCTTAAAAAGTGGGGGGTCAATTTAACATGTGGTTTTCGTTATAAACTGATCCCCGAGTTAAGAGCCGCCCCGTGAACGAATAACATGTACCGAGAAAGGAGGTGAAGAAAACGGTGAAATAACGAAACACGTAAAGAGATTTACGAAAGAAACACATTTAGATCGAGAGCTTCAACATCGATGAATGAAATTCTTTAAAATCAGAAGCTGCAAAAACAAAAGGAAACGTCCGAGCGATGAGAACAAAAGAAAAAAATGATCGGAAAATTGTCTTACCAGTGGCACAGATCGTCAGCCATTTTCCATGGTGACGAAAAGAGGAGCGAGTTCTGAGTTGGACTGGCCAAGAAAGATGAAAGAAAATAAAGCTCTATTGTTCAGTTACTTGAAAATGTCCTGATAATATGTAAATAAGTATAAGTAAGTGTCCCCAGATGAATGAGTAAAATGGGTCCGTATGTAGTTGTTAACTGATAGAAAGGCAGTATGTAGAGTACTAGTAGTCTGTTGACTGCTGCTGCTGATTTATTATTATTATTCACAAAGACTTGCTCAGACTTCCATTGCAGTAGCAGCAAGACATCAGGTCATGTGACTAACAAAAAAAAAGAGCTGATTACCTCCCTTGATTCCTTCAGATCTTATATAACATGACTAATATTAGGTGTATACCCCAATTTGATATTTGATATTTAATCATTATTTCATATGCTAGCAAAAAATAAAAAAATAAACGACTTTCATGCCAATTTGTAAAAGTGTCATTTATTCGATATTCAACACATTATCCGTTTTATTTTGTTGGAGAAGGCTAATACTTGAATTTGTAACACTCATAACTTCATTTGCTGAGGAGTTAAAACAATTACTACTATCAAAACAAAAGAATATCTTTGTAGTAGAAAAATTACATGTGGGTATTTTGTTTACAATGATGAATTTTGCAAGAAGTCAGACTTTCAATAGATATAATGAAACAGACAAGTTTACTTTGATTTCTTTATTAAAGGGTTCAATATTGAAGTTGATAAAATTATTAGGCTGACATATTCAGAGGATGACAGGATTTTTAAGCTGACCCGTGGTCATTTTTCATGTCATAGTACAAATGCATTAACTGGTCACTCATACCATTGCACATTGAGGAATAACTAAATAAAATCATAAATCTAGAATCAAGATGTAAAGCAGGTATTAAGCTCATATTATAATTTCCTAAGCAAATTAACCCTTTAGATATCAGAACCTTTATAAAATTTAAAAGATTATTAATTCCATCTTGTACCTACAAATTCAGCTTATTGGTCAGCAAGATTCAACTATTATGTTGATGAGGCCCTGTTAGCAAAAATAAGAAAAATTTCAAATCCACCCACAAAAACTCTTATTTAAAAATTAGTGTCTGATTTTTATAAAATCCAAAATAATTGGTATTAATATCAACTTTCATTTTATAATTGGTTACACTAACAATTAAAGAGAATAAAAGTGACTCCAAGCAACATTCTTGTTAGTAGTGAATAATAAATAGAGCAAATAAAAAACGTGATAGTGATATCGCAATTTTTAAAATATTGAGTCATAAAACTGAAATAGAAAGTATTAGCAAATATGTAATGAGTAAGCTGAATTCATTAGGATAATTAATGAATGATACTTGGGTAGATAGGTGAGAAATAGCAATAAACATAAGTAAAATCATTTTAAAAAGTGTTATATAGAGTAATAAGGCAGGTAATTAAAGAGCAGGAAAAAAATTGTTCTTTACTCAGCAGTTTGGCTTGAGATAGCCATTTTAAGAAATAGTCAAAGATAAACAAGATGGTTACATATTCATTGAAGTGTTAATATTCAAAATCAAGAGTAAATCAAATTTACCAGGTTTAGATTGATTCACATCCATTTAACCGTTTTAGCGCTATGGACTTTTTGACCATATAGCAAAAAACACTACCGTCAACCAAAACTGTTACCAAAAGTTTCTTCAGTTTTAAGCTGTATTAGGCCAATATATCGACCATGTAGTATTTTTGGCTACATTATCGAGTCTGATATATCGGCCTGGCAGTGCTATAAGGGTTAAAGAGCATTTGTTGGTGTAACTCCAATGATGGAACACTGGATTCAGGATAACAAAATTTTACGTTTTACAATAAGTATTGAGTTATATCTTGTTATCACTATTTTGACAAGAAAAAATGCTTTCAACTTCTATTTCGACTGAAGATGATTAATGCAACTTTTGTATTGCATACAGTAAACCCTTGCTATAACGGACTAATTGGAGGGAAAGCCGAAAGTTTGTTATACCCAATGGTTTCCCCTCATTCGGTAAATAAGTAGTAAGTTCGGTAGTTTGTGACATTCAACGAACATCGTTTGGTAAATAAGAAGAAAGTTTGTTATGGTCCATGTCATCACCACATTTATCTAACTTTGTTCAGTAAATAATAAAAAAGTTTGTTATGGTTCACATGTTCGCCACATTTATTAAACTTAGTTCTGATGTTATATCGTGGTTCGTTATAGCGAGGGTTTATTGCATATAATAAATAAATTTGGAGATATGCAAGACATGTCAATTTAGCTCAGTCGGTAAAAGAGCGGCCAACCAATCAGTTGGCCGTAGTTTCAACTCACGTTAGGGGAATCTTAATTTTACATATCAGTTTGGTTTAATGTTACGGCACAGACAAACAATGAAGAGTTTACTCCCCTAAATTTGGTGAGGATTATTCTTGTTCTTGTTATGGTAAAAAAAATAAAGTCAACTCCAGACTTAGACGGGAGTTTGACAAAAATGCTTCATCTAAGAAATTCAGACAACTTAAGACTATGTCTAGCCATATTCAAACCAGTGTCATATCCCACATAAAAATCTGCACCAAGTAGACATTAACAGTGTCTATGAGTACAAGACAGGCAACTAAATAAAATGACTTTTCCCAGGTTTGAAAGCAGTTTCTTTTTCTGTGAAGAATGCTTAGACAATTATTCTTATCTACTCGAGTCAGGCAGAAACTCAAACTTCTCAGCCACCTGTCTTCTGCTCTATCACTGATAAAATTACCAAGTATATTTCTTGTCTGCTTACTAGTAAGAAATTTAAAAATAAATTCTTTTCTTTAGTAATCTTAATGCGAAGGTAAAGTTATGCCCAAAAATTATCAATGGCATGTTCCTTAAATGCAATGTCCTTTAAATTATTCCTACATTCAGCTGATAGATAACAATCATGAATTAATTCTGCTGCTACATGACTTCATTTTGGTCCTTAAAATAACCAACTGATGCTCAATCCTAATCTGGATATTTCTTGAAAATGGGTCATTCCATGTCAAGTGGACCAATGGGCTCCACTTGGCCATCACCAATTTTGCTCTAACTTTGGTCACTGGTTCTTTGGGGTTTGAAATGAAGTCCTGTAAAATTTTAGCTCAATATCTCTACTCATTCGGTCACTATGAATCCAAGAACAAGGACTACTTTATTCTGTGCGACAGCAGCTGTATTATTTTTTCCATTTTCAACTAGCCACCATTCGTAAACAGGGTCAACTTCTTATGTAGATTTTGACAATGTTATCAGCTTAGCTCTAGAAAATATCATTTTTTCAGAAAAAGATGTCAAAGTGGGCTCCAAATTTCATCTGTATTTCCGGGAAGCCATTTTCAAGTAATCATAACTCAAGACCTGGCCCATTTTGTGAGCTCTGTCTGGCAAGTAAGAAAGCAATGTCAATGAACTACAAAATGTCACAATCAAATTATGGGACATTGAGAGAAGAGAGTTGAAAGTGCAACCAGGCAAATATGTGGTATGTGTTTTTGAGAGTTTCTGGTGGATTGGAATCGATCACCTTGGCCTAGTAATACAGTGCTCACCTCCAGTTCGGTAGGTTGTGGGTACAATTCATGACTCATACCAAAGACTTTTAAAATGCCTCTTTGTTCAGCACTCAGCATAAGGAGTAGGATTGAGGATGCCCGGAGAGAGATGGGGCTCAGTCAGGCTATCTTGCCCAAAACACACCCGTAAATGGGTGCCCCAACAACACAGTACAGGGGATGGGAAACCCTGTACCGAGTTACAGGACCAAGGACCAAGGTGGAAACATTTGTGAAGAACAAAAAGATGCATCACATTTATGAACCCTAATGAGACAAAGAGACAGTTTTCCAGACCATCTACACAAAAATGTTGCTGCACAGCCAACAGGCATGCCAATTTCTCTGCAATCAAAATATGCATTTTTGTTATAAATATTATCTTTAATAGTCATGAACAAAAGAAATTGGCAGTGGCTTATAAGCCACCATGGACCATGCAGGATTGCAAATAAATGAAATTCCAAATTCACGAGGTCATCAAACAAAATTTCAATGCTTTTTAGAACTAGTGATGGAAATGGGTTTTGTGAACTAGGTATATGGTAAGGTTTAGTTTTGGGGACTGGGTATAT
>VCCN01003498.1:2076328-2086574 GCA_006491835.1 Architeuthis dux | reverse complement strand
AGATCCAGATTGTGACATTTTGTAGTGCATTGACATTACTTTATTCTTTGCCAGACAGAGCTCATGAGGTGGGCCAGGTCCTGAGTACGAATACTTAAAAATGGCTTCCCGGAAATACCAATGAAATTTGGAGCCCACTTTGACATCTTTTTCTGAAAAAATAATATTGCTAGGCTGATAATATTTTCAAAATCTATATCTGTTAACAAATTTTCAGCACAGTAGAATTTCCTGTTATGGAGTGGTAGCTAGTTGAAAATGGAAAAAATAATACAGCCGCCATCACACAGAACAAAGTAGTCCTTGTTCTTGGATTCATAGTAACTGAATGAGTAAAGATAAGAGCTAAAATTTTGCAGGACTTCATTTCAGACTCCAAAGAACCTGTGATCAAAGTTAGAGCAAACTTGAAGATGGTCGAGTGGGGCACTTTTCCCATGGAATGACCCAAATGGTTTCTGATAGATAAAATTATTCTTTTTTTTCACCAAACCTTTTGGAATAAGTATATTTCATTTTGTGTTGAACCTTAGTAAAGAAAACAGGATACAAATAATCTAACTCTCTGCTTAGATTGAAGTGAATGACAATAACAGAAGATTAGTGGTATAAAATGCTTGAATACTGTCAAATATATGACCAACATTAGTGATCAGCTAGACCTTCTGAGGGAAATAGTACAGGTATACCTTGATTGGGGCAGTTAATTTGTTCTAAAACTTTCTATACTGTTCAAAACCGCATTGTTCAAGGTCTTATAATTTAATGTGGTTTCTTTTCAGCTTATACTTAGTTACATTAATTTGTACAGCAATACGTTAACAGTACTACATCAAAACCCACACTAATAAAAACTGCATTAGTCAAGGTATTGCTGTATAATCATCTGCAAATGAATTCTTTCTAGTAAGATTTTTCTTAACACTCAAAGTTTGAAAGCTTTTCTAAATGGTTCAAAGAATATGAGTGTGGATTTAGTACATTACAATTTGGATTTTAGCTAGACTTTTCATTGCTCAAATCTAAAAAGCAGAGCAACAACTTTGACTAGGAATCCTGGATTGTATAGGAAATGGATGTGAAAATACATCATCCAAGTGTCTATTGCAAGGGTCTCCAAAGTGAATGATATCAACCCTTGGTGGTCGATAACAACAGAGGGGGGGGGGGTCTATTGACCCTTTGGGGTCAAAAGCTGACATTCGTATAAATAACAAATAAAAAATATATAAAATACAACTTGCCGATATATAATTAATTTTTATGGTGTATTTATTTCATATCCTCTTTACTGTGACATACTTGTTGGTACAAAAGCTCTGCATCGAGACAACCTAAAGTTGCCACTTCCATATCCTAGTATTCACTAGAAAGCAGGGTGTGCCATACACTTTTCCCTCACCATGGAAACAGCACATCTACTTAATTATCATTTACTTTTGGTACATGCCTGGGGCTTGATGAGGGACCAAGGATTCCATGAAGAGGTTGATATTCTAAAAAGATTGGGGACCCCTGGTCTATTGGGATGATTACTTCAAATGAAATAAACATTAGGTAGTTTTGGGGGCAAAAATATCGCAGTAACGCTAATTTTCCCCTGTTTCTCAAGTGTTCATTCTGCATAATGTTGACTAATACAAAACTGTTATGCATGTCATAATAAAGAATGTCCAATTCTGAATCTGTTGGTGTCTTATTTGTCACTGTTTGACTTTAAAGGAATTTTACAGCGAATTTTCAATTTAATGTGTTTACAGCGCCCAAACTATGCTGTGACGGTTTTTTACTGTGGTCGAAAAAAAAGGTGTCTATAAATAAATGATTGCGGACACCTCCTCTTTCGATGTATGTCTTTGGAACCAATATCACCTAGTAGAAAAATAAATGTTCTTCAGTTTCGTATAAAATTTAAGCAAGTACACAATGTCTACATATTAAAAAAATGATGGCTTTTCAGTTTTATAGGGTGTCGAAAAGGCCATTTTTTTGTAAGTGTTCAATTTGCCACAAGTTGGCAAATGAATAAATAATCATAATTAGTGAACTAATAGGAGTAGAGAGGCAAATGAGGTATCAAAATGTTCAGAATAACAAGACCTGTAAGGGGAAACAGGCAGCAGATGTACCAGATCTTCCTGTAAAAACCCATTGGAGTACCTATAAACATTAATAAAAGCCTGGCTGCTGCAGGGTCAAACTCCACTCCTACTTCTATTCTGACTGAAGATGATTACTGCAACTTTTGTATTGTATATATAATAGATAAAAAATTATAACAAATATTTGTAACTATGCAAGACATGTCAGTTTGGCTCACTCGGTAAGAGAGCTGCCTAGGGATCACTTGGTCGTGATTTCAAATCAAGGTAGGAAAATGTTAATTTTATATATCGGTTTGGTTTTATCTGATGATCTGATGTGATAGGACAGACAGTGAAGAATTTATTCCCTTAAATTAGGTGAGGATTGTTCTTGTTCTTGGACTGCAGTTTGACAAAAACCTATCCAACCTCATGGCATTGTTGACCAATTGTATAAGAGGGTGTACACATACTTTGGTCACAAACCTGTTATTTTATCTTTACAAATATTCTAGTTGATGTTTGTCTTGAACAACTAAATATTGACATTTCACCAACACATTATGGAATAGACATCTCCGAGATAAAAGCAAATACCAAGTATAGAAATACGGAGAGAAATAGCTAAAAAGCATTCAAACACTTGGTCTTTAGCTATTCTTTAAGAGATTTGATGAAGTCTTGGAACTGCAGCTGGTAGGGAATTCCAAGAATGAAATATATAGTACTTAAAGGCACATGATCTCAAGAACAAGGGCAGGAAGTATTGTATTGAAAAATCTAGATATCTAATATAGATAAGCTCAGCATGAGAAAAGCATACGATGGGGGTTAGACCAAGGAATGCTACAGAAGTAATTTCATTTCATAGCTTGTGTGTTGATTTATAGGAAGTCAGTGGAAGTTATAAAAGATAAAAGTGATATATTCATGCTGTGTTCAGGAGTGCTGGTAAAAATGTGAACCATTGAGGTGTATACTATACTCTGATCCCAAACAAAAACCCAGAAGAGGATATATTAAGAATTCAAATGGTTCTTCGAACGATTGAACTCCTTGTTATTTGTGTTGGCCGATCCATTCTGCGGCCTTCTTCAGGTGTAAAATCTGAGTAAAAAAAATAAGAAGGAGTTCAATAGCCCAAGAACCATTTGAATATTAATGACCTTTCTCAAGACTATAGAAAATATATTAAGAATTGATTCAAATAGGTCTCCTTCAGTTTTATTTTTAATTAAACTGCCAATCTTCTACTTCATATAACTTTGTTTTAAGTGAATCTGAATAAACATAAACAAACAAATTAATTCTTATTACTATAAAGACGACGAATGTTTCTAACTAATGGCTAATTATGGCCTGAACATTTGTGTACAAACAAGGGTAACTTGACCACCATAGGATAGATGGCACTGACCTATCAAGATCAATTCATGGTCAATTTTGTCATTTTCAAATCTAACTGAGATGGTTGCACCCTACGGGCTCCAAATGTGTGTACAAGGATAATTTGACCCCAGGATGAACATGGGATAGGTGGTGCCGACCTCTGGTGACCTCTCAAGGTCAATTTTGGCATCTTCAAGAGAAATTCTTCAATTTCTTACTTATGGGATGTGTTGGACCAACAAGTTCACTCTGCAGAACATCCACCACATAACTTGCAGCAGTTAAAGGACCTGCTGTTAACATCCTGGTAGCAGATCCCAAAGGAAATCTTTCTTTACAGGTGTCACATATATAGGAAAAAATATTGAACCTTCATGTTATTATCATGTTACAATATCACAATGTTATGACTAAAAATATAAAAACATTTTTATGGGATTAATTTCTTCAGTTTAGATGGCACTCTGGGGTTCTTCATTCGATGCTCAGAAACTACCAAAACATTGGATTGTTTGAGGGTTTCATCCTTAAACAAGTTAAGATGGTCTTGACCAAGCTTCACTCTCTTCTTAGCACAATCATTGACTATTGCAATCTTGTTGATTACAGTTTGAAACCTTTCATAATCTTTGTCTAAAATCCAAAAATCAGGATCTTTTTCCAGCCAGGCCCAATTCTCTGGTTCTCTCAAAATCTTTTTGAACAAAAACCAGGAATCTTTTCCAACAAACTTTGAAAAGGGTTTAACAGAAATTTAAGCACAATCTGGTTTCCCCAAGCTCAAAATCAATTTTAGTTGGAGGAAACCCAAGAAGTTTCTGAGCCATATCAAACTTAATATCTCTTGGAATATCTTCATCTGCAAATACATCAGCAATGGTTCTTTGGCACAAATAGCATGGGTGGTTTTGACACCTAGATTGGAGATAGACATCAGCTTGTTCAGGCTTTCTTAACTTTATCATGTCTTGAATGCCCTTGTAATCATTCATAGGAGCATTGGCAGTCTTTGGGATATTGAGAAACATAGGAACATGATAGATGGTGATAAGGTCCTCCAATTCTTCAGTCCCGAACAATGTCATAAAGTTGTTTTAGGAGCAAGGAGTAAGTTAGGAAGTAGATGGCTTTGTTCATAAATCTTGCTCTGTGTGTGGCAATAGGAACTCTAAATTTGAAGTCTTTTAAATTTCCCTCAACCACAATACAGTCAGCGCAATAAGATACCTGTAATCATTCTGAGGGAAAACTCCTGACAAGACAAATCTTCAAAAAATCCAGTGTCTCTAATTGGGCTGATATTTGACATGTTGATAGAATCGGCATTGGCTGATTATTGAGATAATGAGGCTGATATTTATTCTAATAGAAAAAAAGTACCTTTTAGTTTAAAATTTAAAATGAAAGGTTGAAAGGGGTGGGGGCATGTCATTTTTGATGAATTTGGCTTGGTGGAATCAAAGGGTTGACCGAATTGGGGGTGACGTAGTAAAGTCCAGAGAGACGACCATACAACACAAGAGTGAAGGGGTATGGATGGAAGGCGGAGGCAGTCATGTTGGTTCTTAGTCTTCTTTCTTTCCTATGAAATAAAGGAAGGGAAGGGAAGGGAAGATAGGCTTAGGTTTCTTTAGCTGTATGGGAGGGGAATAAAATAAAGGGTAAACATTAAAGCAGATTATACAGTGTTTATAACTAATGTACTTCATAACTTTTTCAATGACAATGCACATTTTTTATTTGCAAATATCTTTCTTTGTTCAAGTGAATAATACATTATTTTAGATGCAAAAAAGACAAAAAACATCAGCATTGACCAGAACCCATATCAGTCGACCTCTAGTTTCTAATGCCATTTTTTTCAAATCATTCAGTTCATGTTCATAAGATCTTGAAGCATTGAAGTGGAAGCTTTGTAGTTAATGCCAGACTTGAAAATGTCTTTCCACCCATTCTGATGGTCCTTGTGATTTCATTTGCATGACACTGAATAGCATGTTTAATATGTAATTCATAGATTTGATGACAGGCATTCCAGATGAGTGCAAACACCAGCTATCCAACCGGTGTTAACTCTGGTAGTATCAAAGCAGAGGTAATCAATTCTATCCCAAATCTTCAAGAACTTGCTTGATAGCTTTTGCCTGTGTATTAGTTTTACCATCCTCTACTTCTAAAACCCCAACCACTTGATCAAGTGATGTAACGATTATTGCCAATCTGTCTATGTTATCTTTGTTGTGATCTCTCATTTCCACCAGTATTTTGCCATCAAAATGCAGGGAAAGGGACATAAAGGGAGTTTTTTTCCCCAAAATCCTTCTTGATGTCGACAGCCAATTTAGATATCAATTCTTTTTTTTCTTACTTTCTGAACAGTGCTGGGATGCAATGAAAATCTTTACTGGAAGCTCCTTCTCCAGAGTTTATGACACCAGCCACACCTGACATATTCAAAAGGTTTCTGGGTAATTGCAAAGGTATCATTGTATCTTCTCTTTGTTTTTCCTTATCAACTGGAACCTATTCATTTTCACTCATATTAGTATCAGAATCATTACTGTCAGACAATGTTGTGTAAGATATTTTCCAGTGACAAAACTATGTGCATACTTTTGAATTTGAAATAGTGAATCAATATTTCTTCAATAAAAACTCACTAAGCTATCTACGGAATTTGAAATCTTTTGTGTGCACATTTATTTCTTTTATGTGCTGGTTGCAATACGTGTGCATATACACACATGTGTACTGCTTGGAGGGAACAATGCTGTCAGACTAACTTTTCAGTAGTAGGGCTAATTTTGTTGCACATGAAGTTCAGAAAGTCATCGGATGCTATTTTGAAAGTTATACCTTTTCTGTGGGTCATCATTAAGAAGGTGGGAATTATCATTTTTATTTAAAAACTTTTTTTTCCAATCTACAACAAACACTGTATGCATGTGATTTATAATATATGCACTTTTGATTTTAAAAAGCTTCAATATTGCAGATGACTGCACGCAATTGTCAGCAAACGTGTGAAAACGGTACAGTTTTGCAGTATTGCATTGTGACAGGACAATATCGTCTTGTACTGGTACAAATAATAATGTGGAGGGCTGTAAAAAAAATAAAAAAAAAAATAAAAAAATAAAAAAAGTCCCTTTAAATTTTGAAAAATGTTGGGAATTCCGACCCCGACCCATAGTTATACATGCATCTTAGCAATCATATATCCAACAAATACATAGATACATAATTGGTAAGTACACATATATCAAAATTATATATGCTCATATTCAAGTATATATAAACATGAATTAATTGAGAACCTATATTTGCCCGGTACCGGTGTGAGCGACTGCTAAATGAGCGACCTAAATCGTAAATGCGAATAGAGAAACAAACTGTGCGCGGATTGAACCCGCGTCCACCCAGGAAGCTACCTTATACGCAGCTCATTCGGTAGAGCTGTACCTGCACATAAGGTAGCTTCCAGAGTGAACACAGGTTCGATCCACGCACAGCATTCGTTTCTTTATTCACATTTACGATTTAGGCCACTCATTTAGCAGTCGCTCACACAGGCGCTGGGCAAATATAGATTCTCAACTAATAAATGTCATTATAATTATCATATTCTGCTGGATATAAAATTATCCATCATTTGATTTCATATACATATACACATGTACAAATTCATAAATTCTCGGACACATTAATAAATAATATTTATACACACATATGTATATTCAATGATGCAGAAATACAAACATCCACACACACACACACACAAATGATTTTATGTGAAGCCCAACTTTTCTTCACTTCAATGAAAATCCCTTTCACTTTGTTAAACCTCAGGAGGTTTTTGTGGCAGATCATGTGATGTTCATTGGAGAACTATCAATGGAAATGTTGTCAACTTGTAACAAAAAAGATGTACAATTTGTACAATGTTTGAATGAAAGGAAAAAAACCTTTCAAATGTGTTTTATATCAACTTACATGGGAATAAGACCAGTTATACAAACATGACTATTTAACAAAAAGGCTTCTTATCATTTCTAAGTAATATTTTCCAGCTTTTTGATGATGAAAACAAATATCAAATAACTTGATAGATAGTTATGTCACTACAATTGTCCGCAAATATAAAGCTTGGAATTATTGACGAATGTCTAAGATCCCCCGTTTTGATAAAGGTAATATTGTAACAGGAGAAATCACATGAATGAAGTGGCTTATATGCTGTTATAGTAGGTGCAGCCACACACTTTTAATAAAAAAGCAATATGTCATAAAAAATGCTTAAAATTAATTTTATTGTAAGAAATCTTTGTGCCATTCGTAAGAAGAATGGAGAAAATTCTGATATAAAAATTATTTGTTACCCATGATTAGAACCGGCGATTTTTGTCTTTGAAAAAGTTGTTTACACTGTAAACAATTGTACATAATAATTTACATATAGAAAATTTTATGTGAAATACACCCAGATTTTTTAAATCTACCAAAAATTAACAAATAATCAGATTTCAATACAAATTTCGGTACTTATTCATTTATGAATGTATTTATTTATGAAAAGGTATTTTGTAAGAAGAATTTGTGGAAATAATTTTTTTAAGTCAATCAACTTATTTAATTTTATGAAATCTCAATAAAACATCTTGTGATTACTAAAATTATTTACTATTCTTTAAAGATAAATCCCCGGGGAAATTAAATCAGTTAAAACTATATTTGAAACCTTTTGTGGAGATGTAGAAAACATGACCTGAATCGGAAAAAAAATAAAATATTGTTCTGTTGGAAAAGTTTGTAGTTGCTTTTTTTAAATTAAAATATATTTTATTATAGATCATAAACACAACAAAAGGCATGAGAACAAATGGCAAAGGCAGGGAAAGAAACAGATTATTTTGTATTTATTATACTGCTTCAAGGACATAATCACTTTCCAAATGCACCATATCAAACATCTGATCCATGTATACCATTTACTTTCTATACAACTTGTGATGAATACATAGCTTGCCATGTAATCCTTGGAGTGCCATAATTGAAATGTAGGTACGTTTTAAGATTTTACAGACATGAGCTCTTGCAAGTATTGCTGCAGCTAAAAGATTTTTTAAAAGTTAATTTGCATTATACTGTACTTTTCTTCACATAAACTCAACTGCATGACCACCAGTAAACTTCAAACCCAGAATAATGACAATAGAGTTACAGAAAAATCTAAAATACACAAAGCAACACTTTATCTGAAACAAACGTTGAAACTAAAAATGAGATTCATCCCAAAATTATTCCTATGATTGTGTAAACTTATTTGTAAAGGTCCCATTCTATATTGAATCTTTTTCTCATAGATTCTTTTTGTAACCACATTTTGCCCTGATTTTTTTTGCATTAGTCATTCTACTTTGAGTAAGGACTTTTTTTTATTTGCATACTCTTGATTATTCTGTAAGTGAAACCATGAAGATTATTTTTTTTCAAACAGATTTCTTAGATAAAAACTATTATCTAAATGAAAACTTTCAATTAAATCTAATAATCAAGTCAAACTTTATTTACAATTTCAATTTGCCCAAGATGTGTGTAATTATGAAAATCATAAGATGTATCCTCCTCTCTCTTGCAATTTGAATAGTTATTTTTTTTATACAGTGCATTACCTGCTAATGTTATTAGAAACCATCAACACAAACTGTCCACCAGTCAACATAGGTTTCTTCAGTTGGCTATCTTTCACATGCACAGGCCACAACAATGGAGCTAGAGGGTTCAATTTACAATGTAAGTTTATGCTAAATCGGTCCCTTAGTTGGTGTCCACACTTGTTTTTTTGTTGAAAATTCAGACTTTTTAGAGATCACTGCCCAACGGAGTAACTTATTTATTGATCATTCCTTTTTCAATTGATCACCCCCAACAGACGGTCAAGTGATGGTCTCTATTGCGTTACTAACCAGACCTGTTACAGATTTAAACATTAAATTTAAAAGGTGATTTATTTTAGTAAATTGGCATTTATATAGCTCAAATAATGCCAAGTTTAATGTCCTTTTCTTTTAACAGATATATGTTGAATATCTGTTGTCATCTCTTGGAAATAAAAGGCAGAGTATTTGAAAATACTTTCTAATGACATAAACAATCAATACAATGGATTTCAGTGTACTTTCAATATATTACACAATTATTGTCTACTTAATAACAAACTCTAAAGTATATTTTTACATTAAAAAAGAAATCAGCATCATTTCAAAAAAGAATAAATTTAAATTGTAAATGTTAGTTTTCCCACAATAAAATTGTAGACTATTATTAGAAAAATATTTTTTTTTTACTAATACTGCACACATTTTTATTTTGAACAAAAATATTCACCTGTTGAAACTGACATGAGCTGTTGCTACAGAAAAGGCATCTGATAAATGAGTTGATTTTTTTCTTACAAAATTCTTTTCAATGGCAGTAAAACTATAGTTCTTGCAACTGAATTGTTGCATACATATGCAGACACGCTTCCTTTATATACATAAAGTTAAGACTACAATCAAGATGTTGAAGTTAGTCCTTTCGAGTTGTGTACTGAAAAGTTTCCAACTCTCTATGTGCATTTAAAGTACTGCTGGGTATATAGCTAAAAGGCTGATTCATTTTTAGATTAAATAAAATGTATTTCAAGATTTCTAGGTAGATACATTAGATGAAGTTGCAGTGAAGATTACACAGCAATACCTTGAATAGTGCAGTTAATTTGTTCCAAAATT
>VCCN01003498.1:2030237-2050788 GCA_006491835.1 Architeuthis dux | reverse complement strand
TCTGTGGGTTACATTTATTTTCTGAAAACCAGAAATGATGATAATAGTGGTGGTGGTGGTGATGATGATGACGACGACACCAACAATGACTTAATCCCGTTTAGGCAATTCTGTGGGTTACGTTTATTTTATGAAAATCTGAAATGATGACGATGATGACGATGATGATGGATGTGATGATGCTGCTGATGATGGAGGTGATGATGATGATGACGACACTGACAATGACGAAACTCAGAGAGAGATTGAAGTTGGAAAAATATCAGGACTTTGCGAGAGCACTAAGAAAGATTGTGGAATATGAAGGTGACAGTTGTACCCATTATTACTGGAGCACATGGAACGGTCCTGAAGAGCTTTGCGAGAAGAAAAAAAAGATTCGAATTGGAAATCCAAAGAGGAATTGAAACCATCCAGATGACAGTAATTGACAACCTTACAAAAGTCAGCTAGTATACTGAAGAAGAGCATGCTGGAGTATTGAGTAGACATGTTGCCACTTGACCTCCAGTGAAAGCAACCGGATACAATTGGTGCAAAAACTCAGTGAGTACTATAAAATGATGATTAGAATTTCCCTTCAAAAGCAAACGGTAACCTTGAATCTGAACCAACATCAACAATGTTTCAATAATGTGACTCAACCTCTTGACCTGGTGAGCAAGGGCACCCTCTCCTCTTACAACGGGCATTAAGGACCTTTCTCTTGTCTCCTACATCATCGAGCTTCTTAAGTCTATTTTCGGTAGTTATTAGTCGTTCGTTAACATTAACAACAATGTGTCCACAAGCTTTCTGTTAAACTAACTGGCTATTATTTCGTTTTTATTCAATATATATTCATCAGTACTGTTTCTTTTTTTACCCTCACTCCACCTATCCTTACTCCGCTCTTCTCTTGTGTCTCTCTTTTCTGTCCCTTCCTGCGTTCCCACCATTACTCCTTTTTAGTTGTAATCTATTCTTTACATCCCTCCTTTTTTTTATATCTCCTGTGAAAATTGCCTTTTTTTCTTCGCTTGCTTATCTTTGCTTGCTTGCTTGCTTGCTTGCTTACTTGCCTGTGACAGACAACGACCAGAGAGCTCTCCGGCAAGCAGGCTGACTTGGTTTACTTAAAACATGGCTCTCCCGGCCTGAGACAATGTCCTAGTTCTTTTTACTCTCTCTGTGTCTCTGTGTGTGTGTGTGTCTCTCTCTCTCTCTCAGCTCGTCCTCCTCTTTCCTGAACTATGGAAATTACAATGAATATCTGATAGTGCGTTATCGTGTGGTGTATAAAGTAAAAACACTAAGCAGTGTTGAGATTTTCTTCATGTTGTGGGAACTATACAGAAGTTTTTATAAAAAAATAGACCAATTGCTATTGAATTTCCATTCATGAAGTCTGTCCGGAAAGTATCCAGCCATTTGGAATATCTTGAGAACCGGTTGAGCTTCCTTGATGTAACTTGGTGACCAATCAGGTGAGACCATGCATGAAGAGACACTCTCCTGTGGGGTAACTCAGTCGGCAGTGAGAAACCGTTTTAGTGAGCTTGTGTACTTTGTGACCATCGCATTCACAATGACCGAGTCGGCCCATTCTTCCCGTCTCATGCAGGTTTTTGAGGGCAAAACATCGCCCAAGTCTCTCAGCTCCCCATAAGCCCAGATTTGGCTCCCTGCAACTTCTGGCTTTTCCCAAAGAGATTTCAGACTGTGGACGAGATTAAGGAGAATGCAAAAAGGCAGCTGATGGCTATCCTGAAAGAGGACTTTGCAGACTGAGTTTTGAAAAGTGGAAGGGACGTTAGGATATGTGTGAGACCTCACACATATCCTAGTGTCCCTTCCACTTTTCTGTCTCTCCAGGGGAAGTACTTTGAAGAGGACTCAGGCACCTCAGATACTTTCCAGATAGGCCTCGTACATAGTTACAAAGTCATATGGCTGTCTTTGTGACATTTCAGTTTAAAATTCCCAGGAAATATCCCACTGGGGCTGTTATTTCATTGCGGCTAACACAAGACTCGAGTAAGAGTTGATCTTGAAATCAGACTTTTTCTTTACCGCTCAAACTCAGTAGGTTCGAACAAGGAAATCAGTCTAGTCAGTCACTCAATAGAAACCGCATCCAATTGAATTTTAGGGTGGATCCAGGAATTTGTTTTCTATTGTGAGATATTTTTTCGTTTTTTAATACATTTCAGTATTCACTCATGTCTGTCTACACGTTATCTCCAAAAGTTATCAATGAATTACAATGAAATTTTGTGGAAGCGTGGAAAATAGGCTACAGAAGAAGTGAGGATGGATCCATGCACAATGATGTAGTCATAATTAGTTGTTTATTTTGAATTTCAAAATCTAGCAAATAAAAAAACTGGCAACAATATTTTTTCTTAATCTGAATGGTTTTTATTAGATATGATTTAACCTGGTTGCCAAGGTTCTACCGACAAAAAATGATAACTTCCACTTTCCGATAGACTATAAAGAATTGTAAGTTCCACTCACTCGATGTTAAAAAACGGTGCACAACTTTTATGTGCTGTTTTTAATATTGAGTGAGTGAGTGTGTGGTACTTAACAATTTTTATTTCCTCCCTTGATACTCGGAGAATCACATGTTTTTTTTAACAAGTAACAATAATCATCAAACAGGTCTGGTTAGTCACTCGATAGAAACTGTCACGTGACCAACATCTTTTGGCAGCATGCCATGTTGGAGGTGATCAATTAAAAAATTTGAGAAAGGGATGATCAATGATAGGTTACTTCTCTCGCCTTTTGTTGGGCAGTGATCACTAAAAAAGTCTGGATTTTCAAAAATCAAGCGTGAATGCTGCCAGACACAAACTAGGGCACCAATTTAGCATATATTTACATTGTAAATGTACCCCCCCCACTAAAAACCTAATATGGGGGGGAATTTTCAAAAAACAAAAGAAATGTTTTTTTCTAGACATAATAAGAAGTATATGTTTAAATTAGCCCTCTAGTGGGTGAGGCCTGTATGCGCGATACATACATACATATATAGCCAGCCAGACCAGCTTAAAAACTGCTATTTGTATTTTCCTTCAAACAATTTTTTTTTAAAAACCCAAAACATACCAACTTTCAAAACTTAAAAAACTTTGTTCTCCCAACTATCTGAAGCCCCGTCGGCCAAGGTTGACCATAATGAATAGCTTTTAGCTGCTGTAATGTTTATATATATATATGTATGTTAAATCAATAAGTAATGTATGTATATGTTAAATCAATGAACATGCCGAATGTAGAAAATGTGGACCGGAAGTGGGAATGGGGAAGGCTCAATTCTTACCAGGCAAACAGCCCTAGCATACGTGTTATCTTGTTCCATCTTCTTTTCTTAATATGCTTAAACACGGTTACGAATCAAATGCATTCTAATCTCACACAGCTAGAACAGAAAGACTAACAAAGCGAACAGAGGCACTAAAAACACAACAAGAATGTTACAGCTGCTATGCCTGGGCGCTTAGTATGGAGGAAGTATTGTGCCCAAGTTCCACTTCCCCACTTTCGACCATGCTGAAGGCTTCCTAAGAAAAGAAGTGTTCAATATGTTTGGAGATCGACTATATGGTAAAATAAATACACCTATAGTTAAAATAGCTTACTTACTTTGAATAAGGAAAATGTTTGTTTGGTTTTTAAAAATTCCCCACCACAAAATAGATTTTTAGTGGGGGGTTCAGTTGAACCCTTAGTTTGGGTCCAGCAGCATTCTCACTTGTTTTTTTTGAAAATTTGGACTTTTTAGTGATCACTGCCCACCAACACTGCTAATTTACAAGGTAAAAAGAAGCATATATAGATGGCGGTGATTTATAATTTTCCTTGGAATGTTAGTTTTTATTAGATTTGATATCGGCTAAGTTAATATTTTGTTGTAGCTGACCCCCGAGTGCCCCCACAACAACCATGATGATTTGAGTCACTAAACTACAAGATTGCCAATAAGAGGCTATTATTGGTTTAGCTAGCCATTGATGATGGGTTCAATCCTCACTTGGAGAGCTATTAATAAAGCCTGTTCATATAGGTCAGCTATGGCCTGCTCACATTTCTTGATCCGTGAGTTGTAATCAATCAACTCATGTACTTTTAACTAAATGTTACATTGCGCATACCAGGTGTAGGCAGTCTATGATCCAGATCACAAAGGGATTTTGACTGGCCAGCAAGCAAATACAGGTGCATCTAAAAAAATTAGAATATTGTGGAAGAGTTCAATATTTTTTGTCAGTTATTTCAGAAAGTGAAAATTGTATATATTCTAGATTCATTACATGTAAACTAAAATGTTTCAAGCATTTTTTAATTTTAATTTTGATAATTACAGTCGACAGCTCCAAAAAATAGAAAAAACATATCTCAAAATATTAGAATATTCCATTTTGAGTTTGAGTAAATCACTATTTATACAGTATAAATACCATGAATCTCTCAGTCTGGTTCAGTACCCACAACCACAATCATGGGGAAGATTGCTGATTTGACAGTTGTCCAGAAGACACTCATTGACACCCTCCACAGGGAGGGTAAGCCACAGAAGGTCATTGCTGAAAGGGCCGGCTGTTCGCAGAGTGTTGAATCAAAGCATATTCATGGAAAGTTGAATGGAAGGGAAAAGTGCGGTAGGAAAAGGTGCACAAGCAAGAGGGATGACTGTAGCCTTGAGAGGATTGTCAAGCAAAGTCAATTCAAGAACTTGGGGGAGCTTCACAAGGAGTGGACAAGAGCCACCACACTCAGACATGTCCAAGAAATGGGCTACAAGTGTCACATTCCTAGTGTCAAGCCACTCCTGAACCAGAGTCAACATCAGAAGCGCCTTACCTGGAAAAAAAGAACTGGACCGTTGCTCAGTGGTCCAAAGTCCTCTTTTCAGATGAAAGTACATTTTGCATTTTATTTGGAAATCAGGGCCCTAGAGTCTGGTGGAAGAGTAGAGAGGCATAGAATCCAAGTTGCTTGAAGTCTGATGTGAAGTTTCCACAGTCAGTGATGATTTGGGGGTGCCATGTCATCTGCTGGTGTTGATCCACTGTGTTTTATCAAGTCCAAAGTCAACACAGCCATCTACCAGGAGATTTTAGAGCACTTCTTGCTTCCGTCTGCTGACAAGCTTTATAGAGATGCTCTGCTTTATGGAGATGCTGTCTGCTGACAAGCTTTATGGAGATGCTGATTTTCTTTTCCAGCTGACCATGGTATTACTGTGCTTGATTGGCCAGCCAACTCATCTGACCTGAACCCCATAGAGAATCTATGGGGTATTGTCAAGAGGAAGATGAGAGACACCAGACCCAACAATACAGACGAGCTGAAGGCCTCTATCAAAGCAACCTAGGCTTCCATAACACCTCAGCAGTGCCACAGGCTGATCGCCTCCATGCCACATCGCATTGATGTAGTAATTCATGCAAAAGAACCCCCGACCAAGTAATGAGTGCATAAATGAACAGACTTTTCAGAAGTTCGACATTTCTGTATTATAAAATCCTTTTTCTTATGAAATATTCTAATATTTGGAGATAGTGGATTTTTTATTTCCATGAGCTGTAAGCTGTAATCATCAAAATTAAAACAAAAAAAAGGCTTGAAATATTTCATTTTATGTGTAATGAATCTAGAATATATGAAAGTTTCATTTTTTTAATTAAATTACGGAAAGAAAATTAACTTTTCCATGATATTCTAATTTTTTTAGATGCACCTGTATTGGGATACTATGCTTACTTTTTCATATTTTAAAGATTGCATGTGTCTTTAAAATAGATTCAAAAGATGCCTTGATTAAAATAAATTGCAACTAAATTGAGTTCTTTGATTACAAATTGGCATCCTTGGTTAAGCAATTTTCTAGCACACATTAGTAATTGCTTTGAGGCAAAATATAACTGAATGTATTTAAATGGATAATTCCCATATTTCAAGTTGTTTACAGCATTTATCAGGCCCACCTTCCACTCATTAATACGTGATCTGTCCTGCAGAGGCAAAAAGGTTGCTGATCCCTGCCGAATAATTTAGTTTTGCTCAATGATGAAATTGAATTAAGACTGTAGTCTACAAAATTGAAAGTCCGTTTCCACAATCTCAACAGAAAAAAAAAATTTACATTTGAAATTGGATCAACGGATTGTTTTAGTATTTTCTTGTAAAATATTGATGCTTTTGGCGAAATATATAGTTTGGCACAAATGGCAAGTCCGCTTGGATGGTGTAATGGTTAGCACGTCTGCCTCACACGCAGAAGGTTCTGGGTTTGATTCCCGGTACGAGTGAAGAGTGTGGAAAAACTCTTCATTAGGACAAATTTCCCTGTGCACTCAGCAGCTAATTGATTACACTCTAAGCTGTGTGATTCGGGTGGAGGTATCCCTTCGGTGGACTTGCATCCTGCCAAGGAAGTGGTCATAAAAACTTATAGGAATAAAGTCCTGGTCTCGACCAGACTTGAAACTTGCAAGGATCACTAAGTTGATGCATGCAACAGAAACTGGGTCTTTGTCACCAGGATGCATACTCCTTTATAAGTGGCAAAGTAGAAGTGTAACAATGTTATAGCTTCTTAATGATTGGAATCTCTAATCGTGAATTCTGAAATGGTCCTTAGTTGGTGTTGGAATGTTAAATGGAAGGTTCAAGTGGGTGAATTGGAAATTTTATCCTGATTGAGTCTGACAAGACAATGAAAGCAGAAGCCGATATATTTTGTCCGATACAGTCAACATGATAATAACGCTGTAGAGATAGCAGCAGATGACAGTGGTAGAAACTGATCAACCCGGGTTTGGAATAACACCCATACTTTGCCATCTATCACTTTCTGCATCTTTCGTCTTCCACGCATCTTGCATTTGTGTTCGCCTTAAACATCCGTGTTTGAAAACAACAGGGCTCCACCGTCAGTCACCATTGAAGAATAAACGAGAGAGATTTTTCTACACTGTGTGTTTTTGCTTTATTGTTTCCAGTTCCATTTTTCATTTACGACACTTCTTTTTGCAGCAGCATCTGACCCCGCAGGTAATCCTGAAAAAGTTGTCTCTGAACAAAGTTGGCAACGCAACAGAAGACGAAAAACTGGAAGTTGTTAGTTTTCAAGCTGAGTGTTGGTCTATTTGAAAGCTGTTATCATAAACTTGCCTCGGATATAATAAACACGCCTTGTTTGATCAGAAAGAAAACATAAAAAGGCAGGTAAAACAACATATAGAATTGCTTACATACAGTACATATATTTATATATGTGCACTTAATGATTAATTTTAAAATTAACAACACAGACACAGACATATACTGGCTAAAAAATGTACACATATTTTACTCTTTTTTGTTGTTTTCTAACCTCGTCTTATGCAATTGAAAACAATTTGTAAGTAAGGGATTATTTTCGCCTATGTCTGTGTATTCAAGGGAAATAACATTTTTGTCTTAAATCTTTGGACCCCACTGTTGTATATGTACCCTTAAATGTAATTTGATAATTTCATAAGCAAAAGTAATTATATTGCAATGAAGTTTCAATATAAAATGTATATCCTGGAATTCCGGTCAGCCATTTGTTTAAAAAAAAGATTATTGATTGGCTGTAGAATAACCGATTGGAGGTGTGACTAAAGGACTATGCCTCTAATCAGTCATTCTGGCAATGTCTCATGCCAGACTGCCTGTCACAGTTGTCAGTAACCTTGTGACTAAAGTCTTTATACTGCATCATTCGGTACCTTAACATATGCTTTTTTTCTCTTTTGTCTCTGACTTCAAATGATTTGGTTTCACTCTTGCTAACTCTGCTGATCCCGGTATTGGGGTTGTGGCCTCAAAAATAGAAATCAATTCATTAAAATGAATAATAATCCATAACTAGAAAAATATTCACTCAAATAATGATTTTGAATAGTGACACTGAAACAACTGTGTGTGTGTGTGGGGGGGTGCGTGTGTATGCACTGTGATAACTCGACAACTGGCCATTATACAAAGTTGATATTCACCATATATCTTAGTTAGCACACCAGGCATTGCAGTGTTGAGTTTGAAGTTGTTTGGATCAGTGGTTCTTGAGAAATCTAATAAAAATAAATAGAAGATTTTAGATTATAGATCTTTTATCTACTGGTATGTACCCATCTGGAGTTTGCTTCCTGAATATTGGGAAATATATCCTACACTGAAAGACTAAAGAAACCCTTGAATACAGAAGAAAACGTGCTGACCTACTAAAGTTCTATAGAATCCGGAACAACATACATAGAATGGATACTGACGTTCATTGCTCAAAATGCCCTGATAAGAAAATGCTGACTTCATCTATGTGCAGTAAAACCAGAGGATACAGCCATAAACTACAAATTCAGACCTCCACTGGTGTTAGGAAAAATTTCCTTTCGGCAAGAGTGGCAAGCGCTTGGAACAGCTTAAGTGAAAAGAGAGTCACATCCGAAAATATCAATATTTTTTTAAATAATCTTTGTTCGGATATCGGACATACCAAATTTAACTACCATTATTATTTAATTATTAGTTTAAACCCAGTCCAATTACTCTGAAGGTGGCTTAATGACGCAATTAACTGCTGTCAAAAAAAGCCCATTTCAAGTATATATATCTAAATTGGCAACAGATCTAAATTTAGATATAAAATATCTAAATTGACAAAACTGAAGAGTGGTAACTGAAATACTTTGAAACCGTAGTTTCGTATGACAGATGGAAATTTATTCTGCATGACTATTATGGCAGGCTGTTCCACACATCATAAAGTCCAGCCACTTCCAAACTAATAAAAATCAATAGAAAATTACAGATTATAGATCTTTTATCTAAAATTTATACAAAATATCTAAATTGGCAACAGATCTAAATTTAGATATAAAATATCTAAATTGGCAAAACTGAAGAGTGGTAACTGAAATACTTCAAAACCATAGTTTTGTACGCCAGACGGAAATTTACCACTTTTGATTAAATTTGACTAGTTTTTACCTTCATCCTAATTTTAGTTGTTTTATACATTTATTAATTTATACAACTTATTAATTATTAAACAGTGGCCCGAATTAATAAGTTTAAAAACTAGTCAAATTTAATAAAAAGTGGTATGTTACAATACTTCATCCAATGATAATAAAGATTGATTTAGACGAACATTTATTTTACTTGACTATTATGGCAGGCTGTTACACACACCATTAAATCTGGTTCCAAACATGAACCTTTGGAACAGACACTGACCTAGTTATACAAATCTTGCAAAATTCTTATGAGAAAACCTACCTGTACGTGAGAGTAATAACTTCTGAAAATATTTTCTGCCTTTGTATAAGGAGGACAGAGAAGACGGAAGAAGATAGGAATCATGAATAGAAGAAGAAGGGAGAGAGAATGGCTGGGAGAAAGAGGGGTAAGGAGGATGGAAGTAAAGAGAGTGATGAGAGAGATTGTGAGAAATAGAGGATAAAAGCTTAAAAGGTGATAGAGAGAGGGTGGTGGAAAGAGAGGGAAAAAGAGATAGAAGAAGTGAGAAGGAGAGACAGCAAGGAAGAAAGAAACGAAAAAAGAAAGAACAGGTGTGGTTAGTGACCAACGTCTTTTGGCAGCATGTCACATTGGGGGTGATCAATGAATAAGTTACTTCTCTCGCCTTGTGTTGGGCAGTGATCACTAAATAATTCTGAATTGTCAACAAAAAAAACAAGCGGACACGAACTAGTGATAACTTTAGCATAAACTTACATTGCAAATTGAAACCCCCACTAAAACCCTATTTAGGGGGGGGGGATTTACTTGAGGTGAGGAGATTTCATCATTGGCCTTGGAGTGGACGGGGTTGTTTTGATTCATTTGCTGTTCTGTTAGTGTTTCATTAATGGAGAAAAAAAAGTTAATTGAAGAATAGAAGTGAGTGTTGTATAAAAGAAATAAACAAGAAATAGTTGTTAAAAAAGTATAAAAGTTATTTGAGGAATAGAAGTGAGTGTTGTATAAAAGAAATAAACAAGAAATAGTTGTTAGAAAAGTTATTCGAAGAATAGAAGTGAGTGTTGTACAAAAGAAATAAACAAGAAATAGTTGTTAAAAAAAGTAGAAAAGTTATTCGAAGAATAGAAGTGAGTGTTGTATAAAAGAAATAAACAAGAAATAGTTGTTAAAAAAGTAGAAAAGTTATTCGAAGAATAGAGTGTTGTATAAAAGAAATAAACAAGAAATAGATTTTAGAAAAAGTAGAAAAGTTATTCAAAGAATAGAAGTGAGTGTTGTATAAAAGAAATAAACAAGAAATAGTTGTTAAAAAAGTAGAAAAGTTATTCGAAGAATAGAAGTGAGTGTTGTATAAAAGAAATAAACAAGAAATAGTTGTCAAAAAAAGTAGAAAAGTTATTCGAAGAATAAGAGTGTCGTATAAAAGTAATAAACAAGAACAAATTGTATATGGTATTAGAAACCGTCAACCAAACTTGTCAAAATAGGTTTCTTCAGTTTTCAAGGTTGGCTAGCTGGCTGGCTAGAGGGCTGAAATTTTTCAACATTTACTCCTTATTATATCTAGGAAAAATGTTTTTTGTTTTTTAACACCCCCCCCCCCCAAATAGGTTTTTTAGTGGGGGTGTTCAATTTACAATGCTAAATTGATCCCTAGATTTTTGAAAATTCAGACTTTTTAGTGATCTAACAAAAGGTGAGAGAAGTAACTTATTCATTGATCACCCCCAACATGGCATGCTGTCAAAAGATGTTGGTTTCTATTGAGTGACTAAGCAGACCTGCCATTTTAAAAATTTTTGGATGCATCAAAATAAAAAGCTTTAAAAGTATATATATTAGAATGAGACCAGGTAAAATAAATTATACCGTCACCAATCACTGAAATGTTTGGGTTTTTGAGGGTTTTGTCTGGCTTTGCACTTTACGTGTGGGTCTTTTGTCCTTGTGGGGTTTTTGTCTCCTGGGGGTTTTGTCCGGACCCTGGGGCCTACAGCCTGAAGGTTACTTTCTTTTCTTGATTTTTTTTTTCAAAATTTTGCAAGTCAAAATTGGGGGTACATTGTTGAGGCATAGGGCACCGGCAAATACGGTAGCTATTTTACACAATATGAAACAAAGTAAATAATTGGTCACGATACTAACAACATCAATCAGTCCAGTCAAAAACTACAAACACAATAACCTAAAAGAAAGAAAAACTCTTCTCTTTTTCTTTGCCCTCAGCGTGGCCAATGCAGTTTCTTCCTTTTTTATGCTTGACTGATTTGTCTATTTGAACCATATGTCAGTCGCCTTCAATTTCCTAGTCACTACTCTTTATGCTTCTTCTTTAAGCAAAGAAAAGAAAGGCCATTGAAATAACGACTTAAATTATTGTTTTTTTGGGAGGGTTGTTTGTCAGAGACTTGTAAGGTGAAGGCCATAGCTTGCCTTGAAAAATGTTACTTGTTGCTAAAATAATTATCTAAAAAAGGAGAATTCAATGTCTCATCATGGCTGAATTTGAATCTTATGTATTTCCCTTTGGTGCCAGGTAAAGAGCAGTATTTTGAGTGATAATTCTCGAGGCAAACACACGACACACGATTCCTACTTGGAAGATTAGCGTAGCAACCAGCACTCATCTCACCCTCATCTGGCCTTGTGCCATAAGCTTAAATATCATAGGGCAGGGGTCCCCAACCATAGTTCCTCCTAAGGAACCAGTGCACAAAGAAAATTAATGTGCGCACAGAAGATTTAAAATTCTGTAGATAGCTTACTGAGCTAAAAATAATATATTGATTCCCTGTGTTGAATTCGAAAGTGCGCACATACTTTTCATACTTTGTCACAGGAAAAGAAAATTGCACAATATAAGATTTTTGTGCCCACTGACATACAATAAATTAGAAGGAACATTGTCTACCACCTTTTTGCACTGAGGATCAGTTTAATATTGACAATATTCTTGTGGACCGGCTGACGGGGGGTGAATGGTTAATCAAGATCAGAATATAGGTGATTCCAACTATATGGGTCTCTTATAAGTGGCCAATACACTCAATTCTGTTTCTAAAAGGATTTATCTGACACATGTAATAAGATCCAAAGGGGAAAAGCTCAAATTAATTTTATTTTTTAAAAGTTTCGTTTTTGTCTAATTTAATTTTTACAGTTGGTTTGCCTCGTGTGTCAGATCTATTTCTTTGTGGGGACGTGGGAGGCATGACAGGGAAAAGGTGAAAACAGCTAACTCATATCATTTCATATCACCAAATCATATCGTTTCGTCGCGGCCTGGTAGCACATGCTTTACAGCCCAGTACCGGTCTGCAGCCCGGTGGTTGGGGACCACTGTCGTAGGACACCTTGCACCTGTAGTGAGTTCAGTCCTCACTGTGTGCTCCACACTTGCAGCTCTATGCCAGCCTAAGCTAACCTTAGTAATAAATAAATACCCATATGCCAGTCAACTTCAATTTTCTAGTCCAAGTCGCTACTCATTAGGTCTGTTCAAGACTGTTAATAATTTACATCTTGTCCTGTAAAGATGTTACTTATTGCTGAAATAATAATCAAAGCAAAAATTCTTTGTCAGGAGCCTGCTTCAGGGCTGAATTTATGTATATAGAGGCATCGTGGTCAGTTATGGTTCTGTATAAGCATCTAACTCCATAGTAGAATTGACCGAAAGCCCACTAACATTAAATTAAGTTTGAACCAGTAGGAGATAGCAGCCCTAACAGTTTTTAGACAGGAGGGTAAAGAATAAACATTTAAATGATTACTGCAAGAATGTGTGCGGAAGGTGACAAGACCGCAACTGGTGAATTTTTGTCTGTTGTTGGTTTATATAGGCTTCATTGACTAGATTCGGTTTATGAATTTTCATTAGTCAATAAATAGACATTGTTGTCACGTGGTATGTTTATGCTGATGTCCGCATCCAAAATATGTGTTGAGAGCAGCTCCTGCTGATTTTGAGTTTGAATTATTGGTTGTTTGAAATTGGCGCTTTTTTCTATTTTGACTGGCTCAATTCCTTGAGCCTACTTTTGATAAGAATTTTGAAGGGCTTTTATTGAAGGGCCAATATGTATTTCCCACCAGTGCCAGAGGTCGGTGTTCGAGCCCAGGTGAAAGCCAGGATTTCCAATGCTGATTTTCTTAGTAGGCAGGACATTTGGAAAATTAGAGTAATATAATCTTCCTTGTCTCATTAGGCCTTGTGCTATACTAAGCTAGGTTTAGTGAATATCGAGAATTCTTTGTTAACATAATTTCTGATACAAAAAAAACAAACCTGTTTGCATTTCAACAATTTGACTCACACCATTATCAAGCCTATATCCTTTCCTTCCCTCTACACATAAAACATTCAACATTTCATGTCAGTCGGGATTATAGTTCCCACTACTTTTTTGTAATCAGTGGGCGCAAAAATCTTATTTTGTGAAAATGCTTTTCCTGTGACAAAAGTATGTGCGCACTTTTGAATTTGACATAGGGAACCAATAGAATCATTAAAACTCAATAAGCTATCTACAGAATTTGAAATCTTTTGTGCACTGGTTGCAAAATGTGTACTCGCACACGTTTTGCACAACTTAGCAGGAACTATGATGATAGCCCCAAATAGTCTTACTGAGTTAACAAATCTGACTCAATGTTTCATCATCATAAAAAACAATTCAATTTGATATGCTGTTACATCAGTAAAACTATAGTGGCTATAAGTCTTTTGTATTCTAGCCCATAATACAACAAGATGAATCTATATCACAGTGGTCTGATTTCTGTATGTTTGTTTGTTTGTTTGTATTTGTTACTGTATCACAGCAAAAACCACACATCGTAGCAAGATCTTTGTTAGCACTGAATACTAAAATGCTCTAACTTAGAGAATGACAAGGGCAATAGTCAGGTCCCTGAATTAAAGAGGTACAAATGTACAGGGTAGGTGAAAAAGGGTGGCATTCATCTTACCGAAAATCATCTTGCCGAAGTCGGTTTCACTGAACATTTACCGAAAAATTATGAAATTTTTAACATCGAGTGGCAGCAGGTTTGACAAAAAAACATTACTGAAAGCATAAACAATTTTTTTTATTTTTAAGATCTCGTTCAAAAAAGCTCAAAAAGATTAATTTATTTTTTGAATTTACATTTTTTAAGAATTTCAAATTTTTTTAATAAAATAGAAATGGCGAAAAGATAAAAATAAATAAGAAAATTCATAAATGAAAAACAGAAGTAAATATATAAATTATATTGTTAGTGCTGCTTCATTTCATAAATTTTCACCAAAATATGTTAAAATAATGTACGCCGTCCAACGTGGCTGAACTATACAATTACCTATGTTAATCCAAATAATACCTGAAATGAAATGAAAATAAAATTGCTTTTATTGTAAATACTCATACAACAATAATAAATGCTTTTCCTTTTCATAAATCACCTACAAACGATCGTAAATAAAATCCTTTTTTTTTCTTCTTAAATCTTATACATGATATATGTTATAAGTACTAAATCTTATTGTAAATAAATACCAGATTTATAATAGATGCTTTTGTTTTCATAAATTGTAAACATTAACATACCCCCGTCGCAGTAATTTTAGAAAAAAAAAATTAACCAGTGGTTTTGGAAAATAATAAACTCTGAAAAATAGTGACCAATCAATGTTCGGTAAAACATCAGCAAGATGATTTTCAGTAAGATGAACCTGACCTGGTGAAAAGAAACTCCCTATTGGAAATTGGTAATAACTTTATTATTTATTGGTCAAGGGTAGTTAAACTAGCTTTACTTTGGACCATACAATAGTAGATGGCCCTGTCGGCTGGGGTCTAGAATACACCAACTGCATCCCCTGCAGAGGGGTAAGACCTCCCCAAACAGGGCAGCCCTGTTGGCTGGGGCCTAGAATACATCGACTGCATCCCTTGCAGAGGTTAAAAAATAACCTTTCATCAAAATCGTAAGACTCTAGTTAAAAATAACCTTTCACCAAAGTCGCAAGACTCTATTTAAAAAAACAAACCTTTCAAAGTTGCAAGACTCTATTTAAAAAAAAACCAAAAACCTCTGATTTTCGGAATTTTAAACTGATTTTGTCATTAAATGAGACATCAAGGGTTGATATGCCACTAAACAAATCAATCAATCAAACAATAGTAGAATTTGTGTTAAAATTCAACATAGGCACCAATTTCTGTAAGCGTTTCGGTATAGCCTCGATAGACCTTTGTAGGAAGTCTTGCGGTATGTTGGCAATAACATGTCAAATGTGCTCCTCCAGTTGATCCAGTGTTTGTGGTTTGGTGCAGTACACCTCATCCTTCACCTACCCCCACAGGAAGAAGTCACAGGGTGTAAGGCATGGTTGCTATTTATGTCCAATAAGGCCCCATTCGGCACTGCCAACTTTGATATTTGATATCTAAATTTAAATATTTTTTGTTGCGTTTAGATATAAGAAATTGTTTTTAGATATCAGTTCTAGCCACTTTTAGCTATTTATTTTCATTATTGTGATAATAATCTGGCTACTGTTAGCTATTTCTAGCCATCAATTTTTTCTGTCCGAATCTGAGCAATTTGGAGCAGGGTTGACCGAGTTTGTCCGATTTTTGGAACACTCGTGTGCGATTTTAAGAAAGCTAATCTGGCAACCCTGTTGCAGGGTTGCCAGATTAGTTTTCTCAAAATCGGACCAAAAGGTCAACCCTGCTTCAAATCTGTCAAATTTGGACAGAAAAAAATTGATGGCTGAAAATAGCTAATAGTGTCTAAAAGTAGCTAGATTATTATCACAATAATTAAAACAAATAGCTAATAGTGGCAAAAAGTAGCTAGATCATTATCACAATTAAATTAAATAGCTAATAGTGGCAAAGAGTAGCTAGATCATTATTACAATAATTAAAATGAAAAAGCTAATAGTGGTTTAAAGTAGCTAGATCATTATTACAATAATTAAAATGAAAAAGCTAATAGTGGCTAAAAGTAGCTAGATTATTATCACAATAATTAAAACAAATAGCTAATAGTAGCTAAAAGTAACTAGATCAGTATCACAATTAAATTAAATAGCTAATAGTGGCAAAAAGTAGCTAGATCATTATCACAATAATTAAAATAAATAGCTAATAGTGGCAGAAAGTAGCTAGATCATTAACAAAATAATTCAAATAAATAGCTAATAGTGGCTTAAAGTAGCTAGATCATTACCACAATAATAAAATAAATAGCTAATAGTGGCTAGAAGTAGCTAGATCATTATCACAATAATTAAAATAAATAGCTAAAAGTGGCTAGAACTGATATCTGATCTAAACACAATAAAAAATATCTAAATTTAGTTATAAAATATCAAAGTTGGCAACACTGAGTGGGGTCTTAAATCAGATAATTTTGGATGTCCGACTCTTAACATTTTTATTCGGACATACAGGGCAAAAACGGACACGATCTCCAATCGGATATATCCGGCAACCCTGCTCTGATGTAAGGTGAGGCCATTCATTTCTAATAGTTAAGAGTTAATTCTCACCCACCCTGTGTGTATTAATGCCATTGAAAGGCTACATAATATGAGGTACAGTACAAATTTAAGAAGTTCTCCAGTGAGGAGATTAGAAAGGTAAATAAATGAACCAAGTTTTTTTTTAGTTTTTTATCTTGAGTGTGTCTCTATGATCAACTGGTTTCTTGTTCGTTTTTCCAACATAACAAGTGAGAAACTTGAGCTAATGGACATATGGTTCAAATAGGCAAGTCACTTGAGTGTGAAAGAACGAAATTGGTGGGAGAGGAAAACCCAGAGACAGGGCAAGATAAAATAAGATGGTGGTGGTTTGTGGTTGGTGGGGTAGAGTAAAGCTGGATAAATAGGAGAGAATAGGGAAAGAAATACAGGGAGAAGGAAATTGAGATAGCAGAGATACAATCAGAGAGTTAGAGAGGGAGAGAGGCAACATAAGAGATAGAAAGAAAGTGAGTAGTTAAAAAAGTGTGTATGTATGTGGGACATAAGCTGCAAGAGAGGACATTGTATAAGAAGGAGAGAATGATTGGGAGAGAGTGTAGAAAAGAGATAGAGAGGGTAAAGATTGAGAGGGAGTGAGATAGTTTGGAAACAGGGGAGTCAAAGAGAAACAATTCTTTTTAAAACAAGGAAAAATGAAAACAGTCTATTTTCCCCATGGTACTGTTTCATTGTGCTTGTATTCCATAGGGGACATTTGACTGCTAGATTTTAGTATTGCTAGTAGTTGGCTGTTTGTGTGTGTGTGTGTGTGTGTTATGCCAAAAACATCTGTAAAATAAATTTTGGTATTATTTTGGATAGAGGGACCCAAAGCTATAGGCCTCAACAGAGGGAGGAATTGATACAGGAAACTAGTTCAAACCAGATTCAAGTTATAGCCACACTATCAGAAATTGAAATAGTATCTGTTAACAGATAAAAGACCTTTAGATTTTACAAGTTAAAAGTCTTTTCTATATCAACCTTTATGATTTTAAAACAATTTGACATCTCCAACAAACCATCCGTATTAACATATGAAAATCCATTTTTCCAATACGTCATTGTGTAATGATGATTAAATATTTATTTTATAAAGGGGTATATAATTGAGTCTAGAGCAGAATCCGGACCGCAGCCTCATTGAATATCTGACTTTGCATACAAAAATTCTGTTTTTCTTATCTATTTTTGGTTAGTGAACAATAAAATTCAGTATCGAAAAATAAAGCGAAAATCTCATTTTCCAGTAGCCTCAAACAGTGGCGGCACCAGCGTTTTGTACCAGCCCTCACAAGGTATGGCCAGAAAATCATGAGCACGTGTAATGTTTTTGTATTGATGCATATATATAAATATATGTATGTATAAATCTGTATATATGCATGTATTAATGTTCACGATTAATAATAAATAAATACACCAAAGCAAGATCCCAGCAGTCCCCATTCCGTTTCAGGTCCCAGAAACGCGGACCGGAAGTGGGAACGGGGTAAGCTTATTTCTTCACAGGCAATGGTGCTGAGCAACACGTGTCTGTGTTCCATCTCTTTTCTTAACACAGTTACGAACCAAACACAGCTAAAACAGAAAGAACAATAAAGCGAACAAAGGCACTAGATACAAGACAACATTATAATGAGCACGGGTAAAGTTTTTATATAAGTAATAATGTCACATTAAGATTAAATTTTGCAAGCTCGGGTTAGGCATTGCTAGTGGCCTAAAATGAATCAATGGTTTATAGCTAAAAATGTTTTAACACTACACACTCCTATTGTTCTATTAATATACTTGGCTAATTAGGGCACTAGATGTTATATTCTGTCATACAAGTTCACATTGATTGATAGTATATGGAAGTTTATGTAGGTATATACTAACATTAAAGTAATTAAAAAACAAGTTGTTTCCATAGCTTGTATGATTATGGTTTCAGTTTTATTTGGCCAGCAAGACATAAAACAGTTCTAATCTGGTCAGCCTGCACTCCGAAAATGTTAATCAATCTCTGGTCTAGAGCATTAGTTTTGTGGGGGCTTTTTATCAGTACTGCTGGTCTAAGTGTGGGGTCTCCGTTCACGCTCACCTCACACTGGACTGGCTTTCCAGGGAAGTGTTCTTTATCAGCCTCCCCACGACGGCAGATTTGACACAAGGTCGGATTAGGGTGGGGTCCTGCACGGTCGAGAACATGCAGGCAGGAGGGGTGGGGATCCCAAATCCCCATGGCTAGGGACCTGAGTGGGGAGAATCCTCAAGTCCCTGTCACTGAGACAAATGCCATGAGGACCAGGATTGATACTTCCCTGGAAAGCCAGTCCAGTGTGAGGTGAGCGCGAACGGAGAACCCACACTTAGACCAGCACACCCGATTCACCCACGTGGGGCGACCGCAGAGGTCAACGACCCAACCGAAGTGCAATGGAAGGGCCTCGCTCTGGGAGAACAGACATGCTGATATTCTGATCCCTGTGCCAGGTAAATGGCATTTGTCTCAGTGACAGGGACTTGAGGATTCTCCCCCCTCAGGTCCCTAGCCATGGGGATTTGGGATCCCCACCCTCCTGCCTGCATGTTCTCGACCGTGCAGGACCCCACCCTAGTCCGACCGTGTGTCAAATCTGCCATAGTGGGGAGGCTGATAAAGAACACTCACTGTTTATATATCTGAGGTAGATGACTGTGTTCTACAGTCTATAGTAATATAGCCTTGATATCATAGAACAACAAACTATTCTCATTAACAGAAAAAATACAACTTTGAAAACTGCCTTAAGATCTCCCAATCTTTTGGAACGTTATCAAATGGCCTAAAACATTTGAAGATCATACTGGAAAAAACGATCAGACTCCATTTTTGCATTTTGTTTTTAGTTACTGCCCCTACTAGGTTTTATTATATGCTGATGATGTTATGTAATTGAAGAAGGGTACGGATTAACAATATGTATGTAAAGAACAAGACAGACACGTGTTGATTGAACAAAGATATGTTTAATACTGAATAAGTGCCAGCAGCCAGTGATGAACACAGCAAGGGGACGTAATTGGCTCTGGAGTAGTAATTGTATATATAACAGGTTTGACTACAGTTAAACTGTATAGTTATTTACAATACTGAAAAAACGATGAAACTCAATGGTTATTTAGCTTTTAAGTTTACCCATCCACTAAAAGAACCATTACATTTTGAAGTTTAAAATCCAAATTACTCAAAATGATAAAAAAAATGTTGAGTTTGATCGTTTTTCCAATGTAGTCTTCAAAATCTTCTCCCAATGGACTAAGAAAGTATTAATGCTATGATCTCAACCGAGGCTTTCATTAATTGATTTTTTCAGTATTTTCTGCTTTTAATAAAATAAATATATAAATGGTGAGTGTGGTTAATGGAGTTAGTGTTGCAATTCAGATTTTTATGTCTAAAAGTATTGAATCACTGTAGCCACAATCACCGACACAACAAAACAACAAACATAGTGGCAAGGTATTCTTCCCTTTTTACTTAGTTGTTTTCAGAATTGTGTCAATGCTACCGGACACACCATTTGGCCTAGAACCTTGAAAATTCGCATGAGTACTCCACTAAACATCTTCTAAAAACAGTAAAGAAAATTTAATCTATTGGTGTTAGTGCAGTTACTTAATTTATAATTAGACAAAGATTTCCATGGTTCCTTCTCCCATTTCAGTTTTGGAAGAGAATGCAATTCATATTTTAATTTAATTTAGTTTATGAATTTATAATTTTTATTTTATCACAAAAAACAATATACATTGTAGAACAGATTTTCCCTAGCTTTTAATTTCTACTAGGTTGTTATACATGAAATGTTAAAGAATAATGCTAAAAGTGAAAGATTTACAAATTTATTACATTTTTTTAAAAGATTCAGTGTAAATAGAGATATAATTTGTTATTATTGAAGGTTTTAAGACTTATGTCCCTCACATCCCGAGTACTGTGCACAGGCCCGGTCACCATACTTGGAGATAGATAAAAATCTTTTAGAAAAA
>VCCN01003498.1:1998080-2020241 GCA_006491835.1 Architeuthis dux | reverse complement strand
AAAAAACGACAACAAACTAATTTTCAAAAATATCACAGTCTTTATTTTTTTCATTTTATTTTTACAGTGAGAGAAAATAAAAGCCGGCAGTAATATATAAAACGTGGCATTTTTGTTTTCCTATTTAAAATATACCACAAAAATCTTTCGTTACAAATCCTGAGAGTGTATATAGATCATTAAGCAAGAAATCTCCGGCAAAGATAGAAAACAGAATTAAATAAAAGTTAAAAGTAGTCTCCCTTTGATTTTAAAATCAAGACAAATTGCAGGAAAAGTTAATCTCCTAGAATTTTGTGGGGAAATAAAAAGTTTTCGCGACGTTTTGGGGGACGAAAAGAAGGTAATAACAGATTTAGATTGGCACCAAATTTTCAGAATAATTTTGTTGAACAAAAATTTCTGCAGCACATATCTGAGAATTAAAGAAAAATATTTCTGGAAGATTTAGATTTTTAATATCATAAAATACTATGAAGATGTTAATTTAGAATCAGACTGAACACTCATCTAAATGATTACAATTCCAGATTGAAAGTCTAAACTTCAAGTGAATTTATGAGCATAATGTGTTTGTCTCCCTAAAAGGAGGGAAAGAAATACATCATTAAATCCAATGTGTAGAGAAAGAGAAGGATTTTTTTTTAATAACAGTAAATTACTTGTTAGTTGACCATCATTCCGATGATGTCTGTGGCTGTGCTGAGATTAATGTGTGTTAATGTTTTTAAAGTGGAAGGGTCATTGCACAGGAACAATCCCACTCACTAGACCTCCAAGGTCGTTTTCCAGTGGTACAATGAGACATCACAACTGGCAGTCTTTTTGGCTGCAAGAGTTGCCAAAAAGGAGGTAGAGGTTACCACCAGTCTGCCTTAGGGGCTCCACTTCTGGTTTGTTCTGTCAGAGAAACCGGCTCTTAGTTGGATTGCCTTACAAGGCTAAAGGGCTCCAACTACCCTGCTATTTACCCATAGCCGGGAGGAGAAGTGGATTCATGCCTTTCCCAAGAGCAAAGAATGTAAACTCGACCAAAACTAACCAATTACATTTTCTGTACTGGTATTGGTTACACCACCCTGAACCCCCAGTAAATTACTAATACGGTCAACATAATCTTTTTCACTGAGATACGAGTTTAAATTAAATGCAAGGAAAAATACATTGTGCTTCACAACTTTAGGTCCTGAGTTTAAAATAAACCCTAGTTTATGCAATTCTTTTTTCACAAACTGATGCATGAAACAAATCTTTTAGAATGTCCTTGGCAAATTAGAAGCCATATATATAAATAAATACCTTCAATTTAGTGATTAAGTCCCCCAAAATTAAATTTGCTTTTATTATAACCAAAAAGTAAATAAGGACAAAACTAGAAAGTTTAAATAAATAAACTTTACATCACTGTCATTGCAAAGGACTTCAATTGAGATGCTAGGTTTTCTTGTGATTAATGCTAGGTTCAAACCTGATCCATCTCTTTACCAAAGGAGCCTTGCAAATTTTTCCTCAAGGAATATGGCTGAATTTAGCCGTTTAAGACTTATTAAGTATAACATTTGATATCAGAGTTGGCATTACTTGCAAGTGGATATTGTAAATTTTACAGTCAGCACATTAATTTCTCTTTATTCTGATTTCATAACAGATTTTCTTTTCTGGTTGGATGTGTTTTGGATTGGGTCTTAACCTTCTTGACCAAGCTTTGTGAGCAGGAAGCTAAATGAGAAATCTTTAAGTGAATAAATATCAATTTGACAAGGATTTTTCCTGGTGGATAGTGAAGCCACTGAATTTGAGCAAAAAGGTGATCCTTTGTTTTAATTTGATTTAAGAATTAAACCAATTTGAAAGCCATAAAGGAGGTAGCTAGGTCTTTTGTTCTCACATTTTTAGAAATAAAAGATTGCCATCACTATAAGCTATCCATCATGTAGATGAAGATAATGGATTTTATGTTGCATAGGCATTGTTTTTCAAGTAGAATCTTGACTGCAAAGGTCATAAATAAAGAGTCATTTGATCTACAGAAATTTAATCTAACTGATTGCCTTTTTTGCATTATTTAATTAGAAATATTTATTAGAATTACCAATCAAAATGCTATGGACATCAACTTTAATTTTTTCAATAACTTACACAGAAATAAGTGCTCATCAACTGTCATGTCAGTTTTTAATGAAAATATAAAGTTAAGCCATTTTGACTGAGCTTATATTGACAGTTTAGGTATTACATATGATTCAGCACCCAGCCTTATGTGATTGAAGCAATAAGCTCTTGTAGATTACATACCAGAAAGACTGTTTTCAAATATAACAAAGTTCAATATGACCTCAACTGCAGGAATCCACATACTTAGCCATAGCTGAATATGGTTTCAACTTTATATGATTGTAAAGCAGCAACTATGATAAATTATGCATTATAAAGCCCGAGATCTGATTCTTAAACTATATCTAAAACATTACTTGGTACCATCTCAAATGGAATTTTAGATCTTCAGGTTATCAAGTCTTATGAACCACTATTTGAGCAATTGATACACTAACACAGGAGTCGGCAAACTACGGCCCGCGACTTCATTTCATCCGGCCCATCAATTTGATGTTGCTTATCTAAATTCTTTGTTTTTCTTATCTATATTTAGTTATTGAACAATGAATTCAGTATCGAAAAATAGAGCAAAAGTTTCATTTTTGCAATGGCCTCAAACGAATCAATGTTTTATAGTTAATGTTTTTCAACCATACATATTTCTGATATGATATTAATATACACAAAATTTGAGAATATTTTGTCCACCATAAGAATTTAATAATTTTCATTGATTGATAATATATGGATGTTTATGTAGGTATATAATCTTACATGAATGCACAGAAACAAGGTAGGACATCTCAGAAAAAACATTAAAGTAATTAAAAAACAAGTTTCCATAGCGTTTTAATTTAACTTAAGTTTTTTTTTTATTATTATCCGCTTTGACCCGCAAGACATAAAAACATTTCTAATCCGTCCCACTTCCAAATTGTTTGCTGACCCCTGCACTAATACATCAGAACTGGAACCTTTCTATCAACCATGGTGAAGCAAATAGTGTTAAGTTAAATATACAGAAAAGGTGGAAATAGGAATTCCAGGATCCTCAATCCTCATATTCAAAACTTTCCGGCGAGTTTTAAAAAAAAAAAAATTAAAAAAAAAAATTTTTTAAATAGTTATTAGTATTGTTAAAATTTGGATTCAATTTAAACTCAATTCCGTATTCAAAAACGTAAATACTTTGAAGTATTCTGAGTATGTAATATCAGTAACACTGACACTAGACATAAATAAATGAAACAAAGGAAGAGATAACACGAAAGAGAAAAGAAATCTGTAATGCTAGCATAAAAAAGCACAGATCAAAATACTCTTTTCAAAGAAGAGTTGAATTTAAAAAAAAATAATAGGCAATCATTACCTTTCCTGTTTCCATATGGCTAACCCCCAACTACCTAAACTCTAAAAATAGCAACACCAATCCTAATTCCAACACTAACCCGTACGCTAAAAACACTACTCCTAACTTATCCTTTGTATTTATCAAGCTTTTGTTTGAATAAAAACAACTGAAAAAAACAACATTAGTCTCTTGAACCACATAAAATTGCCCGATATCAGTAGACCACTTAAAAAATGAAAAACAAAACCCTGAAAATGCTGTTCTGAGAAATCTTGTCTTTCTTTGGATTTAAATCGTCATCAGCAGCAGCGGAGGACTTTGGTCGATTCTGCTATCAGAACAGCTGAAGTAGTGGCCATATGGAAACAGGAAAGGTAATGATAGCCAAATAATATTAAAATCATTTGCTTAAAATTTCAGAGTTTTCACAACTTTGCTTTCTATGTTGAAAATTTAACTACTCAAAATGGTAATAACCTAATCAATGTTCCCTCTAATTTTTAGTAGTCTGTGTGTGCAAAAATCTTATATTGTGCAATTCTTTCCTGTGACAAAAGTATTTGCACAGTGAATGCTTGTGAAAATGTAGTGCGAGGGAGACTCCCACATGTAATGAATTTGTATGAATCTCCCACATTGAAAAGAATATGTCTAAACATTTTTTTCCCCTCCTATTTGCAGACCTACCAAGTCACCCGCATTTTGTTGATTATCTTGGTTTAAAATTATGTTAAGGTAGGTTTTCAATACACTGAAATAGCTGTTTTAGAGCTTCTAGAACTGAACATTTTCTTTGCCCCCCGACATGTGTGTGTGTGTGTAGGGGGGGGGGGCATTTTTTAAAATTCAAATCGCCGTCCTGAGAATTTCTAAACCTTGGCAAGTCTGTTAGTGATGTGCAAATGTGGTGTTTGAGAAACCAAATAACTAGTTAATAGAAACAGTAAGAGATTTTCAATATTATTATACTATATTATTATTATACTTATAATTATAAGTATAATCATTGATTACATTATTTTAGGTAACTGACTTTTTGTATGCACATTAAATCCTTTGTGCACTGTTTGCAAAAAGTGTGTGCACGCACAGCTTAGAGGGAACGATGAACCTAACATATTTAAGTGAACTAAGGATTTCGTTTTTCGAACAGAATCATCAGTGACAAACATTTTGTTTTGTGCTGGCAAATATAGGACACCAGAAATGTCATATTTTCTTCTTTTTCTTAAAGAAATGAAAAAGGTTGTGTGTGGTCACATCACTGATTCTACACTGAAAAACCTAAACACCGGACATGTTTAAGGAGAGATTTTATCCGTTCTAAACATGTATACGAAATATGTATTATTCAAAAATATTGTCTTAATTATTAATTTCTGTTTCCATTATTGTGTTATTTCATTATGCAAGCATGTGTAGGTCACCCTGAAGCTCCAATTATCTGCAATAGACAATTTATTATGAAATAAGACAATAACAGAAACTTATTAAAACTCACAAATATCAATCCAAATATTGAGAATCTGGCAGCAAAGCATCGAGCACAAGGCTCACATTGAATAAACAACATAAGTAAAATGTCATTTTAGTTTCATTAACCCATAAGAACCAACTGTGATACCGGTGTCACATACAATTTAATTGATCTGCACAGTCTCATATATATTATATTATATTTTATCCTTGATTTCAACTAATGAAGTGTACTAAGTGTCACATACAATTTAATTGATCTGCAGTCTCTTATATAATATTATATTTTATCCTTGATTTTAACTCATGAAGTGTACTAAGTGACATCTACTGAACATCCTGGTGCAGTCATGTGAACATGTCAATTTGCCTACTCATAATCCTACATAATGTTCCTTCAAGTAGAAATGGGTCAGAGTTCTTATGGGTTAAGAATTGGGTGGAGGGGCAATTGCTTAAAAAACATTTTTTTTTAAATTAAAAAAGGGGGGGGGAATATATGGGGGGTGAGAAAGCTTGCCTTAAAGACAAAAAGTTAAAGAATAAAACATCAGAATATAGAACTATCAAAATAGATTCTATCTCACCTGAAACTTTTAACCATCACAGGAAAGCACAATGCTTTAATACATGGGTTTGTGGATCGATACCATTTAGGTGGTGGTGAGATAGGATTATTGGATGCACCAGAGGAAGACCAAGAAAAACGTTGGCCAAAATGTAGTCATAAAAAACAAGATGAGGATAGGAGTTCAAACAAATAGTCTATTCAACGCTGATTGCTGAATATTTACACTATTTAGCACCAGTATGAATTTGACTACGGTATGAAGATCAAAATTTCCATTCAAACCTTCACTGATACTTCAAGTGAATCTAGTGGTAAGATTCAACTGGATTACAGCATAATCCTCAGTCAGCAGACAACACCAACCAAGTTATGCCATGTTTGGTTTTCATAATATCTGAACATATCGAATATATTTGTTTAAGAATTATTTCATATAAAGTCAGTTCTAATTTATTTTCTGAACCTTGATTGTATTTGTAACCCCAACTGTGTCGGTAGGCAATGACTAGTAAATAGAAATAAAAGTAACTGGAGAATATACACATCAAGATGAGAATACAAAATACTGAACACCAGATTTCATTCAACTTTATAATTCAATAAATCTCACATCTTATATTTCTTTTTATCTTCTCTATATTCAGACCCAACCTGGAATATTTAGCTATCACAGTCAATGATTAATTTCCCAAGTAGTGAGAGCTTGCTAGCCTTGGTGAGAAAAAAAGGGTAAGCATTTGAAAGGCTGGTTTAAATACTAATTACTAGGAAGCAACTAGGCTACAGTGAATCATTTTTAATTAATCCACTGGTTGTGATGATAGTTTAGTGGTAGTGTAGTGTAGTGTAGTGTCCTAAATGCTATCTAGTGTTAGCCCCACATCTAGTTAATATTGTGCATATTTAGATATAGTTAGATAATCACACCTGAATTGACAGGATGTGCTTGCACGAGAGAGCTGAGCCAAGGGTAACAGGGGTTTATATGACTTTCATATAGTTACCTGGATGGTGTACAGATCGTGCAAGAATTAAATGGCACTGGATGAACAATCAGGCTATGTGTAGGGCAATTTTCATATCTGAACCTAGTGGTGCTGAAGATAATGGGGAACTGGTTACAGGGAAGTGGTTGGGTCGAAGTACTAGTGCAAACTGACATCTCATCTCCAGAGACAGACGACTCCTTCCACAAAGCAGCCTATGCATCTCGTACCAGGAGAGCCCATGAAATCACAGCAGTAGCTCTGCAGCATCGGGCTTATGACAACTATTGTCAAACACAAACAGATGAAGGTCCTCTAGACTTTGAAGCTTGGTGCAACCAGAAAGCAGAAAACATCTCACAGTTTCAGTACTGCTCTATTGTACTTGAGCTAGAGCTTCTAATGCTGGTCTTTGTGTGGTCATTGCGAGAGGCATCTTTCTACATGTACCTTGATGCCCGAACGGAACTAGCCAAATGGTTTCATGCAATGGACCATAATCATTATGCCAGATGGATCCCAGTTCACCTGAGAGACATGGCTGAACTCCCAAAGCAGGGCAGGCAACTTCACTGTCCAGAAGAGTAATAAGGTGTTTTCTTCCATAGCCATTGACCAGGCCCATGAGCAAATGAATGCCTGCATCAAAGGAGATGGTGGTGCTGTGGGCCTCACTGACAACCCTTCTGCACTGCTGCGATGGATGGTAGCAAGACCAGAAGTTGCCAGAACCTTACTGGAGTTTGAGACTAGCGCCAATAAATTGGGAAGATCAGATGAGACACATCACCATGACCAAACAACAAGTACCCTGGTCTTGTTCATAAAGGATGTCCACTCTCTGGTCAGTGCAATGGAACACCTTGGAAATCCCTTTGAAGAGGAAAGCAACAACCTGATTGGCCTTCAGCTGTTGAGGCAGTCAGCAAGGTGAAGCAGACAGGAGAGCACCAATTTGAAGCTTTCACTAGAGAATGTCTTGTTGAAAGAACAAAGCCAGTGGATGATACCATACCAAGAAAAAAGCTGAACCATGAGGAGTGTATCAAGAAACAATCCGCAATTGGTCTCTCTCAAACAAGACAGAGTTCCTTTAAAGATTGTACATTGCTTGCCAGACCAGAGATGGAAACCTTCATGAGTTCTTGCAACACGAGAACCAGTCATATCCCCCAGCACCGTCTGATGGAGAAGGTCTCCACCTGGAGCTGAAGAGTGATCTTCTTTCATGCCTGGAACATGTTCATAGTGCATACTCTGACAATCCCAAGGTTACCTGCATTATTGTAGATGGAGCAGCCAACATCCGAGAACGCCCATGAGATCTTCATTCCATATCTGACCAAAAAACTTGAAAGTGTGTCTAGGCTTCTGGTTCTGGTGTGGGACCATTACTTTGAAAGCTGCTACAAAAGCAAGGTGTGAGAAAGTAGACACGTGTTGTAGGTGCTGGCAAAACTTTCTCACAGTTGACAGCAATAAGACTGAGTTGTTCACCTTACTCTCAGATGTGCTGCTCAGGAGGATAAACAGCTTGTTGTCACAGCTGATGTGGAAGACAGCAAACCACCACTTCCAGATCTGTCTTCAATTGCTTCATATATGTACGAGGAAGCTGATAAGTCCATGCAGGGAGAAATGGCCGTCAGAAAATCATGATTCAAACTGTTGATACTGATGTGGTGCTGGCTGTGGCAGTGGCTCAGGCTCTACAGCCAGAAGATGAGCTTTGGTTGGCATTTGGTACTGGGAAGAGTTTTCGATACCTAGCCCATGAAATTACGGCCTTGAGAAGGCATGTACACTTCCAGTTTTCCATGCATTGACAGGCTGTGACTATATCAAGCTTTGTTGGCCATGGGGAAAAGACTGCATGGGCTGTCTTTCCAGAACTTACACATGCCCAGTTGAAACTACCTTATGTTCCGGTTGACATACCACAGGAGGTAATGGCCACGATCGAGAGGTTTATTACCCTGCTCTATGACTGAATCAGCACATGCACAGAAATAGACAAGGCAAAGAGGAAGTTTTTTTTTTTTTGTGAAGAGGCACAATGTGCAGTCAATCCCTCCAACAAAGGCTGCTCTAGAGGAGCATGTTAAGAGAGCAGTATACCAAGAAGGTCATGTGTGGGGTCAGATGGTAGTGTCCACATCAGAACTATCTTCACACGTGCAAAAAAGCTACCTTAGACTGCACAGCCGTCTGTTACTTAGAAGAGGAGTGCTGAATAGACTTTGCAGTGATAGGCCCTAGGTTTGGGCAGTATTGAATTGTGAGATAGAAAGAAGCTTCTAAGCAATTCTAAAGTTCCAAATTTGAATTCTGCATCATAAAAAAGTATGATTTGACACCGAGATCATTCATATCAGACTAGTCTATGCAACTTTATTGCAATCACAATTTTCATACCAGTCATGGTGGCCATCTTGAATTTTCAAAGACTTGCATGTATTATCCAAATAGCAATTCCCAAGAACTATGTATGGTAAATAAATTCAACTAATTATGTCCTCAATATCATATATCCATCACGGATAAGAAAATTGATCTGAAATCACTGGCAGCCATTTTGAAAATTCATGACGGCACAATACCCAAATTTTTAAAACATGCCTTTGGCTATAAGCGTACCAAATTATATGCTTTTATCACAAAATGCACAATAGGTTTGAAATTTTCTGCTAAGCTGCACCACTACCAGGCGAAGAGAAATTGTGGTCATTAATATACGAACTGGATTAATCCATTTTAGCAGCACCAGGTACACGGACATAACCATACTGCCAACAAGCACACTGGCAATTCCAAACTATACATGGGGGAGTTCCCCAGCACCCGCTTTGCTAAGTGAAGAAAACCATATTGGACTTAAAATGCGCACTAGCCCGACTTAGGCATTCAACCGCCAAGTCACTATATGCAGCTTCCTTCAACTTCCTTACTCCTCAATAATACTCCCTCAAAGTTATAAACAATATAAAGGAGTTTAATTGTACAAATAAAGCTTGGAACTTATTAAGGTATTTTCAAAAATTCCCATTCATTAAGTCTGAACTTCACAATCACTCTCCTGGGTTATTTGATTTTGATAGAGGATTTGTTTTGTTAGTGCTAGCAAAAACATTTTGGGACAAAAATCACATCCAAATGAAAGAAAAGGAAAGAAATATTTCACTTGCTTCAATTAAGAATGTCCTCCCCACCAAAATTCATTAAGTAAAACATGTTATATGTAAATAAGTAATAAGAATGTATATATGTAAATAAGCTAGCAAGGATTATAAAAAGAGTAGCCTCCCTTGACAAACTCTTCGCTATTTGCATTCTGGTTGTTTTCAGCTACAATTATTGTTTGAATTACTTAGATTTTCTTTAAATGCGAATACTTCATGTGTTAAGACTAACTCTTGTTCATCACAGATGTTGTTCCCAAGTGTCAGTTCAAATATATATTGTCAAGTAACAAGTTGTCTGCATCTTAGCAATACATCTCAGTGCTTGTCTGATAACAAGACAAAGTAAATATCTCTTAAGTATAAAGCCATTGAAGTGTTTGGAGAGATCTTACAGATTCTCAAATATGTTACAGTATTTTCTTTTAACTGCCTCAGTGTACAATTAAATATTTAAAAGCAAAAGAAAAAATACTGCGGAAGGTAAAGAATTAACCTTTACTAAAGGGTATGAGCGAAGAGTGTGGAAAACTCTTCATTAGGACAAATTTCCTCAGCAACTAATTGAGTACACTCTAAGCTGTGTGATTAGGGTGGATGTATCCCTTCGGTGGACTTGCATCCTGCCAAGGGAGTGGTCATAAAAACTTGTAAGAATGAAGTTGTGGTCTCGACCAGACTTGAAACTTACAAGGATCACTAAGCTGACACATGCAAAGAATACCGGGACTTTGTCACTGACCGTTCATACACCAATGGGAGTTGTCTTTTAAGAGACGGACGCTTTACCTTTTTTAAAGGGGAAGTTTTCAAAGTCCTTCATCAGTAATTCATTTAGTCTAGTTTATGTGAGTGCTGAGCCAGCAGCATTAAAAGGAATATAGGATTATGGAAAATAAAATCATTATTGAACATTCAACATAAGGTTGGTGGGGGAATAATTTTAAAGTCCTGAGTAAGGAACCATCTCAAAAATAGGCAAAGCTAACAGCCAAACCACTGTTTAGATTGAGACAAATAAATTTGAATTTAAGACAAAAAAGAAAGAAAAAAAAAATGCAATAGCTTTGCTTTATAAAAAAAAAAGAAGAAAAAAAGCCATATGAATTTGTCTCAAACTCCCCTCCCCCAACTTAAAGTCATCTTTTTTGCTATTTGGTGGATTGATCCCTGGATTACTTATTGATGTATAAATAGTCTATATTATAGGATTTGGGGTGCAATCTGTTATTGCATATCAGACACTAAGAATATTGAGACCATTCTGAAGTCGAACAGTGTCAAACCATATTAAGCAAATGAATGAAAGAAAAAAAAAATGCAGAGAAAGTGGTGACAAATTTGCGTAACTTTGAAAAGAAGTATTTAAGTGTTGGGTACCAGAAATGACTCATCACTCCTAGCCATTTTTTTTGTTGCTTTTTTTATCATTGCACACAGGAAAGGATACCCAAAAAGATGAGTTTGGAGAGTGGGGTTTGAGACAAAGTCATTTATTAAATTTTATCAACATTAAAAAAGATTTGCACGATTAGCCATGCCATATAATCGACGAGGAGCTGGGAAACACTTGGAAATCTAAGTCAGTCCAATTACTGTCTTGGTATCTACTAACCAATATACGGTACAATAAAGATAAAAGTAAACTATATTGAATGAACAATTGTATGTTAAATTCCAAACCAGAAATTAATATTCACAGTGAAGTGCATTTGGTAGAATATTCTTGGACTGGAAACAGTTAACTCTGGCAAACTTGATTAAAATCCTGTCACCAACAAAAATAAAAAAATTATTGAATAGAACATTCTAACATGTCATCGATTATATCAAGTTTACCATAGCATTTTTAGAGAGAGAAAAACAAAATGTAAAAGTGTTTTAGGACTGCTGTCCTCATCTCGATTCATCTTCTGAACACAAGATGAGGACAGCAGTCCAAAAACACATACTTAATGATATTCAGACAGAGAAAAGCAAAAATTAAAAACATTTTTGCTTTTAAGAAAATTTAAATATTTTGACTGGCCAAAGGATTATAATACTTCTTTCTGGTCACTTTAAGGGTTTCAAAGCATAATTGCATAAGAGCAGGAAACAGAAGGTATTTTCTCTTCGGTTATTTGGCAAGGATGTAAGTAGTGGGTATCATGTTCAAAGGAAGTCATAATGCCAACTATCTTCAAGACAAGATGATAGATTTTAAAATTATTTAGAACAGTATTTCAAAGCCAAAGTAATGAGAAAAAGTGACCACATGAAAGAGTACATCACAGGCACTAAATGTGTAAAACACTTAGGAAAAAATTAAAAATCATGTATAAAAACAAACAAATAAAAAAAAACAAAAAAAAGCAAAACAAAAAACCCCAAAAAACACTCACACACACACACACACAAAACTCAGTCAATAAAAATCAATTAGTTTTTCTGCTCCCATCGTTCACACAGTCTAGGGTAGGGAGTGAGGAATGCATCCAGAACATGTGACATTTGGAAAAATATTTTTCCCAAAAAAGAGTGGGGAAGGTTGATTTTTTTTTTTTTTTAAACGAAAAATTGAGCAGTTGAACACAACTTTGTTTCATACATATTTTTCAGATCCACATCTACAGCAATAGTCACACCACAAAACATATCTAAATTATAACCCCCACCAACAAAATATTTTGTGAGAAAAAAAAAAAAAAAAAAAAAAAAAAAAAAAAAAAAAAACCCCACAAAATTGTCATTAGCTTTGTTAAACTCTTGCTATTGGACATCAATAATTCCCAAGTTAATCACCAGAACAGACTGAATTTAGAAAAACGAAATTACATGAGACTCATTGAATTCAATAATTTTCAATAACACTTATTAATTTTGACTAGGTTTTACCGCCATCTTAATTTTTTTAGTTGCTTTTTATCACAACTTTGACTTGGACTGAAATCCTACAGCAATGAGTAAACAGTGTTATCAGAAATAAAGAGTAAGCCAGCTTACTTGAGCTTATTCTTTATTTCCGATAACGCTGTTTACTCGTTGTCATAGGATTTACCGTCTGAGTCAAAGTTGTGATAAAAAGCAGCTAATAATTGAGATGAAGGTAAAAACTAGTCAAAATTAATAATAGAGTTACAATACTTCATCCAATAATTAGAATAAATTAAAGATTAAAAATTTCAATAAGCTTGAGATTTTTTACATAAAATGAATGGGGGGGGGGAAGCACAAAATAGGGGGAAGCCCAAAATTGCGCTCGAAACTATTGGAAACAGAAGTAGATCCAGGTGTGCAAGAGTTGAAAGAAACAATTCGGCTCATGGAAATTCTCAAGCAATCACAAAAAAAATTCTCTTTAGATTAAAGAGTCAAGTGAACTTCATGTTTAAGAAGTACCAGCATTACAGGCTTGACACATTTGGCCAGAAAGTGAGCCGCAAGGGGCTGGTATTGAACCTCTGCCTCCAGATTTGCTCGATTTCCAAATTCCGACCTGTTTTGGGTAAATCTATGAGATAAAGCTTGGATTATCTCCCCTTCTGGCCAAATTCTTGCAACCCTATTCATATTTGAGAAGTACCAGCATTAAAGTAGTTTTCAGACAGGATTTTTGCATTTTCAAAAATTGTAATGATTTTCAAGCAGCCCAGCTGCTGTATATACAATACATGTCTGAAGCGATTTCTTTCATAGCATTTTCATTGTGGGAGTTCGGCTATTACTTAGAATTTGAGATTGAAAAAATAATACATCACAATCGAAACTTTTACAAAATCTCCCCACTTCATTGCAGCTGTTTAAGTTGTTCTGTTTTTTTCCATTTTCATGATAATGCATATTTCATAAAACTTGGAGAAAAATAACTGTGTGGTAAAAATACTTTAAGAGTGCTTTTCCTTTAGAGTGTGTGTGTCAGTGTGAGTGTGTGTGCGTAAATTATTTGCATTTTTATGTTTCACTAGAGGCTTTACCAGATCAAACTGCTGCTGCTGCTTATGAAGAAAGTTAATAGAAACTAATCTTTATTCGACCAAGCTCAGGACAAATATGTTATCGCATGAACAAACACTTAGTGTGTTAACCAGGGTTTTAAGAGGGAGGTTGTCATGATTTGCCAATAAGGATGAAGATTTAATTTTTTTTTTTTTTTCCTAGGTTAAAAAAAAACAAACCTCAAAACAAACAGAATGGCCCCAAAAGAAGAAAGAGGAGAAAGAGGTAAAAAAAAGGCCTCTTTGTCAGCCCCTTTTTGGTTGGCATCAACCCCCCCCCCCCTCGGCAGCAGCAGTGATAGAGGTAATGCCGATCACGAAATTCGGCAGTTGGATTTTTTCTGTGGAGACTTTTCTATTGTACTAGGCACAGTCAGTACCACCGGCTCTTCCTCATTGGCTGTGGGGGGTAGATTCTTGGCTGAAATAGAAAAAAAAGGGTGCAGCATTGCTTAAACAGATATATAAACACATTTTTATACGATTGTACATAGAGTAGACCAGTGGTCTTCAAACTTTAACTACCCAGGGAACTCTTTTCAATAATTAAATTTTCTAGGGAACCCCTTCAAAAAGCAACTTTCCCTTCTACATGAGGGTGTCCCATAAATAACTCCTGATTTGTCCCGAAATTAATGCCAGTTCTAAGGGAAGAAACTATTTAATAGTTGCTTTTAATATTAATTTAATAGTTTCTTCCCTTAGAACTGGCATTAATTTGGGGACAAATCGGGAGTTACTTATGGGACACCCTATATATAACTATTAGATTTTGGCCTTGTTTATGCAATTATCCAAATGTGTATAAACCGCAATGAAAAAGCTGTGAAGGAATCGTTTATGTAATCAAGAATTATTAAGTATATTGTGAAAATGTCATTTTGTTTTGTGGAACCTCAGGAAAGGTCGTGCGGAACACGGTTTGAATACCGTTGTAATAGACTTATTCTGTCAGTAATGCTTGTGTTAATTCCTAACCACTGAAACTCCCTTCCTAATTTCCAGTGTGGAACATACAGATTAAATGCTGAAAGTTGCTCAAACAAATTACAAAATCAATTGAAAAATTCAGAGTTAAACAGACATATTTCAATCAAGGGAAAATACTTGTATGTACATAGCAGTGTAAATATACTTGTAGGTAATTTAAAATGTGATGTTATCCTGAACTTACGAGGTTACCTCCCTTGCTAATCTATTTTTAACAATCCACCAGAGGGCAGTAAATGATTGATTTGTTTGTTTAGTGGCATATCAACCATTGATGGGCAATTTAATGCTGAAATCAGTTTAAACAGTTTTTTTTTTTGTCTTTTTTTAAAAAAGAAATAGAGTCTTGTGACTTTGGTGAAAAGACAGGTGGCCACTGTTTGCAGGGTATGCAGTCAGTGTATTCTAGGCCCCAGCCAACAGGGCAGTAAAGGTGCCTGCTATTATATAAACCGGTGTAGACATTTGGTATAGTCTGATAGAGCACAAACACTTTTAGTGAGCACCAGTGTTATAAATTGTGATCCGACTGTGATTCGGTAAGCGTGATCACTTTTTCATTACAATATTAGTGATCTTCAGTCATTCATAGCTATGTGAACAACTTTTTCTTACACCAAGCCCAACCAACACTCACCAAGAGTGGGCTATTACAAATTTTTCTGTGAGGAGGACAAAAATGTACCATTTCTACTTATGACTCTGAGATTGCATAAGTTTTTCTAGCAGAATATTAAATGATCAACTTTTTGAATTGATATTATATTTACGTTATCTGTTCACCAACTAAAGACAAACTTACAAATCTCCAAATGAACAATTATTCTTTATATTCATGAAAAGCTATGTAAAGATGCTTTGCATTGTTCTTCTCTAGGTCATGACCTCTGGACAACAGGAGTTGGCTTGTGCTATTTTTAGAAGCACTTCCTGCTTGTCTAGACAGTAGACCTTGGGGTCAACCTCTTGAGTTTGCCGCGCTTTTGGATAATCACCAGTAAGAGTCAACTCGTGGAACAAGTCTAAACACATCTATTTGGCATCTCCTAAATCAAGCATATCTAAAGATCACCTGAATCTTCTAAATGCTAACCACACTCTATTCTATTTTCCCTCCCTATCTTCTCAATTACTAACCAGTACTAAAGCCACTAACTAAAGCTAATACTTAAGAAGAAACGGACAAACTTAAGAACTTGACTAATCACTTTGTGTTTCTACATAGAAGAAAAAGGTAGGTTGTCATATATATATTGTTTGACTTTGTGACTTCCTTCGAAGCCCAAATCATCACACTCCATTTATTAAATTTTGAAATTTCCTGGCTGCAGGTAAAGCAGTGTATAATCTGTTTTTCAAAATGTCTCTGATATCGCAGCATTCACAATGTAAATGTTTAAATTGTGAACCGCTGATTATTACTGATCAAACAATTTTGCTTAGAGATCAGTGTTCCAATGTCATCGAGTTTTACATCCTATTTCAAGTCAGTTGTAAATGACAAATATTGATATTTTTAGTCAGGATGAACACAGATTTATCTGACTATCGATTGAACATTTTAAGTGAATCATTCCAGATCAGAAAATTAAAATGTATATAATCTCAGCAATTATTTCATTATTTATTTTCATTAGATGAAGTATAACAAATCGTTATTAATCTTGTTTATTCATTGCCGTAGTTTGATCACCTGAGTAAAGTTGCGATAAAAAATGACTGAAAAATTAAGATGAAGGTTAATAACAGTCAAAAATTAATAATAAATGGCATATAATTTCATTTGTTTCATTTTAAAATTTGCATTTTTACAAGAAACCTACCAAGAAAAAAATGTTTAAAGATTTACTATAGTTTGTATTATTTTTTTGAGTATCAAAATGAATTCAAATGAATGAATATCATCAACCCAGCATGATTGAATTAGTCTCCAGATGTCTGAATCTGACAAGTAAAAGAATTTGGTCAATTTCAATCCATTCATTTCTTGTCACTCGCAGCCAGGCCAGTCAGAGGCTTCAGCTTGCATTATTGAGTGTAGTGTAGAGATCAGTCTCCTCCTAGGAGGATTAACGGAATTGCCACATGATCCTCAGCGGCATACAGCACCTGATATATCCAGTTGGTCACTCATCTAAGTACTGACCAGGATCGACATTGCTTAACTTCAGTGATCATTCAAGAACCGGTGTATCGAATGAGATTTGATCAATTTCAATTGAAAAATAAATAAAGATTTTACATGATGTTCTTAGTTGAATTTTGATTTCCTATTCATATAAAGAATTTCTTTTAAATCTAAAGGCTCAACTTTTGATACTATAGGGAATAAATAATGTTGTGGGCTTGGTAACAGTGAAGTACTTATCAATTTAGCTTTGCACCCGGTGTGTGGAGTTCGGAGGGAATACGATAAGATCAGGAAGAGTTTCATTTAAATTATAATGAGTCATAATCTCCCAAACATCTGTGATAATCTTTTCAGCAGAATAAAAATACTTCCAGTTAAAACCGGATTTATAAATGTTAAGATAAATTAGTTCTAAGAAAATTCTGGAATTATTAATGTTTTTTGTTTCAATTAAAAAAAAAGAAAAAAAAAGAGTATAACATTGGGTTTTTTTCTTTTAGTACTTGTTGAATATCAAATAACTTTTCATCGTGATTTTTTTGTTGCTTCAAAATACAGTGACACCTCACTTAACGAGGACAATCCATTCCACAAAATTAAACCTATGGGATTTCAGTAATTCGTGCCAAATAAAAAATATCTGACCCCTAAAACCTTAATAATAACCTTGTAAATAATGGACACATACCAATATACATGTAAATAATGGAATTAATAATTCTTTAGAATAGAGGAAATGGTGCTTGTAGCCTTGCCATAATCTTTGAAAAGCTTTACTGTAGAGATACCAGATTCACATACAATTTCCTGTTTAATTTGGATTGTAATTGTCTTTCTAGACTTCTTTGGTGGACCAGCTGCAGTCGAAAACTTCTTAGGGTGAATGGTTTAATAACTATTGCAAAAACATAATGCAATAGTTTACGAGATAACGAACGTAGCAACACAGCATGTTTCAAAACAAGACGCAACTGTTGGGATAGACGCTAAGTGGCGTACGAATACACACACGTCTTCTTTAGGTTTTCAGGCTCACATGGTTTTGAAATATTTTGTCGCTAAGAGATTTAATGTTGGCAATTGGAGACCTCTCGCTAAATGAAATTTCATAGTTTTTCTTTCTCAAAACCGAAAATATTTCACTAAGATTTCTTTTTGACAATTGGGAACACTTTCTAAGTGAAATTTCATTATAAGACTCTTTCGCTATGAGAGGTACCACAGTATTTTACAAATGAGGGTTTCAAAATTTTTTACAACACAAGATCTTTGAAGTTAAACAATAAAAACCAAAGTAAAGACGGTCAAGTTTAATCTTGTTAGGGACCCAAACTCAAAAGAAGAAAACTTACCAATTTCTTCCAGCAATAATAAGAGATTAGAAGATGTTAGAGCACTCGTCTCTAAAAACATAGCCCCAATGCTGTCAGCAAAAGATTTTCCTTCTGGGGAAATAAATAAATAAATAAATTGGGAATGTTAAATTCATTGTCAGTATTTCAACAACAATTTAGCTTTAGCTTTTCAATAAAAAAATAAAAATAAGAAATAAAAAAATAAAAAAAGATTTGAGTGCTATAAAAGTTTTGTTCATCAACAACTAGAATACTTTTAGTCTTATTTATTTCATTTTCACAGTTGGTGTGCTGCATTATTCAAATGGTCATTCCATGTCAAGTGGACCAGTGGTCCCCACTCGACCATCTCAGATTTTGCTCTAACTTTGCACACAGGTACTTTTGGGTTTGAAATGAAGTCCTGTACAATAGCTCAATATTTTTACTTGTTCAGTCACTATGAACCCAAGAACAAGGACTACTTTATTCGAAGCGACAACGACCAAATCTTTCCCATTTTCAACTATCAATCATTCCACAACAGGAACTTCTACTGCACTGTAAATTTGTTCTCAGGGTCAACTTTATATGTAGATTTTGAAAATGTTATCAGCCTAGCTCTAGAAAGCATAATATTTTCAGAAAAACATGTCAAAGTGGGCTCCAAATTTCACTGGTATTTCCGAGAAGCCATTTTAAAGTAATCATTACTCAGGACCTAGCCAACTTTGTGTACTCTGTTTGGCAAGGAAGAAAGTGATGTCAATGCACTACAAAATGTCACAATCTGGATCTTTCTAGCTTTTGTAGTTCCTGAGATATGAGGTCTCAGAAATGGTCCGAATTAGAAAACAACAAAAATGCACCTGTAGAACAAGCTGCACAATCTTCTATCAAAAACCACTGAAAAGAGCAATGTTTAAAATACTTTGGGCTAGATTTTCAAGTTGGTGTCTTGGTTCTTTTATGTTTTAATCAGTCGGTGAAATGGAGGGAGGTATGCAGGGATACAGTATATACCTACATCTCAATTTCCAGGTTTTTTGTATGTTCAATGTCTACTAATGGAGACTTTAACATATACCTAGCCCCTAAATTCCAACCTTATCTAGTTCCTCATACCCACTTCCATCACCAGTTCTAATAGAGTATTGACATTTTGTTTAATGATCGCTGGAAGAAATTAGTAAGTAGAAGTTCCTGTTATGGAATGGTTGCTAGTTGAAAATGGAAAAAAACTAAAATTTTACAGGACTTCATTTCAAACCCAAATGAACATGTGAGCAAAGTTAGAGCAAAATCTGAGATGGTCGAGTGGGGCACTTTCCCAAAATTGGTCCACTTGATGCGGAATGACCCAAATATATTTTCTATAGTTTTGAGAAGGGTCATTAACATTCAAATAAGGTCGTTTTGAGGGACCACAGACACTTTGAAACTTACTAAGCAAGGTGAGCATGATTCGCAATTTGAAACTTACAAACAATTGCATTTATGTTATCCCCTGTAAATGTGGGAAGATCTACACTGGGGAAACAGGCTGCCCCCTCAAAGTCAGGCTTGAGGAGCTCAGAAAAGCCACAATCAAGGGTGGGATAGAATAATCTGGAATGGCTGATAATGTCTGGACAGAGAGAAAGGAGACCACTTTCCTTTCTGGGAAGAAGTCCAGATTATTGACAGAGAACGCTGTTGGATGCAGAGAAAAATCAAAGAGGCAGCTCATATCAGCATTTTGACTGAATGTATTAGTCAGCCAAGTGCAGAGTTCAACCCGATGTGGTTTCCGCTACTCAACAAGGACAAGGTATGGATGCCCAAACCCAACAAGGCAAGGATAAAGAAACACCCGAATCCTATGTTATAAGGGTTGCCTCCTTTGAAGTTAAAAACTTCTGTTTACCTCATAACATTCGGATATTACACCCGAGGAAGGCTGAAGAATGGATCAGCAAAACGTGTTAACAACAACAAGGTGTTCAATCTTCTGAAGAACTATTTGAAGTCAAATATATTTCTTAGTGTGCTGTCATACAATAAAGTTTGAGATTCAATTTTTATAAAAATAAGATATCTGGGCTATATTAGAGTTAACAGCTCAAGTAGAATTTGAATGTGTTTCTAAAAGATTTATATTTTCAAGTCTTATATTGGCAGGTCTACAATCTTTTTTCTTTAGTTTGCTTAAGCTTACATAGTGGGCTGCTATTGGGTAACAAATCCCAATATTTAAATGACTTCCAATGCATTGTTCATTGAATGTGTTGTTGCCATTATTTATAACATTCTCTTTTGCATTTATTTAGAAAAATACAATATCTACTTATATAATAAACAGTGTGACCCTTTCTGTTTGTTTCTCTGGACGTGAAATGGATTCTTCCAGTTAAAGGTAACAATTTGGAAGCTAAAAATATCTCCTATCTACCATTTGAAACAATGGACTCTTCCAGTGAAACGAGTTCAGTAGCTTATTTTAAAAAATTTTTTAAAATCATCTCAAATTCAAATATAATTTGTGAATTCTTTTCACAGGGATTATTTATGAAAGAAATTTACCTGCAGTCTTTATTTTGCGGCTGGCTTCAAGATCACATTTGTTTCCGACAAGAGCCACTACTAAGTTAGATTCAGCATGTTTCTGCACCTTTTTCAACCAGTACGTTGTTGCGTTTGTGAAGGAATTCTGAGGTATTAAAACAAAAAAGATGTCTCAGCATATACACAGCAATTTGCAAAGATGCATAATGCAAGGGAAATAACTAGTGCATAACAGTCGATGTACGAGTTGTCTACCTTGCACTATGCACAGACTACACCTATTCCATGCTTTTTGTTCCAGTGAGGCTCAAATTATATACGAGAAGTTTATATATTTGGTTAAGTTTATACAGAGGAAGCCGCTTATTGTGATCACTTTAGGACGGTCTTTTAGATAATAACCAGTTGATAACATTAAGCAAAGGATATAAAAATTGGAACAATTTGCATTGATGGTTATGTTATTAAATTCATTGTTACAAACAACTTTACATTATAAAAAATTATGAAATTTATTTTTTAATTTTTCATTAATTTTAAATAAAGCGTTTGGGACCGACTGATTTTGATAACAATATCCGTTTGATAACATTATCTGTGATTATAATAAACGGTTTCCCCTATATATCAAAATTAATATTTATAAACACCCCACGTGTGTGTGTGTGCATGCAAACAGACATATTTTAGGTTGTTTTTGTAATTAACATATTCAAGGCTCAAACATTATTTTCTTGAGATTTACTCACTTTTTGTATTTAACTAACCACTTACTGATTTTGTAATATTGAGTGCAAATAGCGTCTAATGAACAGTGACCATTTCTATTTATTTCTCTCCGTAACAATGTACGCTTCCACTTAAAAAGGTTTCAATTCAAACTGTTTACAAAATGTAAAACGGCGAGAGTAGATACAAATGTACTGAATGTAAGATGGCCTTATGATTAGATCCATGTTTTATGATATTTCATACTTGTTTAAATTATTAAAATATTTTAACGCATTTACGTATATATTTCAGTTGGTTTGTATGAAAATAAACAATTTTAAAAATGCAACTTCATTGCATTGCAATTTCTATTTTCAATTTTTTTTTACACGAAAAAACCTGGCACAGGAGTTATGTTAAACAATAATAAGGAGAGTAGAGGGTTAATGCATTTCAAGTCCAGGGGAAAATGCAGCGAAGAGGTTGTTATTACTAAGTGCAAACAGTTTTAATGGTTGATCTGCTTGATAGGAGATACTGTGACAGACACAGAACATTTTCTAAGATAGTAGGACCCTAAGAGGATAAAAAGATAGATCATTTGTCAGTTTGAGCTCCAAAAAAGGTCAGTACTATTGGATAGTCAGTTTTTTTATTTGTATCATCTATCATCCATCTGCAGAGTGGTTGATAAGAAAATTTCCATGTCATGGATTATTCCAGTGAAGATAAATTAGACATTAAATCTAAACTGTCAATTTGTTTGTTTTTTTTGCAGTTGATGGTGAGGAAGTTGGACAGTTTTATTAGAGCA
>VCCN01003498.1:1934468-1945752 GCA_006491835.1 Architeuthis dux | reverse complement strand
TTTTAATTTTCAGCCCTCTAGCTCCATTGGTGCGTCCTGTACATAGCCAGCCAGACCAACTTGAAAATTAAAGAAACCTATGTTCATGTTGACTATTTTGGTCAACAGTTTCTAACAATATATATAAGAGCGTGTTCCAGGTTTAGATGGACAGGGACCACTCTGCGTGTATGTGCTTAACCCTTTATGGGGCAAGTCACTATATTGATCACCTGAGGAATCATCAGCCACATGCAAATATTGCAGCCACAAAGATAACATAATCCACACCAATGTGGTCTGCAAGCTTTGCAAAGTACACTTGTGTTTGAACAAAGACAGAAACTGTTTTGAGGCATACCACACCCCATTAAATTAGACTGTTTTTGGCCGCACAATAAGATTTTAAAATCAATCCAGAGGTGTTATTTTTTTTGTTAATATCAATTTTTTGTATCTATTCATTATATTGAATGTTATTCTTTAATTCTATGTTTTATTTAACTTTCTACTTTAATTTTTACTTTTTTATATTTCTGTTTTTGGTCACTTTTTGGGCGAGGCACCATATATGATCACTTCAGAGGAGGTTTTGCCCCCATAAACAGAAAAATTTCAGAAATATTACTACTGAAAATAGTCTAGTTTAACATACAGAAAGGTTGTTTTGATATCTAAAATATTTAATGGATGTCCTATAAAGAGTTAAATAAGCTGTAGAAGGAGAAAATCTTTCTTTTTTTTAGCTGACTGGTGATAGACCCTTTTATGACTTGTGTACCAATGTTAAGATTTAAGCCTGTCTTGTCATTTCTTGCCTTGGTTCTACACACTATGACTAAGATGTACAACCTGACACTGATGTATCATACTGGATAAAGACACAACATGTCATTAACATCTTGTATTATATTTCTTGCCCTGGTCATATTAATGGTAGCATTGTTTCATGCTATATTTGGTGTACAGAGAATTGGGGTCCAGACAAAAAACCCTCAGATAAAGCACAAAGTAGGACAAAACAGACTTGGTTAAATTAAAACATGATAAAAACATAAGTAATTGCTGACAGTATTCAATTTCTTTTTACCTTTCTTAATATTGTTACTTGGGGAAAAGAGATTATCTGGCCTTGTTTTCTAATCACACATTTTTAAAGCATAACATTTTTTTTTAAAGACATGGTTTGTTCATAAACTATTAAATAATTTAAAAATTACATATACAGGTGTGGTTAGTCACTCGATAGAAACCGTCATATGACTAAAGTCTTTTGGCAGCATGCCATGTTACGGGTGATCAATTAAAAAAATTGGAGAATGGGGTGATCGGTGAATATATTACTTCTCTTGCCTTTTGTTTGGAAGCAATCACTAAAAAAAATCCAAATTTTCAAAAAACAAGTGTGAATGCTGCCAGACACAAACTAGCATAAACTTACATTGCAAATTAAAACACACACTAAAAACCTATTTAGAGGGTAATTTTTTGAAAAACCACAAAAAAAAACAAAAAAAAACAAAAAAAACCAAAAACAAACAACATTTTTTTCTAGACGAAATGAGTAAATGTTCAAATTTTCAGCCCCCTAGCTCCATTGGTACAGCCAGTACGCATGATACATATATAGCCAGCTAGACCAACTTAAATACTGAAGAAAGCTATGTTGACGGTTTCTAATACACTTCCTCTAAGAAATTTGGACAATGAGTTTCCATGTTTTCTTCGCCAAGATGGTTAGCAAAAACTTATCAATTGTCGTAAGTTATGGTTCATTATAGTGTAACAATGGTGTCGACCACAAGATCAAACTGAAGACCTCAGCCCAGCAACAGCCAAAGAGACTGTGGCGGTGCTGTTGGAACATCTGGTCTTCCTATTTATGTGTTGCTGTGCCAGACACTTCAGATATGGACGCTTGGATTATTTCAGAATGTGATATAAGTGGCCGATTATGAGGAGTGGGGCAATTTTGTTTTGACTGCAGTCAGAAGAATGTTGTTGGTGTATAATGATTTGAGAGAAAACAGTTTGTTTACCGGTGTTGTGCTGGGAAAAGTTCCCTCCGAAGAAGTGTTGTGTGATTGAGACTTTGTGCCTTGCGCTTCTCCCGTTTTAAAGAGACCTTTCTACTACATATAGGTCATTAAAGTTTTCTAAAAATTTCTACAATTAGAACCAATTAGTCTGCATACCTTTTTTTTTCTTTTTAAGTGGAACACTGAGATGAGAATAACTAGTACTAGTCTCTAAATATAAAAGTTATCAAGTATACTGCAAAAAAGGCAGTCTGTTATTTAGATATTTTATGTTTTCTTGGTTCCCAATCACAGTTTAGGAGATTGTTGTTTGCAGTGTGATTTATTGAAGTTAATTGAATCAACATAACTGAATATACAGACAACTTTTTAAATCTTCTATGAAGTAAATAGGAAAATTAGGTTAAGGTGTGCCAAAGACAATATTGAAACAGTTTGAAAACAAAATGGCTGAAATACCTTTTACAAAATGTATTAGAGAAAGCTGATAAATGTATTTCATAACTAAAATTCATGAAATGTCAAGATGTTATCATAAGGAAATCTAATCCATTGAATTAATAGGATGGGCTTATATTGCAATGTTATCCAGAACTGTGATGGTGGAGGAGGGAAGCAACAAGTTGAAAAATGAAAGACTAACCATATCCCAAGGTGTTGTTACCAAACGTTGTGAGAACAACAAAATTAACAAGAAGGAGTTCAATTGTCTGAAAAACACTTTGAACCACCCAATATGTTAATGTTTTTCAATAGCACAAATAAGAGCCCATTAGAAATAACAATATATTACTATACTAATATAGAGTCACCAGACCAGTGCAGATACAATGGAAGGCAGAGTCAGTTAAATTGCAAACATTCTTGACCTACCATTTACAATATTTTCATCTTTGCACTGGGATCCACCTATACACACACTTAGTGCAATTGATGTAAGGGTATTAGAAGAAAAAAAGATTCAATTGTTTCTTTTGAAAGGCCATCCAGGTTGGATTGGAAATAAAGTAAACCTTGTGATAAAGCTATAGGAACATTTAGCAAACTGGTTACATAACCACAGTCATCAAGGAATGCTCTCACATTGTACAATAAAGTGTTGGCTGGGGGAGGTTAGATCCCATTGCTCAAGCTTTTTAAAAATATTTTGTAAAACTGTTTAGAGCAAAAGCTAACAAGCGGGTGAGCACCTTGTGGGTTGGATACATTTGCTGAATTAATAGCATTGACTATCTGTTGATCTCATATCTTGTAATTTTAAGATCACTAATATCATTGTTATGGTTCACCTAGTTAAGGCTTTTTCATTAAATCAAACTTTTCACATTGTAATTTATAGTCACTGCTATAGATATTATATTCAATAAGTAAAGTAGTTATAATACTCATGTTTAATGCATAAGTTTTTGCAATGTTATTGTCCTGCTACAGTTGGCAGAAGCATAATTCATATTCTACGATTCTTGTTAAATGCACTATCATGTTCAAGTCTCAATTGTACCAGCAGCAATCTTCTCTGGTGGGCGTGTGTGTGTGTGTGTGTGTGTGTGTGTGTGTGTGTGTGTGTGAGTGAGTGAGTGAGTGAGTGAGTGAGTGAGAGAGAGAGAGAGAGAGAGAGAATGATTTAGCTATCCCCTCACTATTTTCTCTGGTGTAGGTAAAAACTGCTATCCAAATTGTTGATCATTAAGCAATATTTGAATAAAATCAGACAACCACATACTTTTTTTTCATAGCCATTTGTATAAAAAATCATATGGCATATAATATTGATACTTTTGAGAGGTCACAAATGGTCAATATGAAATTTAGAGTTATGAACTTTCAATCTCACTAGTTCCACTATGTAGTACACTGTTACATAAAAAAAGCAAAGCACTTTTAAATATATAAGTTTAAGTATCTATTTCATGGCAGAGTAATGTTAAGGTTTAATGAAATTAATAACATTTGGAAATAGGAAGTGAGTACATTTTATCAGCAGCAGGATGCCAAGGACCATCTGAAAACTTTATCAAGTAACTGAATACATTTACATAAATTTACAGTCATAATACTAGTGATGAAAGATATTCAAATTATAGTTTTGTGACACCAGTGCCACATACAATTTAATTGATCTGCACAGTCTCTTATATAATATTATATGTTATCCTTGCCTTTAACTCATGAATTGTACTAAGTGTCACATACAATTTAATTGATCTGCACAGTCTCTTATATAATATTTTTTATCCTTGATTTTAACTCACAAAGTGTACTAAGTGACATCTACTGAACATCTTGCAGTCATGTGACTGTGTCAATTTGCCTACCCAGAATCCCAGATAATGTTCCTTCAAGTAGAAATGGGTCTGGGTTCTTATGAGTTTTAAATATTACAATGGATGTACTCTACACAAAGTCAGACATCAATAGTTTTGTATCTCCAACAAAGCATCTTAAGATGTTTGAGAGATGAAAATAGAAAGGAATATTTAAGATGGCCATATGGCATCAGTCAGGATAGGGTAGAATAACAGATAGAAAACAACAAAAAAACAACTGAACACAGAGCAAAGGTTTTCAAGGAGACAAAGTATGAATTTTTAAATCTCCAGCATTGGAGAGTTCTGTTCTGAAGATAGAGTTTGTATCACTAACTTTGTTAGTAAATATGCAACACTATTCTGATCAATTGACAACATCTGGAGTGAGATATAAAATGGTTGTCTAGTAACAATAGTCCTAATATTTGTTGGCAATATTTGTTCTCAATGGTAAAGAATAGGACTACAAAACACCACATCAGAAGTTCTATCTAGTGCTAAATAGGTCAGTGTTCATCACTACATTATTGATGAGAAGGAAAACCCTAAGCTATCATGGTTCCTGAAAATCATTCATATGGTTTGAGAAATGTGCATCACGATTTAGCCTATATCCTTTGTGATAGGTAGAGACATTATCTAAGGTTACTTAAAAGAAATGTTTTTAAAACCAGAAGGTTTTTTTGTTTTCTTTTAAATTTACTACCACTATGTATTGTCCCACCTTAGTACAACCTATGTCTTTCATAAACAAAAATACAAATACCTACAAATAAAATATTTCTTCAGTTGGAGTTTTGCTGGTACAATATCAAAACTAGGCAACTAAAGTACTATATGCAAAAGAAATCTATAAATAAAATATGAATTTTAATTTTTAATATATAATAATTAACAGCTAACAACAAAGTTGTTGTTGATAGCAGTAGAGTCTGCTAAAACTATTATATCATATCATCTGAACTAAAATTTTCAGAAAACCATCCAAGAACATGAAAAGACTGCCATTTAGTTATAAACTATAGTTTTCTGAAACCATTTGAGAGAAACTACTGTTTGAATATAGTAATAAAAACTACAGAACTGGACAATTTACCAAATTTCATCATCTGAACATATTTCTTATTATGGCCCAAAACTGAACTTGTATATACAGTAATCAAAGTGACAAAGAAATTGCACTGAAGGACTTTTCTGGGTTAGACATGTTGGAATTGCTACAGTAGATAGGGTCAACACACCCCCAAACATTAACGAATCATAATCAATCAAGCCACTTTATTCATTCAGTTTAGGTCAAGAAGGAAATCTCTGCAGTCTCAATCATTTTCAATAACCACAAAAAGAAAGGCAGAAACAGGAAATCTTTTGAGCAATTCAGGATTTCCTTTTTATCCATCCCCACCCCCCCTTCACAAATATTTATTATTGAGAACATCCTGTTACAACCTAGCAACAGATTTTTCATTTTCTGACATATCACGAAAAAGAAAATAAGAAGCCTACTAATTTTTGGCAGTGAACATTTTGTAAAGTTTGGAACAATAAATAAATAAATAAAATCTATCTTTATAATGAACAGTGACTTTATCCATTTCTCTGTAACAATGAACTCTTCCACTTATGGGTAACCATTTTGCTGATAAAAATATCTTCCAATGTCCATTTGAAACAATGGACTCTTCAACTAAACGAGTTCAGTCACTTTTTAATAAAACCTCAGATGCAATTGATCAGATGTAAACATTTAATTGGGTGATTCCAGAACAGGATCACCCAATGAAACAAACAGCAATATAATGACTCACACTTTTAATTATTTAATTTAATTAAGCTAAATTGCTGAAATTTGGCATCAGTCGATTTTTGACAAAAAACAGGATTCTCAAGTTTTTAGCTAAATCAGACCATTTTGAGGTCAAGCGTTGACCACGCAGTTTTCGAATTGCCATAACTTTTTTTCTGTTGGTTGTAGCTATATAAAATACACATATTCGGAATCAGAAAGATCTGTCGATTCCAAAATTGTCATTGCTTTTGATGTAGGATAAAAAAAAAAATAAAAAAAATCACTAGTAAATGAATATTTCAGGTCACCATTTGGGCTCTTGGGTACTGGATTTCATGAAAGTTCATTGGTGATAAAAATGTTCCCCTATCATTTCTCTATTATAATCAGACTTAAAAAGTTTGTATATAGGCCATTACATGTAAAAACATGCATGAATGCAGCTAGACAAGGGACCAATATAGTATAAACTTTACATTGTAAATCGAACCCTCCCCATAAAACCTATTTTTGGGTGCTATTTTCAAAAACTAACTTGCTAAAACCTTTAGTTTTGTCTAAAATCTGATCTGAGAATTTCACATTTTATATTACTGTAATGTGTGAAAAAAAATAATTTCATTACATACCAGCGGTCGGGCAAGAAGGGGAGGCAAAATCTCTGGCCTTCAGATGGATGTTGGGGAAAAGCTGCCTGGGTATTTTGAAACTTTTTTATAGATAGTAGAAGTCCCGGAAGTCCAGAAACCAATCACTGCACATGAACGGAGGGTAATTCAAAGTGATCTGAATAACCCCTGTCACAAAGTTAATAGACGACAGACCAAAAGGCCTACGTCGCAAGATTTTTTCACAAACAATTGTTACATATGCCGTCATCAATAGACAATGTAAAGGATTTTTTGCTGCTTCTTTTCGTCTGACCGATTTCAAAAAATATTTTCAATAAATGCGCATCAGTTATGTAAATATGTCACAAGTTCTTTATCACAGGAAAAAGAATGAATGCAGAGGAACGGACTAAAAGGGATACATTCCAGGTGACCAAAATTCAAGGGACCACCACTATGCATAAATATAAACTGCAAATGTAATTACATTATACAATATATATGAGGTCTGTCACGTAAAGAAACCAAACTTTTAAAAAGGTCAAGGTCACTGCTACATAACATTTCAATCAGAGCATGCTAAAACATCTCATTGGTGTGCTGTTTTAAAAGTTTGGTTTCTTTACAGACCTCATGTGTGCGCGTGTTATATATATATAAAAATTCGCTACAGATTGACAGTACATTTCATTGCCACAGGCAACTCATCAGGTGAATGGCTTAAGATCAAAAGAACAAATTATTTTATAAAAATACATGTTTTTTGCACACGACATCACCATGTTCAGCTCCTCCCATTATGCTCTGTTTTATTCACTAAAATATTGAGCACTATGTACATTCAACACAAAATACACACACACACATATATATATATACATATAAATAAATAACTAAGATGCAGGGTTTGCTTCCAATCACAAGAATCAGAGAACCTTTCAGTCATCAAGGAAAATGTTATCTGCTACAACTAGGTTTTATACAGGCTTTATCAATGAGAACATGAGTACATATCACTCACTCGAGTGGCCTGAACCAAATCTTAACTACATTTAAGTTAATCATTATGTATATTTGGTCTGACTATTTTCCTCAGCTATGTATTCATATGTTCACAACGTTTCAGCCGTGTACCCTCTGGCTTTCGTCAGGTGTTCCTGGTTCTAAAATGTGGGATCACTGTTTAGAGCACATGCTTGATTGGACATGTCCGTTTTTGTATATCTTGTATGTCGGGGGATGTGTGTTCGGTGTCAATTCCAAACAGATCTTCCAATAAAAGTGAAGCAACTCGGTTGTGCATTTCTGAAACTAGACATCATTACTATTGTAGCGGTCACTTTCTTAAAATACTAAAATAGAGATATTAATATCCAGCTGGCTTTATCACCACAATGAAATAAGAAACTAGATACAGCTTCATTTTTCCATGACGTCAGCACGACTATATAAACCCTTTTTTTACGATTCTCCAGGCCGCTTGTTGCCTGTCCCCTGCCTAGAGCTCTGTCTTCACTCGGCCGTGCCAACCTTTCTTGGCACATTGAACCCTTCTTCATTCACGTAGTATTATAGTCACCTAGGGCTCACTATGTGCATTTCATTAAATGCTGATATTTCTTACTCCATATTCCTTTTCACTCGAATAGGAATTCATAGTCATAGAAACCTCAGGTGTATATGTCCCAGGAATCTCGATAGGGTCAATTAGCAGATACCATTGCATTTGTTTTATACAGAAGTAATGCTACCCTGAAGACAAAGCTAATTCAAAATTATCCAAACAAAGTGAACATTTACAATATTGTTAATTAAAACTATAATTTAGAACTCGGGTTGTGATTTCTGAAGAGCCAGAAAAGCGTAGTGAACGTTGGTTTGCGAGACTGCCAGAGTCTGTTTCCGGATCCTTATATGGGATAAAGAAATGTGTGTGTGTAGGAACACGTGTTTTCCAATTAACCCTGGTGTCATAAGATCAAGTTTTCTGATGCCATGTTTCAGTGCAATCTATCTTTGTATGGGACTCAGATACCCACATATTCCCCAGGAGAGCTTGGACCTACATAAAATCTTGTTAGCAAAAAACAAGGCTGGGCTTTTAACCACCGAAGCTTGTACAGGGCTCTTGAGGGCATTGCCTGTTATCATGAAGCCCCCTATGATGACACTTGGCTCCTCCTTTTCCCAATCCTTTACCTCCAGGCACCTGGTTCTTTGTGAGATTATTTATTTCAATTTTCCCCTTGAATGACTACCGTTACATAATGTGATTTTAATAATTAAGAATATTTCAATAACTAGAAAGCACCCAGAGAGGGCCTGACCTCTGTCAACGCTGCTAGAAAATATGAATGAAATTCATTGAGAACTTGGAGATATCTTGTGAACAGGAAAATAAAATTTGCGATATTATCTGTTTTGGGCATATAACAAGGACGTGGGGGAGGTAATTGTGCATGGATCCACTCAAAAATTTAATCAGATCTTCCTTTGCTTATTGTCCACCCTTCTAGAAAATCTAATGAAATTCCTTTAGAACTTTGAGATGTCTTGCTGACAGGAAAAATGTGAACCAACAAACTAAAATTCCAAGGAAAATTATGAATCTGCCACCTATATATGCTGTGTTGGGGATGATCAATTAAACAGTTGGGTTGTGATCACTAAAAAATGTCTGAATATTCAAAAACAAGCGGGCACAAACTAGTGACCAATTTAGCATAAGATTACATTGAAAATTGCCCCCCCCCCCACACACACACACTAAAACCCTATTTTGGAGAGGAATTTAAAAAAAAAAAAAAAAAAAAAATCATTTTCCCCTACTAATTGAGGGGAGTGTGTGTGTACAAAATTTCGCTTTGGTAGCGGTGATTAACAGACGTGACCAAAAACATACCTCTTTACAACTTCTTTGATAGGGGTAAACCAGAAGTAAATCAGAGAGGAAAAATTATAAAAGCTATTTGAATAGCTTGTTTTTCTAAATTGCACAGCTGTTGCATACAAATAATGAATATAGTGAAAAAGAAAAGAACAAGAAACAGGTCAGCTTAGTCACTCAATAGAAACCATTGTCAGTTTATGGCAGCATGCAGTGTTGGGGGTGATCAATTAAAAGAAACGTGTGATCAATGAATAAGTTACTTCGCGCGCCTTTTGTTGGGCAGTGACCACTAAAAGAAGTCTGAATTTTCAAAAAACAAGCGTGAATGCTACCGGACACAAACTAAAGGACCAATTTAGTCTAATATTACATTGTAAATTACCCCCCCGCTCCCCAGTAAAAACCTTTTGGGCAGAATTTAAAAAAGAAAACAGAAAAGTTTTTTCTACACATAAGGAGTGAATGTTTAAATTATCAGCCCTCTAGCAGTCTGGTGCAGTCTGTACACATGATACATACATAGCCAACCAGCCAGACTAACTTTAAAAAATGTAGAAACCTATGTTGACAGTTTCTAGTATTGAAATAGTATAAGCCAACTGGTGAGAGACTAACTACAGAAATCTTATCACCACCTGCTGTATATGACTCAAAACAAAAAAAAAAAAAATCAATAATCACATCTTTCTATCACAGTTCTTTTGAATGGTAGAGAGGGACATAATGCAAGGATTTACTCTAGCAATGAGGCTAGAAATATTTTAGCATTAATTTTACAGTTGGAGGCCCTTTCTGATTTTGATAGAAAGCACAATTTACGTTCTTTAGTGAGTAAAGAGCCAGTGACAAAATCTTGGTTTCTGTTGCATGCACCAGCTTAGTGATCCGTGCAAGTTTCAAGTCTGATTCAAGACCAAGACTTTAATCTGACAAGTTTTTATGTCCGCCCCCTTGGCAGGATGCAAGTACACTGAAAGGATACTTCCACCCTAATCACACAGCTTCGAGTGTACTCAATTAGAAAAAATTGCCCCAATGAAAACTTTTCCACACCCTTCACTCATACTGCATGTGAGGCAGATAGGCAAACTTTACAGTATCCGAGTAGACTTCCAGTTCTTTCACATTCACTATAGCAGCAATGGATGGCAAGATTTGACACTGAATCTGTTTTGTGCCAAATCAGAAAGAAAAGTAGTGTCAGTGGTTAGGGATTGAAGCAAGCGTTACCGATAGAATTGGGCTATAATATAATCAGTAGAAACTTAACAATGTGGCACTGAAGGAACCTTAATTGGAGCCAATGAAGCATTAAAAAAATTCTATACATGGAAATATTTTTCATGCTTGCTGACATACTTCAAGTGCATATTATACTTTCAGCTATTGAGATGAAAAGACCAAGGAGTTCTCCATTTTGGGTGATAATACTGTTAAAACTCTCTCAGATCCTATGAATAATTAAACAGCATGTTTTTATTCATTAAGACATAAGGAAAATTACAAAAGCAGTACGAAAAGTGCATTATAATTTCTGAATGAAAAACCAACATTGCTTGTCTAAATCTCAAGAAGCATTCCATGGAAAAACAATGATTTTAATAAAAGCTAATTAAGATAAGTCAATGTTCTACATGATTGCTATTTGCAATAGATCAAAAAAAAAA
>VCCN01003498.1:1781851-1793977 GCA_006491835.1 Architeuthis dux | reverse complement strand
GACAGAGATTAAAAAAACAATAAAAACGTCAAAGACAGAGAAGCTACAGACAAAGAAATACATTAATAATTGTAGCTATATAAGAAATTAACGAAACAACAGTGACTGTTCATCTGAAGATCGAAGTCTCGTGAAACCAACTGTACAGGTTGTAATGAACCAATAAATATTCGTCTATTATATATATATAGACACATCAGTATATATATAAAAAGCAGTCTAACATTTTGACGCAACTAGAAAACATCACTTATGTGAATTGCTAATGACGCTGGTAAAGTTTCTGTCACACCTTTAGGAGTGGTTATGTAGTTCAAAAACTGGGTGAAAGTTTTCCAGTTTGATATTAATTGACTAATAATCATGGATAATTGGTACATTATCAATGGACAGACATATAACATAACAATCATTTTCTTCTAGTAATACAGCTAATTGTTGATTTTATCGTGAAGCAATTACGAAACTGCTAATTTAGCTCCTTCATTTTATGTGTTCGGGTTTCATAAGAATTGTTGGCAATCTTTGCAATAACGCAGTGGATAACGGCAAATTTGAAAGGCTAAAAGCAAATACACTATACTAACACTAGTGCCACACAACATACAGCTGCTGCAGAGTGAGATGAATGCCAACAAAGCACTTAGATAGGTCTAAAGTTAGCCTTTCTAGAAATTACCTTAATTAATGATGAGTTACTAATAATGAGTTGCGGTGAACGTGTTAATAAATAGATGCAGAAATTTACAAACAAAGAGTTTGTCACGCAACCGACTAGGTTTATGAATAGCTGATCTGGAAATTCCAATCACTTGGGAGCGGCTGATGACACACCTCGCGAGAAACTTCTTTGTTCTTGGTCCTCTTTTTCTGGCAGTGAATCAGATAGTGATTCAAGACAATTTGTAGATGGTGATGAAGGCAGTGAAAACAATGATATGACATCATAAATATATCCTGGTCGTTAAGAGGTTCGTCAACGTCTCGTATCAAACATAATTAGAAAAATCCCATTCACAGGGTGCGCCATAACGATTTACACACCATTTAATTATGTATCATACACTTAGGTTTTGACCTGGGAGTCTGAAATTTTGCACAGAGCATCTCAAACGTCAGTTCTTTATGTTTATAGTTTTATTAATCTATTCTAAACAGGTATCGAGCATGGCATCGAAGCGTGTACGTCACCAAATCGTCGAAAGGGATGCATTTTTGCCGAAAGATCATTCATAACGTCATGAAACTTTTAAATGAGACTAGCACAACCATAAGCCACCCAATCCCCGGCAGAAATCCCCTGTTCCGACCCAGAAGTGTTGTCAAAGCAGTGAAGAAGGGGATGAGAATAAATCCTTGCATGAACATGAGGAAAACTACGAAAGGGCGGAGATTGTCGTAAAAGTCATTGAAAAGGATTTAGGAACGAAGGCATATACGATGCAACGTCGACACTTGATTCCAGCAACCTCAAAGCAAAAGCGACTCGACAGAGGGAATAAAATGTTGGAGGAATTTCAGAGAGCCGCTGACAAAGTCTTCATCTGGTCCGATGGAAATATTTTCACTGTGCAGGCTGTGACGAATTCCCCAAATGATAAGGTTTATGTAGCTGATGCTGGAGACCTTTCTGAAGGCAGCAGAACGCATGTTCGTTGCCACTGTCAGGGGAAGTTATTGTGCATGGAAAACTTCTGGATCAAAATTTAACCACTCCTTCCTCACCCCATTGCCACCCTTCCATTGAAATTTCATTGAAATTCATTGAGTACTTTTCGAGATATCATGTAGACAGAAAGACGGACTCGACTAAATACATTCTCCAACTTGGCAGAGGTAAATAGATATTACCGTGTGTTTCATACTCGAAAGTAAAAAAGATCTTTAGCGTTGTACGTGTTTTCGTAACCCGCTGTTTTAATAATAAAATCAAGTTATAGTTGATAAATTTAGTTAGCTCTAAAATTCCGACCTTTATTGGAAATATACTAATTAAGGTTAAGCATCCGTTTTTGTTTGTTCTTTGTTCAAATAATATTTTAGTGATATGCCAAATCTTAAAAACTATCTAGGTGTTTCACCATGCAGGAGTAAAATATTACAAGTAGCAAACTTGTGAAAAACATTAAATCGATGCCTACTTCGGCATACGAGCTTACGAAATGTCTCTGTTAATTCACTCAAGGTGAATTGGCATTTTGAAAGCTTATCGAACATCAAAAGTTCAAGAGTAAATTATTCAGAAGTCAAGGGAAAATATGCAAGAGTTGGTAATAAGAAGTTGAAAGGAAATAGGTTAGAAGTTATTCAATCAAACTGGCTTGGTTCAAGTCCTGTTTGTCGTAAGGGTGTTAGGTAAGTTGAAATGGATATCCATATATTGAGAGAAAAGGATAATGTCTTTCAGAAGTGGCCGTACCAGTGTAGTTGAAAATGAAAAACAAGCCTGGTGATGAAATGAGCCAAGATTACAAACCACGATTTGAGTGGCCGCGCATGATAAGTGCCCAACACACCATTTTTATTATTATTTTGAAGCTTGAAAACACTATGCATTATGATTCATAGAGTATTCAAGCTTCAAAATAACAACTGAGCATTGTAGCTCTAGAAATAACGAAAATATCAACTTTTTAAAAATGATTCGTTGGACACTTAACGTGCACGCGCCGTGCTCACATACCTTCTGCCTGGCTCCAAGCAGCATATCAAAAACTCGTTCCTCTGATTGGTCAATAATTAAAAGATTTGATTTTTTACAGTTTGACTGTGCACCTCTTTCTGGGAGGCTGTCTTATGCAGATATTTGCTAAAACCTCCTGGAAAAAACTCCACACGGCGAAAATTGCTGAAAGGGACCATTTGAAATAAAATATCGATCCCTACAGATCTTTAAGCCCATATTTAGCCTTGACTATCCGAGTCTACAACTTGAGAGTGTTAGCTGAAATAAATAATATCTAACGCGATCCATTCCTGATGGTATAGCCGCTACGTTCTATACCACCAGGAATGGATCGCGTTAGATACGATGTTATTTTATACACAAGAGACAAAAACAATCCAGAAGAATTATTTAAATAACATCCTGAAATTATTCATAAAAACATCCTGAATGGGACCAGCCTCCCAGCTTTTCCTGCTTGAGATTACAAACATATATTTTACGAGGTTCTACTCAAGCTTGAGGAACTTTAAGCGTGAAATATGAGATAGGTTCTTTATTTCCTGGTAGAATTTGAGAGATGTGTGAAGTGTCCAACGAGACTAGGGAAACACCGAATAAGTTGCTAGATGAGCAATCTATTCAAAATCCCTGAATTTTGGTGCGGCACCTCGTATGTATCAGCATAGAGTCGCTTTTTGTTATTCGCGATTTTCTGGTCGGCCGTCGTACATTACACCGAAATTATAGTTTTATGATAATTTAATATACCGTATTTACCGGTCTATAAGACGCATGGTTTACAAAGGTATTTGAGAAACTACCGCTCACCAAGCCGTCCATTTCGAGATTCGGTACATAACCCTTTAGTCACAATACCATTTGAATTGGATGCATAGTAGCTGTTGCATTATATTTTTCATTATTTAAATGTGCGTCTTATATGCCCGCAAATACGGTATATATCCACACAAATGGAAATATTTGCGCATTCTGGTTGAACAAGTCTGGTTAGTCACTCAATAGAAACAGCCGCGTGACCAACGTCTTTTGGAAGCATGCAGTGTTAGGGGTGATCAATAAATAAGTAACTTCTCTCGCTCTTTATTGGGCAGTGATCACTGAAAGAAAAGTCCGAATTAAAAAAAAAAACAAGAACAAGCGTGAATGTTGCCGGACATAAACTAAGGGACCAATTTAGCATAAACTTACATTGCAATTTGAATCCAGACTAAAAACCTATTTGGGGGCGGGGTTAAAAAAACAACATGTTTTCTAGATATAAAAAAGTATAAATGTTTAAATTTTCAGCCCTGTAGCTCTATTGCGACTATAGTGCGACCTGTACGCTTGACACATACATAGATAGCCAGCCAGACTTGAAAACTGAAGAAACCTATGTTGACAGTTTTGGTTGACGGTTTCTAATACATCCAAATGATTAGAAAGAACTCTAAGTGAGGCACCCACCCCCTCTGGTGAGAGCAACAGGTGGATCCAGTCTGCTTTTGTAGCCGGACTGACCAGCCGGTCCCATCTTAACAGCTGCCACAGTCAACACTGTATCAAGACTTCAAGCTACACTAGCAGGCCAGATATTTTGTACGCTTGGAAATATAGGAAAACAATTGCGAAAGAGAAACTCGCAAATGACCAATAGCAAATAAAGAACACTTTCCTCTTGCCTTGTCGGTTATCACACCCGGAAGGCAAACATTCAAAATATCTCTTGACAATACAATTTCCCACACATAGACCAAATACATCTTTCGTCTTCTCCGCTCATATCTGTTATTCTCTTTAAATACATTTAAAAAGGACCACACAAAGCCGCTTTGAAGAGCAATTGGCGTGGAGCGATACTTATCTTGCAAGCCATAGCTTATGACTGTTTCTCGTTGGGTGCTTCATTGACCTTGGGCCAAAGTTGGCCCAATGCAAGGCCGTAACAAGGGGGAAAATGTTGGGGAGGGGTAACCAAATGTTGAGGGCGGGGGCAAGGACCCAAATTCCTTGCATTTTAGCAATCTTAGATGATAAAATATCATTTCAACAATCTACTATTGGCATAAAAATATCTATTAACTTGGTTTCCAGGCAAAATCTCGGAAATTCTACAATCTTTGGTGTAATTCAGACGTAAGAATGGCTAATAATTTAATAATTCATTTCAAAATGGTTTATTCTTACTTTCATATTTTGTTTTATTCTTGATGTTTTAAGTTTGGGGGAGCGGGCCCCTTGGCCCTGCTCGTTACGGCCCTGCAATATAATAAATATATTGCATTTGAAAACTGCAGACATCATTACAAGGATAAATGGATAAATGGTTTTATGGCAAATCGACTGTTAATGAATACGGTTTTAAGGGACAATTATAAGTCATGCATTAACAAAGATTAGCTTAATCAAAAATATCCAAGTCTTTTTTTAATCAATACGAGAAAGATTAAGATCCTATTATGTTTGAATTCATTTTTAAAAGGAGGCAATATATGAATTACTTTAAACTTATGAGAGATGTTGACAGTTGCTTGATTTTGTACACGAATCAACTGGGAAGCTGATACTATCTCACAACCATTGTCCCATCTAAGCTGTGCGCGTGCACACACACACACACACACGTTTTGCAACTAGTACACAAAGAAAATTAACGAGCACACAAAAAAATTCAAATTCTCCAGATAGCTTACTGAGTTTTCATTGAAAAGAATATTGATTCATTATGTCGAATTCAAAAGTGAGCACATACATTTGTCACAGAAAAAGAATTGCACAACTGAAGATTTTTGCGTACACTGACTACAAAAAATTAGAGGGAACATTGCACTGAGGTCACTCAACAGTAGCTGATAAAATAAGAAAGCTAGACATGTTAGGTTTGAACTATTGCTTTGGAGTATGATCATTAATATTGAGTCTAGTCGAAAAAGTTGCTTTGGAGTATGATTATCAATAGTGAGTCTAGTCGAAAAGGTTGCTTTGGAGTATGATTATCAATAGTCTAGTCGAAAAAGTTGCTTTGTGAGATAGTTTAGTGAGTTTCTATTGAAAAATATTGATTCACTATGTCGAATTCAAAAGTGTGCACATACGTTTGTCACAGAAAAGAAATTGCACAACGTAAGGTTTTGTGCACATTGGCTACTAAAAATTAGAGGGTCCATTGCTCACAACCATTCATCTTTTTTAACGCCTCCTTACAAATATACAGAGAAGGTACTGGAAAATATAACCTGCATCTTCAAGACAACCTTTATTTTCTAGAGATGCTATACAGGTACAGTAAGCAGGTCTCAAAACATTAAAAATCTCGTTTTATTGAGGTCTGTCACACACTTAGGAAATTCGTAATGTAACCATCTGCAGAAGCTACACAAAGCTGAACTTTTTAAAGTTGAGCACTGTGAGATTTATTTATTCTTAAGCTTTACTATTCAATTCAACCATTCCTGAACGTCCATCAGACTTTGTTTCTTCCTCTAATGAGCGCTTCCACGATTTAACCACCGATAAGTGGAACCTACCTACGACACAGAATATATGACAAATATACAATATACCAACTGAAGATACAAATGTAATAGGGGTTGGCATTTAAGGTGTAAGTAATTTAGAATTTATACTCGTTTGGAAGCTAGTTTCTTTTGATAGGTTGTTTTTAAACATGTTAATAGAAATAGAATTTACTGTTTTATCAGAAAGGGGTTTCCAGTAAGATAAGGATCTTGATGTTATAAATCTGTCTCTAATACCAGGATGGTGGTGTATTTGGTATTCATGACTGTGACCTGTTTGTTCTTAGTAGTTTAGTAGCATGAGTGTACTCTGCATATCTTACAGTGAGTATGTGTGTCTATCTCTATCATGTTATGTGTTATCTTGTGTAAAAATGGCTCAAAAAGGTAAATGTAACCATCATTTTCTAGCCTCACATTAGCCAGAACTTGAAGCGTCAGAAAACAGGTTGATAAATGAGAAAAAAGCCAGGGAAAATGCGTTTTGTTCTTAATGTTCCCTGCTGAAATACGGTAGTTTATGTAATTGAACAATAGCTATGTGCTTTTTTTAGGTGGAAGGATCGTGCATTAGGCCAGATAAAAGCTAACAGGCATGGGGGACACCGGTGACTTGTCCATTGTCAAGAGGAAAGATCGAACTTGAATAAACCATGTTTATACCATCACGGGTATAATAAAGGGCCATCATATATTTACTAATAATAACCTTAACCTACCTCTACGCAACGCAAGGATACAATGGTATTGCATAATTGCGTTGCTAGCAGGCCTGCGTTTGCCCACTGTAACAATGGACAATCTTTTTATTAATTATCTCGCGCGGGTTGCCTTTGTGTAAGAAAATATTTTAATTGTAATAAATAATTGTATAGTGTTTAATAAATAAAGCTACATCTAAGTGCTAAAGAAAAGAAATGTCTTGTGTTTTTCTCTAGTGTAAAAATAAAAAAAATATTTAAGTTTGCTACTCGCAAGCCGTTTGATCACTGAAAGTGGACTATTGAGCTACCATACATAATCCTCAGCTGTGACGGTGTTCATCCGAAAAAAAAGTATAACAGTCGCCAAGGAAAAATAATTAATGATTAAAAATATCAGACTATACGCTTAGCACATAAATGTGTGGGATTTGTTCTTTAATGTAAACCTTACGTAACGTTTTCATTAAAGCTTTTTAAAAGATTTTTTTACCTCCATAAATCAAGTAAGTGATAAAAATTCACAAGAGATAAGCACATTTTATATTAATTTCTTAGAAAATCATTGACGAATGTCGTATGAATAAGAAATTAGTGACTGGAAATCGTTTTTTCTATGATTCAGAGGTCAGTTATTCAGTGTAAAGAGGAACTGGTTTTACTATTTGCAAAATAGGCGAGACACACACACAGGCAGACACTTTGAATTCACATATTTAAAAAGTCGAACAAAAATGCCTAAAACTTAATTTAATGTGTTGTGCTTGAACTACGACCTCCAATCTCGGGAAGTCCTGGGGGAAAAGAAATTGACGATTTATTTTTTTTATTTCTTAAAGCTTGCATGCAATCTTTCAGTAAGCAACCGCAGAACACCCGGCAGTTTATAATGATAAACAATTTAACCCATAAGAACCCAGACCCATTTGTCCTTGAAGGAAAATTATGGGGTTATAAAACCGAAAAGACAAATTATACATCATAGAATGCATTAGAAACATTTCGTAAAGTTGTAGCAAGGTAATGTTTTATCCATGACTATTTTGACGCTAAAAGCCTGGAGTGACGTATACGTCACAGCGATATATTTCTAACTTTTTTTCAATATCAATTTGTTCAAGAAATGTCGTCAGAATAGGTTAAAACTTAATTTTTATTAACACAAACAAGCTTTTTAAAAGTAGTTATTTCTCTCCCACGTGGTAACCAGGCATCAGGATGTTCAGTAGATGTTACTTAGTATACAAAAAGTCAACGATAAGGGAATTTCCAGAACCTTTGAAGTGTATGTGACACCGGGTTCTTATGGGTTAAAGGTTTCTCCTTTTTCAAACAATTTCTGTAACCATTTTGCTAGGGATTGATTTTTAGAAGATGGTAACATGGTTATTAGGCACCATGACCATATAAAATACAATCAGTCTGTCAACTCAATATGATATTGCTGGAAACGCGACAGAGGATAGACATTGGAGCGTTTATTTTCAGTTAGAATTTTAAGGATTTCAGATTCAGAGTTTAAAATAGATATGCAAATCTTTACAGAACGAATTCCACATTTTGTTCAAAATTATCCCAATACAGACTCCAGAAAGGGGATTTTTTTTTTTATTGCGCCACGTTCATTCCAAATGCCTTGTGTTGAAAGACCCGAAACACCCAATGAGGACCACCGCCCCAAGAAAACATCACTGATGATGTATCCAGGTGAATCAAGAGTTCTTTTCACAATTTAAATAAGATTAAAACTTTACTATCTTTTCAGTTAAAAGAAATGCGCCGTATTTGCTGGCTTAAAAAAATTACACTGTACCCAATGTGCTAATATTATGACTAGGGAGCCGTCTAAAATCACGAAAATTAGCCGGCTATAGGGCTTGAGTGTGTTGCTGTAGGCTCCTTAATATCCTTTTAAACCAAGCGTCTTATACGGCGACAAATACGGTAGATCTCTCTCGTAATGAAGAGAAACCACATACAAATTATTTGATACAAAGTGGTTTCTGTAGTATCGAAACTGATGGCCACAGAGCATTATAAAAATCTAAGTAGTAAGATGTTGGTTCGGATTAAAAGAGATGAGGAAATTCGAACTAGCCAAAATACAATGATTAAAACACTGTCTAAAAAGTTTAAACAGGAAGATACAACCTACTGAATGTAAAGTGTTTTAACACATTACCAATCAACCAGATTTTCCTAACGGAAATCTTGACATACAAGTATACTTTGATTAGTGCGGATAATTCGTTCCAAAGTTTTTCGTACTGCCCAAAGTCTTCTTATAATTCAATGTGTTTTTGCTTTCAGCTTATACTTAGTTACATTAATCTGTATAGCAATACCATAACGGTACATCAAAAGCCGCACTGATCAAGGTATTCCTGTATATTTCAATGAATTTAGTTCCGCATGTGAACAGATGGAATGAAGCGAGTAGCATTCAAATCGTTAAAACGGAGATGGGGTGTAGGGAGAAGAAAGAACTTATAAAAATGTTTTTTTCCCCATAAACCTTGAAACTAGACACGAGATCATCAACCGTGACAAAGCTGGAAGGAAAAAAACAAACAAAAAAAAAACAAAAAACAAAAAAACAACAGTACTCCCCCTGTCTTTTGCTTTAAGAATAGTACACAGTATAGGTTAATGTTTATATAAAAGAATCTAAAGCCCTTTAAAATCATTCTTCTGTTGCTGCATGTTGATATTTTCCATTGTTTGTCATCTGTTGATATTATGGATTATTTATCTCTATCAACGAAGCTGAAGAGGTATATCTATTTTTTTCAATTTGCAGTAGACATGTCTGAGTGAAGCTGTCCTATAGTCGTCTGCCGTGACGACGCGTCAAATGACATTTCTTCTCACACGAATAAAACTGCTGTTTTCCTAGGTGATGACATTAAAGAAGAAAAAACAACGTACGTTAGTGTTTTAAGGTTACGGAGTGGTTAGAGAATGGGGTTATGAATAACTCTTCTTCAAGTAGAAAGATTTTTTCGTGCAGTTACCGATAAATAGTACGAGGAAAATAATATTTATGGTTGGTTTTGAAAGTAAAGAAAAAAGAGGACTTAAAGTTTCAGAAGTTACTTTAAAGGGTGGAACATTTTCCATGCATACCTCTAACAAGTGTGTGTGTGTGCGTGCAGGGCCGGGCACTAGGCCCCGACCAGATGGGAGCTCCCCATTTGTAACTGCTCATTAAAAACCTGTTGAATGTAACACACCGAGGAGAATATCAAACGAAGTGTTTGCAAAAACATAACTACAGACACACAGGCCCAGGACAGATGCTAAATGTAGGTCCCCAATTTCAAAATGCCCATTAAACATCATTTTTGTGATCAGTGCTTTATGTAAAGGTATATACGTACGCCCCTGGTGTAGGACCCTCAAAACCGTAGGCTCGGACCTGTGTGTATGTGTACACACACACACAGAAAGAAAAAAAAGTTAGGTTTTATAGAAGTTTTGATTACTACCGAGAAGACGAATAAAATTAAAGTAACTTACCTAAAATCGAATTGTCTTTGGAAATATCCGAGACGAGAAAAACAATTAAAAACTTCCCCTTTCGTCGCCGCCCCAGCAACCACTAAACCGACCTAGAATAACTGACTGTTCTTTGTCCACACGGCTTACTTACAACAAAAAAATATATAGATTACTACTGCTACTATCGCTACCACCACCGGACGTGGACAACTTACAGGTTTTCACGTGGGTTTCAAGTGGGGGAAGCTGCCGATCGGAAGAAGTTCGCATTTTTTGCCTAAAGGAGAAGTCTGTGTTACAAATCCGCCCTTGCTATTTGAAAGAGCAGAGAAAGAAAATGCACATGGATATTTAAAAATAGTAAAACAACCTCACCCCATTCGTTTTTAGGTGTATATAAACGTCATTTGGTGATTTCACGAGAGAAACGATAGTGGTTGGTTGACAAACATTTATTTACCGGTGTTTAGTCAACAAGGTCGTTTCTTTTAGTTTAATGGGAGTTCAAAAGATAATTCAAGCCCCACGGGGAGGGGACATAAGACTGAAATAATCCTTCGCGGTTCAAAATTTATTTCCCTAAAATTTCCTGTTAAAAAGGCCAATCCTGTAAACCTGTTGACTGTAACTGACAGAAACCACGACGACCACGAATACACCGAGGAGACAGTCGCAAGTACACAAACGCAGGGCCGGGAAGAGCTGGTAATAGGCCCAGGTCAGATGGGGAAATGTTGGTCCCCCATTTCAAACTACTCATTAAGTATTTTGTGTAATCAGTGCTAAATACATATGATGTATGGGTCTACGTCACTGGGGGTAGGCCCACATCAACCCAGGCCAGCAGACACGCTGGACGTTCGCTGTGTCTCATACACTAAAAATGAGATATCTTAAGTTAATGTGGTTTCGAATCTTAAATGAGGACAAACAATTATACCGCTCCCCTTTTCTAAGCATTTTTCTTTCAGGGTGGCTAGCTATGTAGCGGGTGATGACATCCGCCGTGTTCCACCAGTGAGCGTGTGACACTTCTATTTGGTCTGTTTGATTAAATTTAAGCCGGTCAGTTCACCAGACACTTTTCCAGGGGGGTACAAAAGGATATATTTCTGAGGGGGGCGGGGGCACAAAAAGATATATTCGGCGAAGGCTTACTCTTTATTTCCGATTGCGCTATTATTAGGTTGATCAGGTAAACAAATTCTAAGGGTTGTAGGACCCCAATTAATGGATTTTTTGAAAGAGCACGGACTAAGGATAAGAAAACTTTTAAAAAAGATCTTTTTCTTAATAACCCAAAGGAGTCAAAAGTTATACAAAACCAAAGTTTCGAAATTGGGAAGTAATTTTAGAATTTTAATCCTGTTGTTTGTATAGGAGGAGCAGGTGTAAATATAGTACAAGAAGCAGCTGTCAATAAGTCAACATATGTTCTTGGTTTAGTATAGTAATAAAAATAATTTACAAATTCTGGAATTTTTATTCTTCAGGGATGTCTTTTTGAGTAGATTACTTAGATTACTTTATTATTGTATATGAGTAGAGTAAATGAGTTGTTGTACATTTCCAGGGGGTGTAAATGCACCCCCTCACGGACGCCCACGAATGCCACTACCAAAACTTCAGTGTTTAAAGATTATACGTAGATATATGTCTCGAGTAAAATCGGTGCCGGACAATATGTTCCTAATAAAAAATATTTCTTCTTCTTCTTCTTCTTCTTCTTCTTCTTCTT
>VCCN01003498.1:1698310-1708779 GCA_006491835.1 Architeuthis dux | reverse complement strand
TGAAGGGTTTTCCACAGCAGTAGGACCATAGACGGCGGGGCACGTGTGCAGAATAACCCTCCAGCCTGAACAGTGAAGTTTTAGGGTGAAGTGTCGCTGAATTCTGATCTGAAATTTCCACTGAATAATATCTGATCTATGTTATTAATATTCACCGATGAATTAAGTGCATTGACAAAGAAGAAGATCATGTTGAGAAATAAATATTTGTTCCGTAAAATAAAGGCTTTTCCCATCATACGGTTGCAGACTTACTGATGTAGCTACTTATATATATATATATATTCCTGAAGTTTTTATACTAACTTATGCTATAAATACGCGATACAGACGCGTTTTGCAGATGAGACTGTACAAGATTGTATTTAAACACACACACAAATTCACTCCTACTAAAGGTCATCCCTAAACAGCACACTAATCATGAATGCCATGCAGTCAGATTTCGATTAGCGGATTAAGTGTGAAGATCATTTATACATTAGAGATAAAACGCTGTTTTTTATTTGCGAAGCAGATGTGATCATATGTCGATGATAATTTAGCTTGTCAGAATAAAGCACCGTATTCTTAAACCTAACCTGCGAGATTGACCTGCTCAATGGATACATTGCTCTAAGGCGGACGTTCTTGCTTAAACAATGCACACATAATTGGAAATGCGTATAATATGTGAAAGAGCACTGATCTGCTAGCCATTGCAGACGACCAAAACAGCATTTAAAATGCTTGCTTTTACCTCGTCTCGAACAGTAACTAGAAAAGTCTGAGAAAAATAAGCAACCATCTCAGCCACTAAGTAAGACCCTGAAATTCAGTATGCATCATCATCATTATCATCATCAGCAGCATTTTAACGTCCGTCGTTGTACATAGACTTTCCCCAATATTCGCCTGATTTTTCAATCGCGGGCGTCGCGGCGCCAATATCCCCTGAACCTGTCTAAATCGTCACGCCGTCTAATTTTCCGGTAACAATTATGCATATGATCTCTGTGGATCCACGTTGTGAGTCGTGATGTCCAGTGGTTGTCTGACATTCTTGCAACATGGCCTGCCCATTGCCATTTGAGTTTTCTAATGGATTCTATGATATCTCTGACTTCTGTTTTTCTCTAATATAATGTGCTGTCGTGTGGAGTCACCATGTGCTGTTAAGCGTTATCCTCTCTTGTGCGTTTTGCGTGGTTCTTGGTTTAAGAGCCAATCTTTTGGTTCGGCCCCATGTTTCAGCTCCACAGGTGACTATCTGGATGACGCATTGGTTGTAGTATGTATAATTAGCCTTAATTCCGCACCCATATAATCACTAACACCCCTACCTGAACACTGCCCATTCCCGTGTGCACGTGGCGGTAAGGGAGAACGAAATAAACATGACTTCAAACTTGACATAAACTTTGACCTTCAGTTACGAATGAGTCATACAATAAGTCAATTTGGCACCAGGTATTCGTCCCTTTGAATTGTATCTCTCCATTGTATCAATAGGAAGGACATAGCGTCTGAGGAAGCGTCACACAAAGTGTAATAACCGAACGATTTTGCATGCTTTTATCAACGAAATACCAGCTACGTACAGTGGTCCCATTCTTTACTATTTATATGAACTGCGCTCGATTATATATGTACAACATTCATCGTGATATTTCACAGTTTTCATTTGTGAATATTCTTTTTATTAATTAATGTTATGTAGCAATCTTACGATTTTCTAGCAACTGTACTTATGTATATTGCAATATTGTATGGATTGTGACCCCCACTTTAAAGCAAAATCTGCCTCTTATTTAAAAAAAATGGATCAGGGTAATCTTCTCAAGAAGAATTCATACCGCTTTTCCTGCGTAACAGTTTTCTTATAATCTTTTTTTATAACAAATATTGGAAGACAATAAACCTTGAACTGGGATATCATTTGCAAAAAAAGAGGAATGATTGTCAATTTAACCCAGAAAAGGTATCTGATGGATCTGCCCCCCAGGGAGGCCGTTCATTAATCACCGCTACCCACAACACTCCTGGGTTTAAGTTATTCATGTGTTCTGACATGTATCTATGTATTTATCTATGTATCCGGACTTTGCCTAACCGTTCATAGTAGAAACTTGACATTTTGCGCACACACACACACACACACACACTCCCTTCAATGAGTAAGGAATTTTCTTTTTAACCCCCCCCCCACTTATTCATTGATCACCCCTTTTCCCAACTTTTTAATTGATCACACCCAACACAACATATATGGGTGACGGTGATTCATAATTTCCTTTGGAATGCTAGTTGCAAATCAATCTATCGATGGAAAGGCGGTCATATGCGCCAGCTGGCCATTCACGAGGGATACATTAGACTTGCAAGTCAATCACAATTTGGCGGCCTGATTGGTTATTTAGAGAGTTGCGTATTTGTCACTATCGCCAGTGGCAGTAGTCGAGCCCAAGTGAAGTAGGATATTGAATGCGGATTTTCAAGCCTAGTAGGCTTCCCTAAGTCTTGCAATCTTCCTTACTTCCCCCTTTATTTGGCTTTCTACCGGGTAAGCTAAGCTTATTCAAATGGCCCGTTTAGCCGGTGAGATAGTTGTGTATTTTCCACCAGCGGCTGTGGTCGGTGTAAAAGGGTAAAGCGTCCAGTCTCTTAAGAGGCCGGTGACAAAGTCCCGGTTTCTGTTGCATGCGTCAGCTTAGTGATCCTGGCAAGTCTGGTCGAGACAAGCTCTTTATTCCTACAAGTTGTTCATGACTACGCCCTTGGCAGGATGCAAGTACACCGAAGGGATACTTCCACCCTAATCATACAATTATCTGCAGAATGCATAGGTAAATTTGTCCCAACGAAAAGTTTTCCCCACTCCTCTTTCATATCGGGAATCGAACCCATGATCTTCTGCGTGTGAGGCAGACGTGCTAACCATTACACTATCCTAGCGGCCAGTCGGTGTTTAAGCCTAGCTAAAATCTAAGATATCGAATACTCACTTTCAACTAGGTTAAGCCCTCTCCACTAGGGCGGACTGGTCGGTTTTTAAACCTGGGTAAAATCTTGGATATCGAATATTCACTTTCAACTAGGTGGGGCGCTTTCCACTAGACTAAACTTAGTAAATATCATAAATCACTATTTACGAGCTGATTTCCAAATTTATACTTTCCTATTCTATTTTTACCTTTCGCTTCCGATCTTCTAGAAGCAGGATGAGCCAGACACCAGCACCAGGACACAAAGTAAAACAAAGATGAGCACAAGTAAATAAACAAATATTCTCCTCACCTCCCTCAAATAAACACAAATAAAATAAAAATAGCAAGTAAAAAGAAGACATAAATGTTGTTGTCTTCTGATCTAGTATCAGGCGGAGACAAGTCTATGTGAGCGGGATTCACGTTTGATACGAGATATGGCCCGTTTCTGTATCAAATTTGGGAATCACGTCTTGGGAGATATTTTATGGTTGTCCAATAATCAACCGGACCTGCAGCAATGGCGGCTTTTTAATCTGATGCTCTCTTGTTTGTTTATTCGTTTGCACCTTTGTCGGAAGTTGTTGGTGGGCTATTTTATGCCTAATTTAGATACGATCAGATGTCAGACAAGACGAATCCACACTGATGGCGAAGATCTGGTTCCTATCTAGTCAGTCTGATTGTGATTTAAGGTGACGGGCAGAGAAAAAAAACAGACGTATCTTCAGACAAACGCTATAAATACACAGATGAGCCAAAACATTTTAACCAGCGACATGTGGCAAGAATGACAGCTACTGTCTCGTAACAACTGCGCATATCAGGATCGAAGGAATATAAGCAGGTAAGCCGTCCCCGAATGTAATTCTAAATTGGGAGGGGTTTCAATGGCAAAATAGCAAAATAGCCGGCATGATAACATCTTTGGACGACTATTACACTCCATGGATCCATACTTTCTCCTGTACGGAAACAAGACAAATCTAATTTAAAAATTAACAAGATATTCCTTGTCCTTGTCCTCCATCTCCTCCTCCTCCTCCTCCTCCTCATCATCATCATCATCATCATCATCATCAGCAGCAGCAGCAACAGCAGTTATAAGTTCACTGCTGGATAAAGGCCTTTCCTATCTCCTTATATGACGACCTATCTCTGCCACGTCTGACCGGCAAACGTTTCTATCTCGTCCCCCCATCTTGTGTCTGGTCGTTTCCTACTTCGTTTACTGTCCCATGGGCACCAATCGATTAGTCTTTCCCTCCATCTATTGTCATCTCTTCTTGCTAGGTGACCAGCCCATCTACATTTTTGCTGCTTAATTAGTTGTATAATATCCTTCACTCTACTTTCTCTATTTAGATCGGTTAACATGTTTTGTAATTCTTCGGCTGCTTCAACGAAAAAGACCAAGAATTTTTGGCTTCCGCAATTTAAAATTAAGACTAATGAAAAAGACCCGAAAGAAATACTACTAAAAACTTAGTAATACTACTAAAAACTTAGTAATACTACTAAATACTACTAAAAACTTAGTAATAATTGAAAATCTTTATCTACGAAATTCGAATACTATTACAACTAATAGTACAAGCGTAATGTAAACAAAGATGGTGGCATATTTCGCCACTTCTCAAATACACTGATCAGAGTGACAGAGGTTCGTCTTACACTACAAAGAACAATGACAATTCATACTCTCAGAACTTCAGACGACGCATTTTTTTCTGCTGGGGTGTTTGTCATATTCCATCCCTAATTATCCTAACGGAACCTTCTCAAGCGTGATGTAAGTAAGGAAGTACTGTACCAGTATGGTTTGAACCATAAATCCATGATTAAAAAAAAAAAGAAAAAAAAAGAAAAAAAAACGGGTCTGGTTAGTCAAAAGAAACCGTCACGCGACCAATGTCTTTTGGCAGCATGCGGTGTTGGAGTTGATTAATAAAAAGAAAATACGAATTGTCAGTGGTGATCAATGAATGAGTTACTTCTCTCGCATGTTGTTGGCCAGTGATAACTTTTTTAAAAAAAAGCGTGAATGCTGTCGGTCACAAACTAAGGGATCAATTTAGAGTAAACTTACATTGCAAATTAAAACCCCCACTAAAAACCTATTTGGGGGGGATTTAAAAAACCAAAAAAAAAACCCCAAAAAACATTTTTCCTACTCATTGAAGGGAGTGTGTGTGTGCAAAATTCCAAGTTTCTACTATGAACGGTTAGGACTGGTCGATATCAGTATACATAGATAGCGGTGATTAAAAACCAAGAATCATGTTAAACATATAGGATGCGAACTTGAAAGTGAACAAGACGATATTAGTCCAGGTCAGTGTGGTGTCCACGGGAGGTCATTTCCAGGCCAACACCTGGGCGGAAGTGGAAGTGACCCCGGTCACCTTAGGAAATATGCATATGCGTAGGTGTCCGAAAACAGGATGTTGAACACACAAGCGTGGACATTCAAACCTGATAAAAGAAGACACCGGACACCCTGAGTGGAAGCTCAAAAGACGGAGAAATCCAGGACTCAGAACAGAGAGCAGAGGCAGTCGGAAGGCACGAGACAGGTGTCCCTGTTGGGGACAGACTGTCGGTTCTCATTATCTCTCACCCACTCTTCATTCTCCGGTCGACAAAATGTAACTTATGAAATAAAAATATGTCCGGATCTTTTCTTTCCTGGACCCAACGAATTTCCCCCCATCCAACATGCATACGTACACCCACGTCTTATTCGCTAGAAGGTAGAAACAGTTTCCTATACAGGTCGATAGCGACAGTTAGAACGCAATTTAGCCTTCAACACTCTTTCCATTTAATAAACGTGCTATTATAATGCATTTAATGTCGTCTGTAGCTGTCTCCGTTGCATTCAATTCTATCATCGCCACTATTGCTATTATGTGTATTGTTGAATGAGTTTGAAAGGCTGTAATCGTTCCAGCCTGGAAAATTGATAACATCCCATGGGGTAAATTGTTTCCGTTCAATATTTCATTTATATGTCATCCGAATTGAATGATGTAGGGCCGTTTATCAAGTGACGTGGAAACTCCTTACGGCAAGTTGATTGCGCTGTCGTAAAGCCACTGATGTTGAAGAACATGTTGGCACTGGATGTTTGATGTAAGTAGATGGAGATATTCTTACCTATTTGGAGCCACTGACTTTAAGTGTTCTCCATTACAATGGTTTGGCAGCCTTGGCTTCTTCGTCACACTTATATCTCAGTTGCAACGAGAGGCATTAACATTTCAAATTGTCCAGAGAGCAAACGTCAGATCCTTTCGAAAATATTTTGTCAAACTCCGGTCCAAGTCAGAGGCTGGAGTTGACTTTGTTTTTTCACCGTAACAGCAAGAACAAGAACAAGAACAAGAACAAGAACAATCCTCACCTAATTTAGGGGTGGCAACTCTTCACTGATTGCATTTCCAATATTAAAATATAAAATTGCACTCCCCATGTCATTCTAAAGTCACCTTTTTGCTTCTCCCCTTCTCACTTAACTGAATGATGAAATTTATTAACGGCCCCTTATGTCTGGTATTGACAAACAATTGTCCTTAGTAGTTTCTGAACGCATAATCTTTGGAAACAATACAAAAGTTGCAGTAATCCTCTTCAGTCGGAATAGAAGTAGGAGTGGAGTTTGACCCTGCAGTAGCCAAGCTTGTATCACGCATTTCCCTAATCCCTCATGTCTTATATACCTCTTAGTTCTCCCACTGTAGTGCACACCTCATTGGCTTTTTTCTAGGTATACATTGAAGAACATTTAACGTACTATACCTTTTACAGAGTAAGTTAAAAATTACAGCAAGCAAATTAAAAATATACAGTGTGCGAATAAAAAACTACGGTATGCAAATTAAAGACGACTACATACAAATCAAAAACTACGGCGAGCAAATTAAAAAATACAACGAGCAAATTAAAAAAATACTGTGTATTTTTTAATTTGCTTGCTGTAATTTTTAACTTGCTCGGGAAAAGGTATAATTAAAATTTCCAACCTGAAACATTATGCCACATTTGTTCATTGGATCTTGAAAATAATTTTCTGTCGTTTTCAATCATTCAGTCCTCATTTTCCAGTCTATCGTTTACTTACTTATCCATTCTACCAATTCCTCATTCATACTTACTCATTTCCTTGCCAATCATTCTTGGAAATAATTTCTTCATTTCGGGGAATGAATGATGAAGGACTGAAAACGAAGGATGGTTTTAAAACGAGAGAATGGAGAATGATTAAGGAAGGATTGAACACACCAGAAGAGAGAATGATTAAGGAAGGATTACAAATGACACAATTGAGAATGAGGAAGGAAGGAAGTAAGGATGGTTTTAAAACGAGAGAATGGAGAATGATAAATACTTACTCATTTCCTTGCCAGTCATTCTTGGAAATAATTTCCTCATTTCGGGAGAATGAATGATGAAGGACTGAAAACGAAGGATGGTTTTAAAACGAGAGAAAGGAGAATGATAAAGGAAGGATTGAACACACCAGAAGAGAGAATGATTAAGAAAGGATTAAAAATGACACATGATTAAGGAAGGAAGTAATCATATAACGAACTAGATACAAATTCCAGTGTGAAACTGAAGAGGCAGTTTCGAATTTAAATTCACATGCACATTCCAAAGATTATGATAAACCTTTGATTCATTTTGCAATAAATCTGTTGTCGTTTTCAACCCACACATACTCATTGTCCATTCCATCATTTTCAAAACTTCCTTCCTCATTCGCCATTCTGTAGTTTTCAGTCCTTCCTTACTCATTTTCAATTTTCTCGTTTTCAATTCTTGGACAAAAAAAAATAAGATTAAAGATAAACTAGTCACAAATTAATAATGGCAATGCTTTTAAGAAATTTGGACAACTTCAGACTATTATGTCTACTACTACTTGATTCATTAATAAAATTAATGATAAACTAGTCAAAATTATTCAAAGAGTTTTTCGGGCGATTGAACTCCTTGTTTTTGTTGTTAACACGACGTTTAGGTTGATCCATTCTACGGCCTTCTTCAGGTTTACTATCCGAATGTGAGGGTGGTAAACAGAATCTTTCTCTCCAATGGTAGTATAACGATTCGGGATGAGTTCAACCGTCCGAAAAAACACTTTGAATGTTAATGACCCTTCTCAAAACTATAGACAGTATGTCTAAAAAGGTTCTAACTTTGTTCAATCGTCCGATAAAACTCTTTGAAAAACAATAGACAGTAGTCAAAAATTGATAATGACAATGCATTATCAAAGAAATTCGGGCAACTTAAATTGTTTTTGTTTACATTAAGAGAAGATTACTTGGTACTTGAGGGGCAAGCTGACGTTTCTCCCCAAATCCATTGGTTTGAGAATGAACAATACATAGATAAGTTTTTAAAAAAAAGAAGAAATTTCAACTTTATAATTAGGTTGGTTAAACTTTGAGACGGACCCAGGAATTTAGTTTTGATTGAGAGATATTTTTCCTGTTTTTTCTTACATTTATGCATACGCTTATGACTGTCCACAAGATATCTCCAAAAGTTCTCAATGTAATTTTGTGGAGGGGTGGACAATAGGCTACAAAAGAAGTGATTGAATTTTGAGGCGGAACTATGCAAAATTACCTCTCCTACGTCGTAGTTATATGTCCACACCGCATAATATCGCCAGAATTTCATGTCTGTCCACACGATGTCTCCAACAGTTCTCAATGAAATTTTGTGGAACAATGGGCCATGAAAGAGTTGATTGAATGTTGGGGCGGATTCATGCACAATTACTTCCCCCGACAATGGCGTTGGCAGAGGTATGCGCTCTCTGAGTCTGAGTTTAGAAATAGTTAACGAGTGTCCCACAACGAATCGTGGGGTCCGAACCATGTGTCTTAAGGGTTTCAGTTTAGCGTTTTAACCCTTGGATTACGAAATTATTATCTTGGCGAACATGAAGCGTTCGTCTTTGCAGATAGGTTCAAACATCAAAGAATCTTGAAGTTCTGCTAACCGTGACCTGCGTTCCTTGCGTATCTCATACCTACATCCTGAGACGAAAACAAGATGTCACAAGGGAAACCTTTCTTACCACGAAAGCGGACAGTTTATCTCGGCTCATGACAGTTTGATGGCAAAAGCAAAGTTTACATCAATCAATTTTGATATCGACAGTTGCGACAGTTGTTAATCGTTTCGGAGAAGGAAGTCAAACATAGTTAATGTTTTCCAAGTTGGCCTGTCCCACATTATCTTTTAGAGGCACTTGAAGTAGTTGCAGAATGGTTCGTTAGCAAGTTTTTCTTTTTAGTTAAAAAATATAATAGTGGTCTAAGAGGTTGGAGATTCTACAGCATCACCCTCACGCTTTATTTATTGTATATGGTAAATATGATTAGACAATGTGGAAAAGAAAGATTGAGAAAAGCGTGTTACGTCTCAAACATATTTATTATCATGAAGATAAAGCTTTATGTATTTCGTCGCTGCGAGTGACTTCATCAGAAGACATTTGAACACTGCAGAGAAGTGAAACTATCCATGCCAGGTAGTAGAAATGAAATGAAGGGTGTTCTGTATGCTTAGGTGACCTGGTTTATTTGGTTGAAAATTACTTATAGGTCCCTGAGTTGGTGTTGGGTGGGTGTTTAGATTAAGTGGGTCTGTGTATGAGCTATAAAGTGGGTGGAGGTAGGGGGCGGTGTGTTTAGATTAGGTGGATTTCTTGTGTAGGCTGTTAAGTGGGTCGTGGTGGTTGGTGTGATTTATGTTTCCTGGAAGTTCTGTCCAGATAAGTGTGAACGCTGAGGTATGGATGCTGAAGTAGGTCTATTGTGTCAGGTTATTGTGTGTCTGTATGTGCCTGTGCGTGTGTGGTCCTGCTATTGAATCAGAGGGGGTGTTCTGGTGTATGTATATGCTAATATACGTATGTGGGTGGGTGTATGTTTGTATGTGGTACTAGTGTGTGTGTATTTTATATACAATCATGGCGTACGAGTTTCAGTACAATGGTCAAAATGTGACTGACGATGGGACAACGCGCAGGGAACTTTTAGATTTAGGCCTTTTCCTATGGTATTAATGTGTATAGATATTTTAGAACACCTTGTAGATATATAGTTAGTTAAGCCTGGCAAAGGGTTACAGTAGTTGAGCGCCCAGTGAAGATCTAATCCGCCACATGACTAATGATCAGCGAGACTAACCTGCTAACACAAACTCTTTAACTGACACCTGACATATTTAGTTTATTATAGATAGATATTTATTTAACCATGACAGAATGTCTCGTCACTGGCATGCCATGATGGTTGACGGAGAAATGAATGGATTAGTCAGTATTTGGTCGGGCCACTTCTTCATTACTATCATACCTTCCCTATCTGTGGTAGCAGTAAAAAGCTATTACACCCGCAGTCCACTTTAATAGGGTCCGATTATATCAGTATGAACTTGACATCAGAGTCTGTCGTCTGAATCTGAACTCAAAACAAA
>VCCN01003498.1:1387514-1399088 GCA_006491835.1 Architeuthis dux | reverse complement strand
GTACTCATTTACAATTATGCATCACAATTCTGCATAACATTTTTAATATACCTCTGTTTCCAATCGGAGGAGGCTCAATACGTTAGAAGCCAGTACATATTTTTCTACTATATATATATGTGTGTGTGTGTGTACGTCGGTTCATAAATATATGTGCATGTGACAATAGTTTTATTGGATGAACGAAAAGGCTATGCGCTTAAAATGCGTGTGCATATTAGTAGATTAGTAGATATTTAGGTCAGGATAATATATATATATATATATCCGATGCACATGGATAAGTCTCCACCTTCTCTCTGTTCAATTAAATATTTTCAACAACATATATGGGATATATGATTTGTGTGTGTGTGTGTGTGTGTTTGACATATTGGATTACACAAGATATTTCTTTCTGATCTCAGATTTTCTATTAAAGAGGAAACTTGACCTTTAATTCCTTTTGGAAGGATCCATTAATCACATGTTTATGTTCACAGTCACGTGTCTTCTTGAAATTAATGTATGGATTGCAAACAGCGTAATAGCAAAAGAAAAGGAAAAAAGAAGCTTATTTCACAGAGGCCTGTCCCAGCTGTCATACTAGTCGCTGTCTGACACTTGTTCCGTCTGTTCTAGGACAATAAACGGCACCAGCGCGTTGTCGCGTATTTGATCCTGAGTTATTTCGAACGTGTGTTTTCGCTGAAAATCATTTTCATGGAGCGAGAAAAATGTTGAACAAGAATAATGACGTTGTTTGCCTTTACATACAAACCTGCATAGTGATTGGCTGAAACAGAAAATAGAACGTAGAAAAGGTATTTGTAAACACTTCTTTCCAGCTAGAGTTACGAAAATATGGAACAGTCTGATAACTGAAACTGTGATAGCAGAAAATATCATTGTTTGCAAATCAAGGCTTCATAAAGAATTCTCAGACATGTTCAACATCACATAGAGAGATCACAAGACAGCGCAGTACAGTGGATAACACAGAAGTCAGAGATATCATCCATTAGTCCATTAGAAAGCTCAAATGGCAATGGGCAGGCCATGTTGCAAGAATGTCCGACAACCGCTTGACATCACGACTCACAACGTGGATCCAGAGATCATATGTGAAACTGTGGCCGGCATAAAATAAGATGGCATGCCGGTTTAGACAGGTTCAGGAAATATTGGCGCCAAGACGCCCGCGATAGAGAGACCTGGCGAATCTTTGGGAAGGTCTATGTCCAACGACTGACGTTAAAGGTCTGCTGCTGATGATAAAAGCACTAAATGTTTATTGAGAGAAGAAGGCCGTAATGTCATAAGACGCATGAGGGTTCTGAAAACATGTTTATTAAAAGTAACCATTTTAAAACAAATAAGATTTACAAACGCACTAAATGTTTAATGAGATATGAAGACCTTAATTTCGTATATAAGGTGCATGTCGATTCTGAAAGCATATGATTATTAAAACGAACCATTTTAAAACATAAACAATACAAGCATCTTCAAAGATACTGATGATGATGATGATGATGATATGTTCAACTATAAAGTCAGATATTGAAATAGTTGTGAGTGTGTGCAGAGTGTGGGCAATGTATATAGCATCAAATATCTCAGCAATGCGTACGTTACACTGATGACTGATTATATCAACAAAGTAACTTCAATACCCACCTTATACCATTTCAACACCTACCCAAGGTAATTACAGGTGGAATTGAAGGCAATAATTGAATAATTAAAATAAAATTAATTGTTGGTGTGTCGAACTTAAAGTCTCGCATTTCTCTTTGAAACAATCATTTCGACTTGGACTAAGCTACGTATGGCACAATGACGTCTTTATATCACTAAGTGAGGGTCAGTTGTTCTATCAGCAGTGTGCAAGTGTTATAATATGTAGCGCCAGGACTGTCTTGTCCTGCATGTGCGGTTGGAATGCTTCAAGATAATGGTAGGGACTGTCTTCTCGTCGTGACCAATGTGATGTTATTTTAAATTAACACTGACAGGAAAGAGATAAGAGAACACTAATTATTTGGAAAGAGCAGCCCAAGGAGTGAGTGAGAGAGAGAGAGAGAGAGAGAGAGAGAGAGAGAGAGAGAGAGAGAGAGAGAGAGAACGGTGACATCCACTACACGGCTAATCTTGAATTCCACGCATCTGAAAAGCGACGTTCCAGTGGTCACATGAACACTCGCACACACGGAATAGCTGAACATTTCCTCTCTCTACATACGACGCTTTTCGCCCGAGGTTTGATTCGTTCTTTTGGAAATAGAGAGTCTCTTTCGGTTGACATAAAAAAATAAGCGAGAGATTATATTCTTCTATGCATCATATTTTCTTTGTTGCTCCAGTGGGGGTATAAGACGGGTTGCATACGCGGTTTCACAACGTTTTCCCTGTACGCGGTGCTTTCTCTCGGCTGGACCCTTAGAAGTTGCCTTTTGAAGAGGCAGCATTGTTCGATACCGCCGAAAGCGACAACCGAAACTAACTACAATTGAAGAAATCCGTGTGTGTGTGTGTTTGTGTGTGGGTGTGTGTGTGTGTGTGTGGGTGTGTGTGTCTGCACTGCGATCACTCGACAACTGGAAATTGTACGGAGTTGACATTCGCCAGATATATCAGCCAGCAAAATAAGCATTGCAGTGTCGCGTTTGAAGTTGTTTGGATCAGCGGTTCTCGATAAATATAATAAATATAAACAAATTACAGATTATAGATATTTTATCCAAAATTATAGATCTACATTTATATCTAAAATATCTAAATTGGCAATAGATCTAAATTTATATCTAAAATATCTAAAATGGCAACATTGAAGTGAAGTAACCGAAACACTTCGAAGCCATAGTTTCGTACGAGGGACGGAAAATTATTTTACCTAACTATTATGGCAGGCTGCTCCATACATCATAAGGTTCAGTCCATTTCAAACATGTAACTTTGGAACGGGAACTGCTCTAGTTTGATTCAACGCATAACTGCAATTCGATTCAGCTAACGTGATAACCACAAGAACAGCATTCTAAACGATGGATGTTTTTTGTGGCAGAATGGGGGTGATGGAGGTCGCTTGTTGGACAGGTAAGTTGGCTTCAACGGGCGGGCGCTAGTCTTTGTTTGTTAAGAATTTTAATGAACAAAGACGGGATAGGGTAGGCTGGACGCCCAACTGTGCTGATAATGGCGGCCATAAAACACTGTTTATGGGAATTATGATAACATTCCTACCAGCCAGTCATTATGTAATTGGCTATGGGCAGAGACGAAGCGCAACTCACAAGAGAGAGAGAGAGAGAGAGAGAGAGAGAGAGAGAGAGAGAGAGAAGGGGTTGGCAGATTCATAACAGGTGAATTCACCCTCTAAATGTAGACTTCATTATCTTTTAACCTTTACATTTATAACCCAGTGCATGTAGACTTATATCATTTTCGTCTTCTACGAACTGACGCTCTATGTCATTGTTTGGTTTTTCTCCGTCCATTAAACTGAAGGAAGCAGTAATTTTCTGCACTCGTCAAAATAAATAGGTCTTCTGATTTTAGTACGTATATACTTTCTTATTCTTTTCAAAAATCCACATCATATAACAATACTTTCACTAGATATCACATCCCGAGAAAGTGAGGGTTTGTTCGTTGTAAGCGAAGCAGAGCAACAGCATTACTTCAGTTGTTATTATCATCGCGTCTGAACGTTGGCTACATAATACGGCGCGTTGTACCCGAAGGAACTGGAGTTATAATATCGTATCATGCAGAAGAACAGAAGAATATACAAGGCTACATTTGCGTTGCATTTGACATGGCAAGGACCCGCGATCCAATAAATGCAAAACATTCTCCGTAACCATTATATTGCATTGGGTTCTATCTATCTATCTATCTATCTATCTATCTATCTATCTATTCCGGTTTATTGAAAACTATCATAGATGTTCATTGCAGTGAGTGTGTCTATTTATCTATCTACGAATCCTCGGGGTGTCCGAAAAGTAAGGTACAGACATTTATTAATCCAACATGTGTTTTACTATACAAATAAAACATTGTGCATATGTTACCAGCACTACTATGCTACCTTTCCACGTAGCCGAACCTTCTCGAAGAACGCGGCGTCAAGCGACTGGGGGGGCCCAAACAGATGATCATCTGAGGGAGTCAAGTCATGACTATTCAGTGGATGTGGTAAAACATCCTAACCATATCGCTGGAGCCACTCTTCTGTCATGTTGGCCGTGTGTGGGGTGGCGTTGTCTTTCAGCAGGACAACGCCACCCTTACGCAAACCTCCTGGCATTTCACAGTATCTGACTGCGTTAACTGTCCGACCATGCGGTATGAAGTCCACGATCAGCACACCTTTTGCATCCCAGAACACAGTTACCATCAATTTATTCGCTGACTTTGGATGTTCGGTGGGTCGATGACGATGGATGCTTTCAGGTCATGGATTCAACATTTGTCTCCAGGGTAACGTATGCATCCAGGTCTCATCACCCGTGATCCTGTGTGGGCCCCTCAAACGACAAGCGGTTCCACACAGATGTCACCGTTGCTGCCGAGGTGCAAGGGTGGCTCCAGTCGCTTGACGCCACGTTCTTCGAAGAGGATATTGCCACGCCCGTGCACGATGGGACAAATGCTTCAACCTCGATAGCGACTACGTGGAAAAGTAGCATAGTAGTGCTGGTAACATATGCACAATGCTTTATTTGTATAGTAATAAAAGTGTTGGATTAATAAATGTGTGTACCTTACTTTTCGGACACCCCTCGTATCTATTCCTGTTTATTGAAAATTATCATAGCTGTTCATATGTATTTTAATCTATTCCCCTTTCTATCTGAACGACTTTACCTAAGTTTGTTCCTATCTATCTATCTGTCTTAATCATTTAATCTAGCTATAATGTTTGTCGGCAAAACCCTGGACTGTCAAAGAAACATAAATGAAAAGAGCAGGACATACTGAGAATGTTTGATAAACGCATCTCTAAGTGGAAGAACGGTACATGAGAAAACGTTCGTACGATTTCCGGTGGTCACAAACAAATTTACTGAACTATCCTGTAATTGATCACATCTTTTGAACCTCATATATTGATGCTATTTTATTAGGAATATATAGTTACTCAAGTAAAAAATAAAATCGTGCTGATTTGAAATACAGAAAGCACTGACAACACAGTACAACAAAAAGGCAACCAATCGGCAATTTTATAAAGAGCATTGGCTATAGTCATGCGTTTTGCGGGTTTGTCTTCTTCATCATCAGTCTTTTAAGGTCCGTCGTTGGACATATACCATCCCTAAGATCTCTCCATCGCGGGCGTCGCATCGCCAATATCTCCTGAATCTGTGTAAATCGTCGCGCCATCTTATTTTCTGTCGGCCACAGTTTCGCATATGATCAGCGGTTGTTTGACATTCTTGCAACATGGCCTGCCATTTGCCATTTGTGTTTTCTAATGGATTCTATAATATCCCCGACTGTTTTTCTCTGTAATATACTGTGCTATCCTCTGGTCTCTACATGTAATGTTAAGCATGATCCTTTCTTGTGCACTTTGCATGGTTCTTAGTAGAGAGCCAATCTTTTGGTTAGGTTCAATGTTTCACCTCGGTACGTGACTATCGGGAGGACGAAAAAGATTGTCAGTGGTCAGGAAAAGCTGAAAACGTTACTGACAGAATTGAGCTATAATATGCAAATAGTTTTACTTTAAAAATGCATTGTAAATGAATTACTATATAAATGCATAGATAATAAAGAAGAAAGGGGTTTGTTGGTGATCAGGAACGAATACAAGCGTTACTGACAGAATTGGATTATTGTATGTATACTGTAAATGTCAGGCTGATAAATGTATTATTTTACAATATAAATGCATTGAAAAGCAGGAAGAAAGGGATTGTCAGTGGTCAGGAACTAATACAAGCCTTACTGACACAATTGGGCTGTTATATGTATACTGTAATTGCATTGCTAATAATTTTACTATAGAAATGCATAGCAAATAGTTTTACTATAGAAATGCATAGCAAATAGTTTTACTATAGAAATGCATAGCAAATAGTTTTACTATAGAAATGCATAGCAAATAGTTTTACTATAGAAATGCATAGCAAATAGTTTTACTATAGAAATGCATAGCAAATAGTTTTACTATAGAAATGCATTGACAATCAAGAAGAAAGTGATTGTTAGTGGTCAGAAACGGATATTAGCTTTACTATTATATGTATAAATAAATGAATATTAGACCATGCGTTCTTTCCAACTGCTGAGTAGTGGAAAATAAGTATCAAGTAGATCATTTGGTATCATTGTGTATCACTTTATAAGCTAGCCAATAGTAGGTATAAGCCAAAACCTGATAGTGCACCCCCCACAAGGAACATTTTGGTACCCTAAATGTATAATCATGGGGGGGGGGTGCAAGGTAGGCCCTGCTGGCCCCCGGCCTATGAATATTGAATATAGGATCTGCGACTTGGTACGCTGCAATTTACCATAATTTGAAATATCTCTTACATTACATTGTTTCTCAGAAGGTTACTCTTAAGAAAAAGATCCCTGTTATGGAAACGTTGATCGCTGATGTGACTAGCAAAGTAAACACGCCTGGTTAGTCACCCAACAGAAACCGTCACGTGACAAACGTCTTTTGGTAGCATGGGGTGTTGGGGGTGAACAGTTAAAAAATTGAAAAAAGGGGTGATCAATGAATGTTACTTCTCTCTCCTTTTTTGTGGCAGTGATCACTAAAAAACGCCTTAAATTAAAAGAAAAAACAAGCGTGGATGCTGCCGGACATAAACTAAGGGATCAATTTAGCAAAAACTTACATTGCAAATTGAACCCCCAACTAAAATCTTATTTAGAGGGACAATTTTGAATACGTTTTTTCTAGACATAATCAGGGGTGAATGTTGAAGTTTTCAACCCTCTAGATGATATATACATACACGGCCAAGCCAGTCAGACAGACCAACTTGGAAACTGAAGAAACCTATGTTGACAGTTTTGGTTGACGGTTTTTAATATCATATCATCATGTCTTGGCCTTGGGGACTAGGATTTTAGAGGGGAGTCCACGTTTGTCGCAGGACCGTCGAGACTCGACGAGGCCCACGTGGAACAGATAGATTCTTTTCCACATCGTGTGCAGGGGAAATACTGGTGATTGGAGGAAACACCAAGCTTACGGTGCTGCCTCGTCTACTCTCTCCTGATTCTGCGATTGGATTCAGCGATAGAGGTAGCCTAGAAGATCATGTGGCGCCACGCCTGCAGTCCCCGTTGCCTAATTTCAGTAGTCGATTCCACCGGAGACGAATGGTCTTTTTTAGACAGTTCCTGATCTCTTCTTGGGCGCCGCTCTGTTACGTTGTCCGGAGGACAGCTCACCAAATAGTAGGCTCTTTAGGTGTCTGTAGTCTTTCATCATCGAAACGTGGCCTGCCCAGCATTACTGGTTTTTTTTTAAGCATTGCGTTCTGGCTCCCACACTGTTTCCAATATTCTTCAGCAACCTAAATAGACCATACGGCAAAAAGATTATACGTCTAAAATAATGGCTTGAAGCAGCGACCGTTACATACGGAATAAATGACTCAACTTGTCTGATAATTTCTCTGAAACAGAACATCTGGCGGGCCTCCATCTTGTACACAGTGATATATGTCGGACATATGCACGCATATCAGTGCACCGATCGATTGAACTCAATGCATCGCACCCTACTTTCAATTTAGGTCGTTACTCTCTTGCTTCTTTTCCTCTTTCTCCTGTTTCTTTCTTTCTTTTCTTTCGTTCTTTATTTGTTCTTCTTTTCTTTCGTTCTTTATTTGTTCTTCTTTTCTTTCTTTCTTTTACTATTTCTTCATTTTTTTTTGTCCTCCTGGTTGATTCCTTCTTTCTTTCTTTCTTTCTTTCTTTCTTTCTTTCGTCCTTTCTTTGGTTTTTTTTACGGTTTTTCCCATCACTTTTTGATCTGTATCATATCATTCTTTCTCTCTTTTTCTATACCTTTATCTGTCCCGTTCTTTCTTTCTTTCTTTCTATCTTATTTTTCAACAACTGTTCCACCGCTTTATTCAATTTAGATCGTATGTCTGTTGCTTCTTTTCCTCTTTCTCCTGTTTCTTTCCTTTCTTTCGTTCTTTATTTGTTCTTCCTTTCTTTCTTCCCTTTTTTTGTCCTCCTGGTTGATTCTTTCTTTCTTTCCTTCTTTCTTTCTTATTTTTCAACAACTTTTCCTCTACTTTATCCATTCATTTTTCATCCTCTGTATTCTTTCCTTTCTTTGTTTTTCTTTATAGTTCTTGCTCACAGAGCTCTACCCCAAAATTATAATGAACATGCTCACCCAACTGATGTGACCAAGTTCATAAAATACACGCATACCCAATCAGAAAAAGCGAGGCCACCCCAGGGGTATATTTCCCTTCTCCCTTCGCACTTAGTCTTTGAATCCTACCACTCGTACTCTTTCAACATTTTCTCATATCTCCTATCTATGGAAGGCAGAAACAACAAATAATACTGGGACGATTCCATCTCATCAAAATGCTGCCCTGGGGGAATTGGTGCACGTAATGCCATAAGTTCAAGCGCATATTTACATACGTAATTAAGTACGTACCATTGATCGGAAGTCTTAGACAACTTTCTAAATGCTTATACTAATTATAAATATGGTTAGTTCGAGTTCACCTCGATGAGAAAGTATCTCGAGTTTGGATAAGACAAAACCTTTCAAGATCACTACGTATAATGAACTGGTATACTTGTAAAATCTAACACACACACATACACACACACACAGACAAAAACCTCGGTCCATGTAGACACATCATTTCTCTTTCTTCCTTGAAACATGCATTACAAGGTATTAAATAATATATATATATATAGTGTACAAAAGGTTATCCGACATAATGATGCTGGGAAAAAGACAATGTGGAGACTCAGAATAATTTGAGAGGATATATATATATGATTTGACAATGTGGAAATGAAAGATTGAGATTACGTCTCAAACATATTTATTATCATTAAGATAAGCCTTGGTGGATTTCGCTGAGTTTCATTCGGCGTCTTCAGAAGCAGAAAACTCACGTGTGTGCAGACCGACTCCTCACATGTTTGTGAGAAATGTATACTTAGCTGAGGAAAAAACAGAGTGAGTGTTGGTTGTAAAAAAGAGGTGGAGGGGAGCGATGAGTCCTGGTTGTTTGGCCAAACACGGGTCAGATTATGTGTGCACAGTATGGGGTAAGTTTCTAGATAGCTGGGTTTCATTTCCCCATTGTCAAATTCGATCCACTATCGTATACATGTCCAAACATTACTGTCTGCTAATATTTCACATCGCCTCCTCCGTCTTTCCGTCTGTCTGTCCACACGATATCTTCAAAGGTTCTCACTGAATTTCAACAGAATTATGTGGAAGGGTGGGCAATTGGATACAAAAGAAGTGATTGGATTTTGGTGCGAATCCATACACAATTAATCCCTACGTCATAGTTATATATCCATACCACATAATATCGCTAAATGTTCATGTCTGTCAACACGATATCGCCAAAGGTTTGCAATGAATTCCAATGAAATCTTGTGTAAGGGTGAACCATGAGCTACGTAAGGAGTGAGTGAATCTTGGAGCGGATCCATGCATAATTACTTCCATTGACAATGGCGTTGGCAGAGGTATGCGCTCTCTGGGTGCTTTCTGGTTGTTATAATTATAATAAGATTGTTCTAAGCGTACTAACCCAAGTAAAACTCAGTTGAAACTCTCATAAAGTCAGTTCCAATTATTTGCTTTCAAAGATAAATAAAAACAGCTCTGCTTAGTCACTCAATAGAAACCAACATGTTTTGGCAGCACGCTATGTTGGTAGCGATCAATTAAAAAAGGGGTGACGAATGAATAAGTTACTTCTCTCACCTTTTTTTAAATTTTCAAAAAACAAGCGGGCACAAACTAGTGATAAATTTAGCATAAACCTACATTGTAAATTGAACCCCCTACTAAAAACCTATTATGGGAGAATTAAAAAAAACCCCAAATACAACTGTTTTGGTGTGGCCTGTAGGCGTGATACATACATAGCCAGCTAACCGGACCGACTTGAAAACTTAAGAAACTTATTTTGACAGTTTTGGTGACAGTTTTGGTTGACTGTTTCTAATAGTAGTTTTTGATAAATAATAAAACAATTCCGACAGACAGTATTGATTACGATGGGGTATTTCGTTATTTTCTCCCTGTGAACGCAATATAAAGAATATATGGTTCCAGATAATATTTCCACAATGAGTCCATGAAACTAAATCAAACAGCAAGAACATATATTTGTTTTATTTCTTTTTTAATTGTTTTTTTCTGTATTTATTGCGGCTGCTGTGTTACAAGACAAATGGAGCTAATATTACGGAAAGTGACGCCAAAAAGATATGAGGGTCACTCAGTTATGACGTCCACAGGCACGCACACAAGACACACACAGATATGCAGAGACAGACATATACACAGATACAGGCACACATACACGAACACACACACACACACATTCACACATACACACACAAACACACAGACATGAACAGATGTACACACATACATATGCACGTACGCGCACACACACACGCGCACTAACGCACAAAAACACACATTATATATATATATATATCATCATCATCATCATCATCATCATCCGTTATATGTCCACTGTTGTTCAAAGGCCTTTCCCATCTCCTTCCATGACAACCTATCTTGTGCTAGCCTCTGCCAAGTCTTACCGGCAAACCTTTCTATATCGTCCCTCCATCTTGTGTCTGCGTTTACTGTCGCACGGGCACCAGTCGGTTAGTCTCTCCCCCCCCCCATCTATTGTCATTTCTTCTTGCTAGGTGACCAGCCCATTTCCACGTTTGCTGCTTAATTAGTTGTATATCTTTCACTCTAGTCCTCTCTCTGATCCATGTTGATCTTTTTCTATCTCTTAGAGTTATCCCTAGCATTGCTCTTTCCATGGCTCTCTGTGCTATTCTGAGCTGGTTTTCAGCTCGTTTGTTTAATTTCCATGTTTCGCATCCATAAGTCATGGCTGGTATTATACAGCCGTTGTATACTTTACGCTTTAGTTCTTGAAATATATCTTTCAAGTCTGGTTTCTGCTTTAGAATGTCCCAGCGGTTTTTGATTATTTGAGTTAGTGGGGGTAGAGTGTCATGAAATGTTGTCATGAGAGGGATGCGATTTGATTTTTCTTTTGTTGTTGATTTCAAGGTATCTTCTCTTCTAATAGCTTTATTTATCTGTTGTTGTTTTTATTAAATCATGACTGTAGCCTCTATCTATAAGTTGATGTTTAAGTTTGTCAGTATGTAATTTAGTTTCTTCATTATCTGAACAGATCCTTCTTAATCTTAGTGCTTGTGAGTAAGGTAGGTCTTTGAGGAGTTTAGGGTGCGAGGTTTTAAAGTGGAGATATATGTATATTAATATGTCTAAGAATGCAATTGATATAGTTCGGGGGCCAGCAGGGGCTACCGTGCACCCCACCC
>VCCN01003498.1:1315468-1326948 GCA_006491835.1 Architeuthis dux | reverse complement strand
AAGAAGAAGAAGAAGAAGAAGAAGAAGAAGAAGAATCGTTTGGACAAAGACCCCGGCAAACGTTCTCTTCTGTGGTTTGTACAATAACAAACAGTTTTCTGAGAATAATGTTCTTTCAACACCACTTGGTGGTCGAGTAAGCATCACAGATTTTACAAAGTATACAAAAGTACAGATTGATTAAAAATGGGGAGGCTACTTGCCTCGAAAATCAGCACTCGATTTCTTGTTGTTTTTTCTTTTTTACTTCAGCATCGTCTGGTGGAGCCATAGCCCAACTCGCCATCCTTTTAGCCTCTAAACCATCCTCTACAAAAAGCAAGATAGAAACAGTGGGATTCACTTTAAGAATTGTAGAATTTATATCAGATTGGCCAGAATATTGCTCGGTGTGCGTTGCTAGATAGTATAAGGAGCGTTTAGTTTTAATTCCCATACTTACAAAGGTCAGTTTTGATTGTTTTGTTACAGCTGCCATATTAATGTGCGTTTTTTAAATTGTCGAAACATATGCATATGCTTTTGTATATGCGTATGTATCTGTCTGTCTATGTACATGTATGTGCATGTATTTATATACATACATGTATCTATGTGTGTATAAGCGTGTGTATTTATGCATGTCTATATTGATGTGTGTATTGAGACATATGTACGTATATATGTAGTTATTTATGTGTAACGTGTATATATATAATATATACATATATATATATATGCGTATCTATATGTATATGTGTATTTTTATGTATATGTGCATGTTTTTCATATATATTTATGTATGTGGATGTATATATGCTTATGTGTGTATGTGTTCATGCGGCTGTATGTATGTATATGTTTATGTACATGGATGTATTTGTATGTATATATGTATTCGTTTATGCATATGGTGTATGTACATGTATCTGTATATGTATATACTCATGTATTTGTGTTGGTATGTATATGTATGGATGTATTTGCAGGTATGTATGTGTATATTGGTGCGTATATATCTATATGTGAGTATGTGTATGCTTTTTGTATATATGCATGTTGTTTACATATATGTATATGTGTGAATGTATATATAGTTATATGACGGAAGGAAAAGACAATGTGGAGACTCGGAAATAATTTGCAAAAATTATTTATTACCTAACATGTTTCGACTGAGAAAATTAGCCTTTTTCAAAGGTGTCTGGAGAAAAACGGTGAGTCCTACTTGATGAATTCTCTCCAGCCCCGCGCAGCAACACCCCATTTATATGTACACACACGAACATCCACTTTTAAGAAGAAGGAACACACATACACACACACGAGCGCAAACAAGAATATACTAATCGGACATCATACACAATAGCATTCAAATTAACCCAAACACACAATACACCTAAATCATACAAACAACCTCCATCCACTTAAAACATAAAATCCCCCTTATCTCGACACTTCCACCCCTACACTAGCAAGAGGGAATACCTTTGATACCCCATGCTGTGCACACAGATAACCAAAACCTGACCTCTTTTGACCAACATCTTGGGATCATCGCCCCCCTCATCCTACCAACAACACACTCTCTGTTTTTCCCCAGTTTTACACAAACATATGAGGAGTGGACTGCACATACTGGATTCTTCTGCATTGCAAAAGAGCTTCTGAAGACGCCGAATGAAACTCGGCGAAATGCATCAAGGCTTATCTTAATGATAATAAAATAGGTTTGAGACGTAACACGCTTTTCTCAATCTTTCATTTCCACATTGTATTGGTTGAATATTTATAAAGAGTAAAAAAGGACACCATCTCATATCACTTTACTTTGAGCTAGCAGCATTATAATTGCCTTACCAGGTTAAGGATCCCAGTCTGCCCTGCTATTTTAACCATAACTGGGGGATTTTTCTTGTTCACACATGCATGTTTGTAGTGTGAATGTTCGGTTTGATAGCATATTCATACGAAATAAGTCCGATCTAGTGTAAGTGTAAATTCAAACAGGCAAGTTTCTTCCCCTTAAATAACTTATTCTGTTCTCCTTATATCATTTTCGCTGGGTGAGAGGTCAAAATTCAACCACTTCTTCCTTATCCTATTAACCATCCCGTAAATGCTATAACATAGAATTAATCATCTACACCTTATACCAAGGTGAAATAAATCAAATGTATAACTAAGTAATGAAACACTTCAGTTTTCTCAAGCCGAATACCAGTCGCTATCACATCAAATGATCTTCTGCTGGAAATCATTTTTATTTTCCCTTCAGAAAAAAAGCCAGCGCTTTTTGCACACACACATGAACATAAACACACTTAACCAATATTTAAAATGTTGAAAATGAGTGAGAATCGTAAGTCATAGATTCATTCAATCTCATTTTCTTTGGCGGACAGGCGGTGTAAAAGATTTTTCGATAATCATTGTTGAACTTGCGATGTTACTCCTAGCATGTGTGCGAATGGAATGAATAGACCCTTTCGGCGTGCGGCAGATAGGGGCTCGCAGCAAATCACAGTCCCGCGGTAGCACTTCCAGGCATGTTTAATTGGTTAAAATCAGTAACTAAAAGATTCACACTTTTATAAAATGTCTCACCTTTCATAAAATGCGTGAGAATTTTACACTTTTTATAAAATGTGTGAGAATTATCCATTAATGCGTGAGAACGTATCACAATGTGTGAGTCTCACGCAAAATGCCTGAGACTTGACAGGTATGGTACCAAGTAGCAAGGTAGTGACAAGACTACCTAATCCTACCATTCAGAAACAGTTGCTATTTGCCAATGAAAGAAAAAGATTCTCTCGAAATTCCTGGCTAAGGATTGAAACAATGTTGGGTTTATCTACCATGCAGATACAAAAGTAAATGATAAATAAAAAAGGAGTTCATGTTGTTAATATGCCAACGTTATCAGCATATGTAAAGACGCTCTATAGGCACAAAATGTCTAAATGAAAGGAAATATGATGATGATGAGACACACATATTAACTCTCTATCCCTTCCGACGTACTCATTGTTTGTCGCACAGAGAATCCCACTTTCTTGCACACACTCACACATGTATATTTTCGCGTGCACATGTGCCCACTAAGCAAAAATCAGACGATAAAATAAAGCGAGAACAAACAATTAATAATAAAGAATCAAGAAATTTGACTAGCATAAAAATAGCCCTGATTAGTCACTCAATAGAAGCCGTAACGTAGACAATGGCTTTTGGCAGCATGCCGTGTTGGAGGTGAGCAATTGAGAAATTGGAAAAAGTGGTGCTCAATAAATAAGTTATTTCTCTCGCCTTTCGTTGGGCAGTGATCACTAACAAAAGTCTGAATTTAAAAAAAAATGGACCAATGAAAGGTTCATTGGAAATTGAACCCCACTAAAAACGTTTTTTCTAGACATAATAAGGAGTAAATGTTTAGCCCTCTAGCTCCATTGGTGCGGCCTGTACGCGTGATACATACATAGCCATCCAGCCAGCCAGCCAGATAGACTTCCTTAAAATCTGAAGAAACCAAAGTTGACAGTTTTGGTGACGCTTTCTAATAAAGAATCAAGCAAATTGACTAACATAATTTCGAAAAGCTGCTCATATTAAAATATATGAACATGGTGACTTCACCTTGTGGAATTAGGCCTACAATAAAATCTATAAATAATCTCACCTCTTCGCCGTGGTTTTAAAATATCAGTATAATTAAAACCGGGTTTAAAAAAAAAAACATTTCGTTCTGACAAGAAAATCCTGCAATTAATGGGGGAAATGGCAGACATACTTATTTTGTTTCTGTTTTAGCTTTCAAAATGTGAAGACGTCAAAAAGACCAACGTACAAGAAATGATTTCTGGGCAGGAAGCACATTAGTCATAACAATCCGTCAGAAAGGTCAGTAAGGCTTTGCCTTTGAAATATGAGAAGAGGTTTTTTGTTTATTTATTTGTTCATTAGAAACCAGCAACCGAAACTGTCAGCATAGGTTTCTTCAGTTTTTAAGTTGGTCTGGCTGGCCGGTTATGTATATATGTATCTATTACGCGTACAACTAAAACTGTCACCTAAACTGTCAGCATAGGTTTCATCAGTTTTTAAGTTGGTCTGGCTATGTATGTATGTATCTATCACGCGTACAGCTAAAATTGTCCTCAAAACTATCAACATAGTTTTCTTCGGTTTTTAATTTGGTCTGGCTGACTGGCTATGTATGTATGTATGTATGTATGTATGTATGTGTCGCGCGCACAGGCCACACCAATAGAGCTAGAGGGCTGAAAATTTAAACATTTACTCATTATGTCTAGAGAAGAAGTTTTTTGTTTTTACCCCCCCCAAAAAAAAAAAAGAAACTGGGTTTTTAGATGAGGTTAAATTTACAATTTAAGTTTATGCTAAATCGGTCCCTTAGTTTGTGTCTGGCAACGTTTGCGCTTGTTTTCTTTTTTAAATTCGAACTTTTTAGTGATCACGGCCCAACAAAAGGGGAGAGAAGAAATTTACTCATTGATCCCCCGTTTTCCCAATTTCTTTAATTGATCACCCCCAACACGGCATGCTGCCAAAAGACGTTGGTTACGTGACGGTTTCTATTGAGTGACTAAACAGATCTGTCTCTTTTTAAATCTTTTTTTTAATCTCCTGGAAAATAAAATAAAATTTCCGTTCATATATGAACTTTGGGATATTTCATTGAAGAAAAAAATCTGCAGGAGGATTTATCAATTACAGCCCCCCGCCCCCGCTTTTCAAAAGCTCGCTATACATCACTATTTCGCTTAGCGTTCACTGTTTGTTTTTCGAAACCTCGCTATACATCACTTTTTCGCGTAGCGTTCACTGTTTGTTTTTTCGAAACCTCTCTATACATCACTATTTCGCGTAGCGTTCACTGTTTGTTTTGCATCGAGTAGCGAGTCGCTATAGAGGCAGCATGCACCATCTTACTATCTCTTCTACAACCTTGCCATTTGTACCCCCCCCCATGGGTTCTGGGAATTTTCCCGTTTAATGTAATTCCTTCTTCGCTTCGGCAGCTCAGGATTCGTCTTGAGACCTCAATACCAGAAACTCTTATGTCCTTGCGACCATCGTTGCAAGAAATAAGAGAAACTTTGAGGAATTCCTGCCCACACGTTCGACCTTGTGTCACATTCTATTCTAGTGGGGGATCAGATAAATAGGAATTCCTTCTTCGCTTTAAGCCATTTCGACTTACAAAAAGTTTTTTTTATAGGAATGCTTTACTTTCGAATAGTTGGAGATACCTGTATTTCTGAATTATAAATACTAGAAATATAGAACTATTTTGTGAAAGTAAATACATAGTAGGTTCTTGTTAATTGGGTCACCGGTTAATTGGGGCATCCGGTTATTCGAGCCAAATGTTGAAAAAAAAACCCAAATGTTGAAAAAAAAACCCAACAAATAATAATTTACTCTTACTAATAATTCCCCGTGAAAATTAACGGATATTCATGTTCCCCCCGCTATCCGAAAGTAAAATGTTTCTATGAAAGCCTTTCGTAAGTCGAAATGTCGTAAAATGAAGAAGTTATTACCATTAATTTATATTGGAAAATCTTTTGAGCATCCCCAGACCTAACGAATGTTGAGGATGGTATGTCAGGCTGAGCCATCGGAGCTCGTGGCGGTGGGTGGTAGAGGGGACTGGGGTGTAGAAGAGAAGGGGAGAGTGTGCACTGCCTCTATAATGACTCGCTGCAAAACAAAAGCTGAACGCTATTTTTGCTTTTCCCCTTTTTTCGAAGAAACGAAAAAGTGGCGTAAAAGTGAACTTTCCCAAAACGGGGACTACCTGTATTTGAATTCTATTAGATGATTTTTTAGTGGAAGAGTTCATTGTTTAAAATGGTGGATCGGAGATATGTTTATCAGCAAACTTGTTACCTTAAAATGGAACAGTCCATGGTTACGGAACCAAGAAAATCGCGCTGTTATTTATATAAGTAGATTTTCCCACAATCTCTTGTGTTCCATGTTGTTGTAAAAAAAACACTCTTCATCGTCTGTTACAATTTGTTTTAAAATCGGAACATCTTCGCAGGGCCTACCGTGCACCCCCCACCATGATCCTACATTTAGGGTACCAAAATGTTCCGTAGGATGTCCTCTTTCAGAAAGAAGATGTTCCCAAGAAAAGAGTTGGGAAGAACTACCTCATTTGCATAAAACAAAATGGCCGCCAGCACACACCAAAAATAACAGAATTTCATATCTCGTCTCCCAGTTAACATATCTGGGTACTTTAAAAGGCTAAATCATGGTTTTCAGATTTGAGGAATTCAGAAATACACTTAATTTTACTATAACATATATATGTATATATCTCCTTCATGAATTAAATCCACAATTTGGCCTATAAAGTATACTTGAAATTTCCTTGGTACCCTAAATGTAGGATCAGAGGTGGGGTGCACGGTAGGCCCTGCTGGTTAATTGGCAAATGAAAAGGTTTTAAATATAATAGTTATAAACAGAGTACAGTCTGCTTTCTTTCTTTCTTTACTTTCTTTTTTTATTGATTTTTAAAAAAGGAATAATATGACGTAGTGTGACGTAGTGTGACGTAAAAACGAAAAGACATTCTTCTTTCTTCTGCTACTCTCTCTATATGCCATCTTTGTATATTTACCAACGCTATGAACCGATTCAAAAAGGTCTGAAGGAAAAAAAATCATTTGACTTGCGTCGCAGTTAAAATCACGTGTTTATGTTATCTTTCCGTTGGAATTAAAGTGATGACGTTCTTCTCCAACTTCCTATTTTCGCAGTTTTATTGTTAAACATGTGGCAAATCTTCAATGTTAGAATGAATAAACAAAAATGCGCAAATTCAGACAATTTAAAAATGCACGCTGATATGATATGACAAGACAATCAAAAGCATTTTTGAATGAATTTAGTTAAAAAATAAATGTTACTAATACCATCTAACGACAAACACAGAACGTTACATTTTGGGTAACTCAATGAGACCTGTGTTTCCACACAAAACCCTGATTATAGCAATAACAGAAATTATTCCATTTCATGTCCTAGGTTGGCGGGGCCTGAATGTGAAAAATCCGTGGTCTGCGCAATGGAGTTTTAAGGTGAAGTACAACGTTCGCGCGGCCGATCCCACTCTTTAAAACTTTGGTGTGCATACTATGGTCCACCGTAGCGGCACGGATAGTAGAATTGTCCTTAGGTCGTAGGTTTGACGGGAGTTTGCTTCTCCTGGCAGATGTGAGCTAGCTGCGGGGGTCTGCCGTCCCTTTGTGGGAGTGTTCAGACGGTATGGCTGACCTGTGTAGTTGAAACACAGGGAGTGAACACTACGGCCGCTTCGCGTACGAAGATTATGGGGATGGTTTTCCACAGCATTAGGCGGGGCCTATGTGCGGTGTAACCCTCCAGCCCCAGCAATGTAGTTTTAAGGTGAAGTGCGACTTTCCCAGGGTCGACTCCACTCTTTAAACCAAATAAGAGGGTTGATAAGGAAATTAAAATTTCAAGGTAAACTCGATTCTGGGATTATGTTTATTCGACATAGATCTCTTTGAGAATCACACTCTTGATCCACTAATATTGCGGTTCTGGATTCTGAGAGAGAGAGAGATAGAGAGAGATAGAGATAGAGAGAGAGAGAGAGAGAGAGAGAGAGATAGAGAGAGAGAGAGAGAGAGAATGTGTGTGTGTGTGTGTGTGGAAGAACTCCTCAAACATCACTTTTCACCGTCTGTGAGTATTGGAAAATAAATAATCAGAATATATTTAATAAGGACAAGATAATGGTTTGAGAATGGTTATTTATTAAGCGTAGCTTAGTTTTTTGCACAAGGCCACCAGTATGGAGCACTCAGAGCGTATCGAACTAGGCTAGAGGCCTATGCTATGCTGATCCTTGTAAAGGTTGACAATGGGTGTAGCAACACTTCACAATTATTATTATTGTCTAAGTGGTATCCATGAGGAACTTGTTTACCCAAGTACTCACTAACTCACTCTCTGTCGATGATCGTGACATGCCAGTGACAAGGCATTAGTACTAGTCTAGCATAAGCAGCCTTAGCCGAAATTCGAACTCTGCCGAGATCTACATGAACCATAAAAAGATAGATGCCGAAAATAAGAAATAGGTAACTGTCTCTCTGGATCAAAAGTATGTTGGTCAGACCCCGAGTCTTTCGTATTGCCTGCAAAAAATTCTAATGGTAATTAGATAGGAAGCGAAATCTCTAAAAAGAACGTAATAGCTCAATAATTGAATTAAACGCCCCAGCAGGAGGATTGGCGCTAGGTAGAGCAGACGGTCGCCAGTGGTACAAACACCTGGGAGCCAAAACAGAGCCAGTTTTCTGAAACGAGCAAAACTTGACAATAACCCCGAGCAAAATATTATTGGCGAACTGCCACAGTTTGTCCTAGATACACGTTAGTTGCCTAGAGCTTTTATTATTGAGGACGCTCGCCACAAATACTTAATATCGTTAAATTATCCATTTTGAACTCACTACCCAATCTAATAGTCTTATAGACTAGCATCAAAACTAGTGCCCTACAGCAGTTCTTGTTGATATATTTAAAAGCTTATCTTAGTCTGATACAAGGCCATAATAGTGTGGAACACCGTGAGGATCGAACCCGCTATATTAGCGAGTAGTCGGCGAGACTAGCTTTCTAGCAATCACTCTGGTGTATATGATATTTACTAAGCTATGTTTGGTCTGGAACAAGGCCACAAGAGTAGGGAGCACAATGAGGATCCAACTCGTAACATTAGCCAGTAGACGGTGAGACTATCTCTCTAACTTTTCTCTACGACTGGGGTCTATGTTATGTACTTTTGCCGAGCTTTGCTTAGACGTGTTCGAAGACACAATAGTGGATCACACAGTAAGGATCGAACTCGCTTCAAAAGCAATAAGCTCTACGGTTGGCGCCCATGAAGGCATTCATTGCGAGTAAAGAGCAGTTTACATTTGTGCGCAAATACTAATCATCGGCTGTTATAAGTCCACTGCTGGACGAAGGCCTTTCCCATATCCTTCCATGACGAGCGTGATTGCGCTAATCTCTATTTTACCGGCAAACTTTTCTATCTCGTCCCTGGTCTTTTCCTACAACGTTTACATGGATTTTTCTCTGCTTCCAACATCGTTCTCTGTCAATAATCTGGACTTCCTCCAAGAGAGGAAGATGGTCGCCGTTCTCTCTCCAGATGTAGTCGGCCATAGCCGATTCATCTATCTCTCCCCTGATTATGGCTTTCTTGTGTTCATCAAGTCTGACCTAAAGGGGGCAGCCCGTTTCTCCGGTATAGACAATACCACATATCTAGGGGATGACATAGACACAGTTGTTCATCAGTTTGGGGTCAACCTTACTTAGCAGACCTCGGAGTGTGTGTATACATTTGAAAATGACTTTGATGTCACATTGTGTAAAATCAAAGAGGCAGCTCACATCAAAATGTCGACTAAATGCATTAGCCAGACAAGTGCGGATTTCAACCCGATGTGGCTTCCACTTCTCAACAAACCTAAACCCGGCCAGACAAAGACACAGAAATACCCGGGGCATGTGCTATAAGGGTTATCCCCTTTAAACATAACTTCTGTTTAACCCATCACACTCGGATTTTGAAGAAGGCCGAAGAATGGATCGACCGAAACGTCGTGTTTACAACACAAATAACAAGAAGTTCAGTCGTCCGGAAACCATTTGAATATTAATGACCCTTCTCAAAACTATAGAAAATATCATTATTATTGTTTTGCTACTATTTACCTTCATCTCAATTTTTGTTGTTTTTTTATCGTAACTAAACTCAGGCCGTTTTCCCTTCGGCAGTGAGTAAATAAATTAACAGCGCTGATCAGAATAAAGAATAAGTTCCTGGTGAGAATCGAACTCACGACCCTCTATGCTCACAAATTGAGATGCAGGTAAATATTAGAAAAAAATTAATAATAATGATTTACAATACTTCATTTAATACAATAAATACATTAATAGATAACTGGTATTTACTAAGTTTAGCTAGTAAATTTAGCAAGTCAAGCTTTCTAATCATTACGACACGGTAGGCGCCCTAATCATTTGTTATTGCTTGGGGTGAATTTCTAATTATTCTATACATCTCACGTTTCTGTATAATCGTTTAATGACTTCCTATATGAGTTTTCTAAAAGACTAAAGGAAAGAAACGAAAAAGATTCACAAAAACGTTAAAAAAACGAAAAAGGAAATTATCTATTCAAATTAAAGTGCTATGAAAATACGACAGCCAAACTATTTGGTTTTTATCTTTAAGCTTAGCTTTGTTAAACACGAAGCCAAATTGAAGAAGGTGTGCTGAAGTTGGCAGAGCTTGCATGCCTTGAAAATCAGCATAAAACCTGTTTTTTTCCAGAACTCGAAATCGACTTTTGGCACTGGTAGGAAGCATACAACTATCTCAGCCACAAAAGGGGCTTTATAGGCATGAACTCAGATTAATCTGGGACAGGGCCACCAGTATGGCCCACTCAATGAGGATCGAACTCATTAACGGTTTGCGAGTCTAGCTTGATAACCATTGCTCCACAGCTAAGCATTGTTTTATAAATATTTACTAAGCTCAGGTTAGTATGACACAAGGCCACAAATGTGGTGCACCCAATAATGGTCGAAGCGTTTATAGTAGTAATGGTCTTCCGGTCTTGATAACCACTAATCCACGATGGGGCGCTCTTTTAAGAATTTTTCCATTCTTTGTAATTGACTATGAACAAAGATTACTTACCCTAACATTTAATTTCGACTGTCTCCTTCCCTATGGACATATAAACAGCGATCTCACAAAGTTTTTCAACTTTATTTGTCCAGGATCGGGGAACAAGTTTTTCAACTCGCAACTGTTGTTGTGAGATAGTGCCACTGCAGTTCATTTCCGGGCTATCACCTGGGCGGAAGAGGAAGTGACACCGAGGACCTCATGAAAAATGCATATGCCTGGGTGTGCGAAAACCGGAAATAACATATCAGCGTGGGCGTTCGAAACCCCATAAAAGGAAGAGATACACAGGACACCCGGACAGAGCAGAGACAAGCAGAGAGACAACCAAAGAGAAGGACACAAGGCCAGTTCCCCTGTTGGGAACAGGCTGTCGGCTCTCGTTACCTCTCTCCCACTCTTCACTCTCCGCCGTGACACAATGTATGCTTATGAAATAAAAATATGTCCACATATTTTTATAAACAAATTGCGAGTCTTCCTTTTTCTCCAAGTTCAGGATTTCCCTTCCGCAAATGAGCAACCAAACGACGAGACGTCTCATGTCGGCAGAACATGTAAAAGACGACTATACAATTTTTCCTCTTATGGTGCTGTAGATCTCCATCGAGCCGATGTACCTCTGCACTATTTAACCTACAGGAGTATATATTGTTTTACTTCCATTTGGTGTGTGCAAAGGTTCCCAGAAAGGAAAAACACTAAAAAG
>VCCN01003498.1:1131346-1143550 GCA_006491835.1 Architeuthis dux | reverse complement strand
ATAGAGAGAGAGGACGTTTATATGTACGAGAGACAAATAATGTTTATATGTGAGTTAGAGAAAAATGTAATCTAAGCTAAGAGTCAAATGCGAGGAAACTTTCTCTTTTAGGTGTCAAGAGTGAGGGTAAATATTCATTTTCCTTTTAGGGGTCAAAATCGGGGGGAACCTTTCCCCCCATTTTAGGGGTCAAAATCGGATGTCTTTTTTTTTACCCTTTTAGGAGTCAGCATTCGTGGGGAACTTTTGTTTACCCCTTTTAGGGATGAATATGGAGGGGGAACTTTGTTCTTCCCTTTTATGAAACCTCTATAAAATATCATTTGTTTTCCTGTGTTTGTATATTTGAAGTCATTTTCCCCCTGGCAACACCGGGTAACCCTGCTATTTAATTAAATATTTCGATGCAAAATCTATCGCTGCCACACATAATGCGTAATTTTGCCAAATTCCCTGCTATCTTTGCCTTTGGGACAGTCTTCAAATACGTTCCTTAAGCTGACTGAGGCAAAATAGGTAAATTATATCAATGTTCTGATCACAAAAGCAAAGTCTGAAGTGAATAATAACCAGTTTTATATTTTTAGATATAATCAATCAGAAAATAACACTTATTACCAAGGAACAAAAAAGAAAAGTAAAAGAAAAACGTTGCATAGCGTTATCGAGTAGGAAGACAAAGATTCTTTGGAACAAGACAAGTTCATTTGTCATTTGTCAATACGCGTTACGACCGAATCGCGTTGGATACACCGGTCTGCGTACGATTACTGAAGTTAAGCAACGTCGAGCATGGTCAGTACCTAGATGGGTGACCGTCTAGAAATAACTGTAATCGGCTGGGGATCATATACAGGGCCTTCCGTGGTGATCCCGTTAATCCTCCTAAGGAGGAGACCGATCTCTACACTACTCCGAATAACGCAAACCAAAACCAAACCCCCACCCTCCACCAGAACCCCCTGACTAGCAGACCACAGAGTGAAACTGGGAGTGAGTGAACAGCTGATCAAATCGTTAAAATGTTATCAGAGAACTATACAAATTGTGGTATATAAAGTTGGCGATCATATATCTATTGTCAAAATCCAGTCCAAGTTAGAGTTGACATTATTCCCCCCACCCCCGTAACATGAACAATCCTCACCAAATTTAGTGGAGTTAAACCCTTCCCTTTCCGTCACGTTAAACCAAACATATATATAAAATTAACAATTTCCCTAGCATGATTTGAAATTGCGCGGAAGCATCCGAAGAATTACAAAATATGCTAACCGACCTAAATAGGGAAAGTAAAAAAGTAGGTTTAAAGATGAATAGAACAAAGACAGAAGTAATGTTCAACGATAAGGTCCCCGAAAAGGTCATAAAGATAGAAGGCGAGATCCTAGAAGAGGTCGATGAATACATCTACCTAGATCAGGTAATAAAGCAAGAGAAAGACCATGAAATAAAACGACGCATAATGATAGGTTGGAAAGCATTTGGTATGAATAGAGACATTCTGAAGAGCACCTTGCCAATGTGCCTAAAGCGTAAAGTATATAACGGCTGCATAATACCAGCCATGACTTATGGTTGCGAAACCTGAAAATTAACCAAACGAGCTGAAAACCAACTTAGAATAGCACAGAGAGCCATGGAAAGAGCAATGCTAGGGGTAACTCTGAGATAGAAAAAGATCAACATGGATCAGAGAAAGGACTAGAGTAAAGGATATTATACAACTCATTAAGCAACAAACGTGGAGATGGGCCGGCCACCTAGCGAGAAGAGATGACAATAGATGGGGGAAAAGACTAACAGATTGGTGCCCATGGGACAGTAAAAGAAGTAGGAAACGGCCAGACACAATATGGAGGGACGAGATATAAAAGTTTGCCGGTAAGACTTGGCAGAGATTAGCACAAGATAGAAGCAGATGGGGAAGGCCGACGACGACGACGACGACGACTACTACTACTACTACTACTACTACAACAACAATAACAATAACAATAATAATAGTTTGACCCTGCAGCAGCCAGGCTTGTAATTATTAGAGCCCTTGGAAATGTCCCGAAGACGAATCGGAAATCCGACGAATAATTGAAAATATTCGGGCAACAGAATTCTTAAAATTGACAAGAATACCGTGAAGAGCGCTGGAATGTTAAAGAATCTTTCTGTCACTTGATCTTCTACGAATTCCAACGGATCACCCAATCCAGGCCAGATGACCACCTCTAATCATCGTAAACGAAGAGTAGAAAACCGGTCAGGTAGTGGATGTCACTGTTCCAACAGAATACGTATTAAAATTGAAAGAAAGTAGAAACCTGCATGAGATATTTATTTATAATTGCATTATGCCTCTGTGGGCATCTCCAATTATATACAATATTTACACATCATCTTTAAAATAAATATAAAATTCATAAAAAAAAACAGTTTTAAATGTACGTAAATATAAACAATATTTACAATTTAACACAATGTACAGATCAGATTCTGTTGAAGATTTCACCAGAAAGATCCCAAAAATGTCTTTCTAAGCTCATACTTAGCGACTTAGAATTGTATTTATAAGATAATTGTACCTGTGGTGGCACAGGTGCAGTTATTTTATAAACACAATTCTTTATGTCCTCATTCTTTTATTCTATATTTGATATTAGTATGCTGTTTACTATGTTTCTCTGTTCTGTAAGGTTTGTATCTATTATCAACTAGTGTTGTATAGTGCCTTCGTCCTCGGGAGGAAAATCCGTTGGGTCCAGGAAAGAAAGAAGACTCAAAAGCTGGTTGTAAAACTATGTGACATATTTTTTATTTCATAGCATACATCTTTGTCGGCCGGAGAGTGAAGAGTGGGAGAGAGATGATGGGTGCCTGGAGAGACCGTTCCCAACAGGGGAACTTCGTCATGCCTTCCCAGCCCTAGGCGGTCTGCCTCCTGGCTGGGTCTTTGTTCTCTGCTTTTAGGTCTCTAGTTTTCTGTCCGGCTCTGGCTTTATAGGTTTCTCGAACGCCCACGCAGGTGTCATTTCCGCTTACCACATCCTGTTTGTTGGACACCCACGCATATACCTATTTCCTAAGGTGACCAGGTCACTTACATTTCCGCACAGATGTTTGACCCCGGAATAACCTTTTCGTGGCAGTATATCATAACACTAGAAGTTGCTAGAGAACTGAAATAAATGGTTTAACATGTAACCATATAGACGGGTTTGAAAGAGCCTTGCAAAGAGATTGAATAAACATGGAATCCGAAAAAAGAGTTGAAACCACCCAGACGGCAGCATTCCGAAAATCAGCTGGAATACTGAGGTGGGTACTGGAATATTGGGGAAACTTGCTATCACTTGATCTCCAGTGAAAAGCGTTCAAATATTGCTCGGTGAAAACACAATGTGTACGAATAATTATTATTGTGATTGGTACGCAACGATCCAGTTATTTTTACACTCTGCGGTCTTTAAAGTAGTAGCCTGACTCAGGAATAATGCGTAACCCCCCGAAAAGATTTAAACTTGCATTCCCAATCCTTGGGATCCTGTGTGTTCGATAAAAAGCATAAAAAGGTAGTAAAAATGAATAATAATGACATTGCTTCTTCCAAGAAATTCGAACAGCTTTAGACTGTTATGTGTATTACTACAGGGTGTGTGTGTGGGGGGGGGATTAATGAAACCCCTATTAAAAATGAATGGCCTGCACAAAACCCTGAGCCTACACCCGGTGACCTGCGGGGGTTAGCGTAGGGGGTGGTATACAGCACCAAACCACAAACTCTGGATCAACCGGAGGAGCGCATTCGATGTCTTATGGCCAACATACCGCCGGACTTCCTGCAAATGTCTATCGAGGCCATACGGTACAATTGGTGCATATGTTGAATTCTAACACAGCGAGCAATTTCTACCATTGTATGGTCCAAAGTAAAGCTAGTTTGACTACAATCGACCAATAAATAATAAAGTTATTACCAATTTTCAATAGGGAGTTTCTTTTCACCCACCCTGTACTTGGTGTAAACAGACAATATGGTGTGGCTTAAAAGTCAGATCATGAAGAATTCAGCTTTGTGACTAAATTTGAAGAAGGTCTTCTTGGCAGCTTTCGTAGTCTAACCAGTAAGCCGCTGTCCCTAATCAGAAAAGCTCCCAAGGATAGGGGTGACGAGTTCAAATATCGTCGGAAGCTTATTCAGTATTTCAGATCCATGCTGCCTGCTTGACGGCAGTGGAGTATAAAAACGACCGGAGTGTTGCAACAAAAATAAGATGGGAAGAAAAACTAGTCAAAAATTAATAAAAAGAACTTCAACCATTGCTAAAAGACCTGAAGAGAATTTTGAAGCCCTACCCCAAAACAATAACAAATACATTAACAAGTATACTAAAACTCCTAACATTAAATATGCACCTGTTTCTGTGCATCGTACGAAAGCAAACTGATTGAATAACAAGCCTGGCTGCTCCAGGGTCAAACTCTGCTCCTACTTCTACTTCCTTGCGTAATTCTACTATACAATTTGGAGGTATTTAAGACTTTTGGTCAGGATTGTTCTTGTTCTTGTTGCATAGGAAAGTAAAGTGAACTCAGACTTTGTCCTGGAGTTTGACAAAATATACAATAAACAAGCCTGGCTGCTGCAGGGCCAATCTTCAGTACTACTTTTATTCCGACTAAAGATGATTACTGTAACGTTTGCATTGTATATCTAATAAATACATTTATAGATATATAAAACTTATCAGTTTATCTCAGTTGGTATGAGAGCCGCCTAGCATTCACTTTGTCGTGATTTTAAATCACGGTAGGGAAATGTTATGTTAAATTAGGTGAGGATTGTAATTGTTCTTGTTACGGGGTAAAAACAAAGTCAACTCCCCTTTGGACTGTTAATGTTATATATCTTTTTGGTTTAACTAGACATGATAGACAAACAGTGAAGAGTTTACTGCCCTGAATTAGGTGAGGATTAGTGATTGTTGTTCTTGTTACATGGGGGAAATAAAGTCAACTCCAACTTGAACTGTTAATGTTATATATCTGTTTGGTTTAATGTGAACAGTGAAGCGTTTACGCCCCTGGATCAGATGTGGATTGTTCCTCGTTCTTGTTCTTGTTTTTCTTGTTACGGGGGTAAAAACATAGTAAACTCCAACTTGGCCTGGTTTTGACAATGACATTGAAAACTTACCTCAAAAGCCACCTTAACCCGGGCAATATCGAGTAACCCAACTAGTCTTTAAAACAAAATGTAATGAAGTTCGAGTTAGTTACATAGCAAGAGAAAGCAGCGATGAAAAGACATAATAAGGAGTAAATGTTTAAATTTTCAGCCCACTAGCTCCAGTGGTGTGGCCTGTACGCCTGATGCATACATACATACATGCATACATACATACATACATACATAGCCAGCCAGAACCAACTTGAAAACTGAAGAAACCTATGTTGACAGTTTTGGTTGACGGTTTTCTAATAACACTGCGGAGGAAACGAATTTAATAAAAAGTGAAACGTGATTCAGTTTTTAACAGAAGTCTCAAGAGAAAAGGGCAAATAGCAACGAGAAAGATAGAAAGCAAGAAGAAAACAAAGACTGTATCAGATTAGAAAGAGTCAAAACGGTGAAAAAGTGTGTAAAGCAGAAGATAACGAGAGTTGTTGAATATGAGAAAAATATCTCAAGAAAAAGAACGCCACCTCGCCTTATCGAAATAACTCAAGCCACGATAGTTTTGAACTGTGTCTGTGAGCATCTGTGCTTTATCTCGATTTATTTTGTGCAATCGTTCGCAAGATGTGTCTTAAGGTATCAGAAAAGCCTTGAGAGCTTATCAGGATGTAAACTGGCGGACATGGAGGAAGATTTGAGTCTGTGAACGCTCCAATATTCTTTTCGTATAATTTAATAGTAATTGCTTCTTCGCTTTACGTTATTTCGGCTCACGAAATGTTTCATAGGAACGTTGTGTTAGGTCCAAATCGCGGTGGGCACACCGGTTCTTGTACGATCACCGAAGTTAAGCAACCTCAAGCCTGGTCTGTACCCCGATGGGTGACCAACTGGGTATATTGGGTGCTGTAAGCAGTTGGGGATCATGTGGGGAACCTCCAGTGGCGATCCCGTTAATCCTGCTGGGGAGGGGATCGATCTTTTCAATAACGCAAGCCAAAGACCCCCCCCCCTGAACTCTCTGACTGGCCTGGCTGCGAGCGACAAGAACGCTCTACTTTCGGATAGTGGGGGAAATCTGTATACATAAAAGGACAGGTCTGGTTAGTCACTCAATGGAAACCGTCACGTGACCAACGTCTTTTGGCAGCAGACCGTGTTGGGGTGATCAGTTAAAAAATTGGAAAAAACGGGCTGATCAATAAATAATTTACTTCTCTTGCCTTTTGTTGGGCTGTGATCACTAAAAGGAAGTCGGAATTTAAAAAATAAAAACAAGCGTGAACACTGCCGAACACCAAGGGACACATTAAGCATAAACTTACATTGTAAATTGAACCTCCCCCCTCCCCGCTAAAAACCTATTTTGGGAGGAATTTAAAAAAAAAAACGATTTTTCTTGGCATGATAAGTAGTAAATGTTTAAATTTTCAGCCCCCTAGCTCCATTGGCGTGGCCTGTACGCACGATACATAGCCACACCAACTTAACAACTGAAGAGACCTATGTTGATAGTTTTGGTTGACGGTCTCTAATGGTGAAGAATCAAATGAAAGAACATTTTTTAAAAAATCTCTACTTGGACAAAAGGCGTCCAGAAATAACGTTATTCCTCGCCCATTCCTCTTCTTCCCCCCCCCCTCTTCCTGTCTTTCTTTCCGGATTACATTTCCCTGTATTTCTCTTTTATCCTGTTCACTGAATTTGCTCTACAATATCTGTCCGAAGTTCACCAATGGTTGGCGGATACTCGGCTCCACAAAGACCAACATACAATTACTAATGATCTGGAATACGTCCCCACAGATTTCAAGTGATGAGTGATGTGTGTGTGTGTTAGAGAGAGAGGGGGAAGAGTGAGAGAGAGAAATAGAGAGGGGGGAATAGAGAGAGAGAAAGGGAAAGAGAGGGAGAGAGAGAGAGGGGGAGGGGGGGCGGTATAATCAGTGTAGATACTTCACTCGACCGACTGTTACAGTACAAAGGGATTAATCTGACCATGTTGATTAATGATTCCTGGAATCAAGTATGATTTAGGGGCTTAACGGCATTTATTGTTCACTTTCGCTTCCCATTAGAATACAGTATACAGAATGCCACGCATTAATCTCGGCTGAAAAGCAAAGACGGTTGAAATGCACTTTCGAGATATTTAGTGTTGGTAAAAATACATCAGTGAGACACAAGGCCAGTGGGATGCAGATCATGCACTAACTATCCTGGCTTGTAGTTTTTGTGATCTAATCACCATCATCATCATCATCATAGTATCCTGGCTTGTACTTTTTGTGATCCAGTCATCATCATCATCATACTATCCTGGCTTGTACTTTTTGTGATCTAATCACCATCATCATCATCATCATCATACTATCCTGGCTTGTACTTTTTGTGATCTAATCATCATCATCATCATACTATCCTGGCTTGTACTTTTTGTGATCCAATCATCATCATCATCATCATCATCATCATAGTATCCTGGCTTGTACTTTTTGTAGACATTCCCCCAAATTCTCCAGATCTCTCTATCTCGGGTGTCGCGGTGCCAGTATCTCCTGAATCTGTCTAAATTGTCACCATCTTATTTTCTGCCGGCCGCAATTCCGCATATGATCTCTGCGGATCCATGTTGTGAGTCGGGATGTTCAGCGGTTGTCTGACATTCTTACAACACGGCCTGTCCATTGCCATTTGCGTTTGCTAATGGATTCTTCAATCTGAGTTAAATGTCAGTACTTATTAAGGTTAGCTTAGTACATCACCTCGTGACGTTTGGTGTACATATGTACAGGGGGTACGTAGGTACGTCAACAAGTCCGACGTCTAAAGATAAGAAGGATTTATTTTGCACAACAAATATTTATTTGTAATCATAATTGTAATGTTTATGTATGTATGTATATGTTTTTAAGTCACTAAACACGCCAAATCGATGGCCATCCAGCAGCTCCCATTTAACGAGCCCCGTTTCCGGTACTGGAAACGGGAGCCCGAATGTGGGAGCGGTAAGGCCCTCTTTTTCACAGGCAATCGCCCTGTGAACACGTGTCCTTATTCCGTATCTCTGTTTCTTTTCTAAGCACCGCTAAATACAGTTATGAACCAAACGCGTTCAAACTAAACACAGCTAAACAGAAAGAACAACAAGCAACAAAGGGACTAATATCAGACGACATTATAATAATCTCCATTGCTTCTTCATTAACGACATAGACCGAGCATTATAGACTGAAAATTTAAGGCCAATATTCAGCTAATAACTGTGTCAGGCTATGCCAATTTGATGATTTTATTTTAAAAATAAAATATATGATATGATAGCTGTCACAATACAGCCAAAAGCGATCTGTTTGAATGGAGTTAGAACTAAACACTCATAATGCCACCCAACGACAAACACAGAACGAATATTTTGACCAATACTACATTTTTAACGGACAAGTATACAGAATTAAAAAAAAACAAAAAAACAATATAAAAGAAGAAAAAACAAACTCGCCTGGAATAGCATAAGTTCTGCATAACTCAATAATTTTAATTTGAAATAAGTTGTGTTTGCTGCGTGATTAAAATTGTATATATTTCTTTTGTTTTCCTTCAGCAATTTTCTTTTTCTTTTGCTGTCAAAGAATGTCTCTGTTAATTACTAGAGGACTCGTATCTGAGCTGTGCGCTCCAAATCAATTTCTTCCCACTTCTTAAGACACCTCATATGTTTTTTTACCGATCAATTATAAGATAAGGATTCAGAGGTGGGAACACAATTGAATAAAAATTTAAATAGTTTGTTCTGGGAATGCTCAAAATGTAGTGAAAAACAGGTCTCTTTCTGTTGTCAGTTTCTCAAAACAAAGATCGATGTGCAATATCTCTACTTAGGAAATAGGTTAAATATGATTTGCTCTCAAGGAGATTTGCATGCAGATAGGTAAATCTCATCGTGCGATGCCTTGTAGTAATTGGACTTTGTTCGAGTATAACAATATTTATTTGAAATATTGACCATTAGTAAACTTAAAACGTTGATTTGACTTCCTAAAAGTTCTCCCTTTGGAAAAGGAATATCTGCATGATCTTATACTACTATTACAAAGCGTCAACCAAAACGGTCAACATTGGTTTCTTCAGTGTTTAAGTTGGTCTGGCTGGTTGGCTATGCATTCATGTATCACGCGTACAGGCCGCACCAATAGAGTTTTTGTTTTTTGAAAATCTCCCCCCCCCCATAGGTTTTTAGTGGTGGTAGGGGGGGTAAATTTGCAATGTAAATTTACGCTAAACAGATCCCTTAGTTTGTTTGCGGAAGCATTCACTCTTGTTTATTTGTTGAAAATCCAGACTTTTTTTTAAAGATCACTGCACAACAAATGGCGAGGGAAGTAACTTATTCATTGATCACCCCTTATTTCCATTTTCAAAAAATTGATAATCCCCAAAGCGGCATGCAGCCAAAAGACGTTGCTCACGTGACGGTTCGACAAGGGCCTTTCCGAGCTCCTCCCATGTTGACCGTGACTGTTCTAATTTCTGTTATTTCTTACCGGCAAACCCTTTCCATCTCATGTCTGGTCTTCTCCTACTGCCCTTGCTATTCCATGAGCACAACCTTTTGAACCTTTTGTTAACCTTTTGAACCATGTGTTATCCTTCCTTTTTGTCCGGCCCATCTCCATCTTGTGTTGCTTTCAATTACATCTATGATATCTTTTACTAATCTGCTCCCGGATCCATGTTGATCTTTGTTTTTTATCTCTTATTCCTAACATTGGTCTTTTCATTGCTTTTTGGGTCATGGAGACTAACAGAATCACTTGAAAACACCTTTCCTTTGTTTTTGTGCACATTTCTCAATTGCAATCTCTATTCTGATGTCCTAACAGAAGATCCCGACGTTTTGTATTAAAGTATCCAATTAGTTTTTGACAGTTATTTTAAAATCCTCCATATACGTTAGAAGTTTTATTTCCCCCTCCTGTAAATTCCTATCGTCCATTGTAATTCTGCGAGATGCAATTAAGCCGTATCATAGCTATGATTAAAACAGGGTCTCCTGGGAAAATGCCTTTTTTTGTTGACCTCGGCTTAGGATTGCCCTTCTGCTGTTGGTTCTACTCTCCAGTTTTCCGTTACATTTGGTATGAACTCCACCACATGTTTTGAAAGTTTAACATATTTAAGCATTCTGTTATTACTATTACTAGTTGGCTTTGTGGGGTCCTATATATTATTTTACAATCGGTCAATATGTTAGAATGGATTGTATACTCTATTTTACAAAAATGCTGTACATTATGTAATTTGGTGCCAGATAACCCATCGCATGTCCACCGTCACGTACATCAGTTTTGATGAAATATTTAAATTGTGCGTATTATGTTATCTATAAAAACTGCGTACCCGCCAGCCGACCCCAAGTGCAAGGGTGGAGGGTATAAAATGTATCTAATAGCGATTTTCATACACTTTCTTTTATAACCCCAGAGATTTAAAAGTCTACCCTTGACATTTATGCAAGAGGTTATATTGTGAACAAGTGCCGTTCATTTACATCGAAAATCACCATTTGAAATGGAATTAAATCAACAGATGATTGTTTTTTAAGGATTTAAGAATCTGCTAGAATGATTAATTTCAATTTGTTCTGAATGAATTGCACTCAAACTGAGCAAGACTTTAGAATCCTAAAATCTGGAGGAAACCACTTGACGAATCAGGTGGGTTTTTTTTAATGGAAATAAGTAAAACAAAATAATAAACATTTGAAATAAAAAATAAATAACTAAATATAAAATAAAAAATAACTAAACACTTTCCACGATTTCTCTATTTTATCTTAACGCCCCATGGAAAACTACATTATCTGTACTCACGTGCACTGAACCAGACCGCCTAATAGTGCCGCCCACCTAGTCAGTCAACACTTTAATTTGTTCTGGACTTCTGACACGTGAGAAGTGCTACATACAACCGGCCGAGGGTGGAAATGGCTGATTTAGGTAAAGCTCAACATTTGTCAGCGTTTGGCCTTGGCATTTGTTGACAGTCATACAATAAGCTAACCTGAAATGGACGTCTTTTAAGAGTAAGGGGGAATTCCTGTGCACTTTAGGGACGTGTAATGAAAATCCCTTTTCCGCGATTAGGGCCCCAATAATGTCGGCCTCTATTACTCTGGGCGTAATTAATCTTATAATCATTCTAGTTCCATTACATGCCCCGTCTTCTGGAGCCAACTTTCGTAAAAGCATAATTATTGCCTCAATTTTAACAACACGGCAATGCGGTGGTACGGCACTAACGTTAATTGTGTTCAAATATCCAGTGGAATATTGGTTGGTATCGTCAACAGGCCCTAGCAGATCACGTGAATAAGTGTTAGTTTTTCGCCAGGAAGTCTTTCTGGAATTTTCATTCATAAGAAGACTTAATCGAATCTTTCAAAATATTAAATGGTTTTACAAATTACGGAATTCTAATGTTTAATAAGTCAGATAGGACGGGGAATTTACTAGTTAGGACCATTGTAAAAACAAAGTTACAATAACAAGTTGATTTTTTTCTCCCAAAGAATTTTGAAATACTGAAATAGTTTACCATCTTATGTAAATATATTACTAGTATAAATGATTTTAAGAATACTATAGATCATCTGGGATAGAAAATAAATTAATTGGGCAATTTGGGGAGTTATCAGATGAGATATATAGAAGGATTTAGGAAAAATAAATAAAATGTGTCTGGTAAATGTTTTAGTTTTTATCACTAGAATTAATGTGTATTTTATTTTATTTTTATTAAATTTTTATTTAAAAGTTGAATAAGTATTTTTTTTAATGTAAATTGTATACGTAGATTCCCAAAGCGACAACGACAACGACGACGTCTACTTGTTTATTTTTGATCAAATCTTTTTTGATGTTTAAGTGTAAAGAAAAGCAAGAAAATGTTTAACGATCATGAAAACCTAAAACTTGTAAAGCCACGGTTTTGAACAGATAATAAAACTCTAAATAATACTAAATAATATT